>JARFIW010000776.1:3133995-3706520 GCA_036346225.1 Platerodrilus igneus | reverse complement strand
AAAGAGTAAAATTTAGAAGATCAGGACTTTAAAGGGTATAACTTTGCAAGGCGTGGCCTGATTTTAAATCTGTTTACAGATTCGGATTCTGTGTAAAATTTTAGACTAATTTAATGTATCGCATGACTAAAAAAGTTTATAAGAATGCTCAAAAGTCGCTACAGGTAAGAAATCTTAAAATTGGGGTAGCTCCCTTGGGGGTGATGATATCTGAAAAATTCTTAGAGATTCGGGTAGCTGAGAAAATTCTAATATTGATTGATACCAAACAAGATAGGTTTATCTCGAAAGATGCAATGGCTAGACAAAGAAAACTATTTGGTTCAGATGAAAGATAAAAAAATGGCTAGTCGAAGAAAACTTTTTGGTTCAGATGTGGGAGGAAATGAGGATGCTCATTTATCTCGAAACATAAAAAATTTAAGATATATTTATCTCGAAAGATGAAAAATGGTTAGTCGAAGAAAACTTTTTGGTCCAGATGTGTGGGGAAATGAGGGATTCTGGGGGAAATGAGGCGGTGGGTTTCTTGATTTTACCCTACTATGACTGTACCAAATTTATAAATAAATGTAGAGTGTCTATGGAACAAACACCAGAACAACGCAAACCAGCCGGTAAAATGGGTTCGAAGCCGAACACCATAAAATGTTGGCAATACATTGCAATAGATATTATAAGGCCGCTACCTCCTAGTATCCGTGGAAATAAATATATTTTAACAATATGTGATTATTTTATTAAATTCAGTTTATTTCTAGCTATGAGAACAGCAAATGTAAAAATAGTCATTAAGCTACTAGAGGATAATGTTTTCTTACTCTTTGGCGTACCAGAGTACTTGATATGTGATAATGAAACGCAATTTACAAGCAATGAATTGAAAAGATTTTCAACAGGTTATGGGGTGCGAATGGTTACAACTCCATCCTGAAACAAATTCTTCAGAAAGATGCCATAGGACAATTAAGGTCATGATTTCATCGTTTATTGCAGACAACCAAAAAGTGTGGGATCAAAATTTATTCAAATTAGCTTGCGCATTGCGTGCAGCAAAATCAGAGGTCACAGAAAATACTCCCTCTTTGTAAATTTTGGAACTGAAGTAATTTTAGACGGAAGACAGTATGCTAAAGACCGCAAAAAATAATAAAATAATACCGAGGCAACAAAAATTGAGCGCGAGGTTTCAGAAAAGTTACAAGAAATATGAGATTTCGTAATTAAAAAATTAAAACAAGCCCACGAAAAAGCAAAACCTGACTACAACCTAAGGCATAAGCCAATAAAATATAAAGCGGGAGATTTTGTATGGAAGAAAGAGTATAATCTATCGGACACATCAAAAGATTTTCTGCAAAATTGGGAAAAAAATTTACAAGTCCTTACAAGATTCGAAAAAAGTAGGTATTAGTGTATACGAATTGGTGGATGAAACAGGAGAAAGCAAAGGTAAATGGCATGTAAAGGATTTAAAGGCAAACAATACTCTTGAACCTTTTGAAAGATGGTGAAAAAAATCCTTAATTCCTTTTATAATGTGTGGATATCATAGTGTGTTTGTTAGTTATAATATGAAAAAAAAATTGTTCTTTCATTTTCTATTGCGGATTCATTTTTGGAAAGTTATTATTAGTATATTCAAATAGTTGATGGCAATTTAATTTTCTTCACTCTAAAAATAGTACCCCAGGTGTTGGTTTATTATCATTGTTTAATAAGAATGAACTAGTTTTGCAATGTGGAAATAAATAGAATGAGAGATAACCGAGTTCAATGTCATACAGGTGATTAGCGTATTTGTTCATATAAATTTGTAATATTAGAAATATGGTGGGATTTTTGTCATTTCATACGTGCCAGACCGAAGGGTACTAGATAAAAAGTGCCGATTGTGTCTATTAAAAAAAATTTATACAATTTGTAGATTGTTGATAATCGCAGATGCATCAAATTCTAAATTTGTATTTTAAATATATACATAAATTAAATATAAAGGGTAGTAATTTGTATTTTTTGATTTTGAATCGGATCGACGCTAATATTTCTACAAGCCTTCTGTTTTGAAGGCTTTCCGTATTTTCATTTTTTTACTGTATAGTCGTGGTGAGTCCAAGGTTAATTGTAAAGAAGCGTCAGAAAAATTAGTGGTACGTGATACATATTGTTGTAAATGCTATGTGCGCGTAAATTGCCTACCAAATAATCTGTCCACTTCAAGCTGTTCCCAAGTAGCGGTGCTAGAGCCTTTCCAATCAGAACATACATTCCTGCCAACCAGCTAGTCCATCATCGGATAACAAGATTTTGAACCAATCACTGTATATGTATTTGTAAACACACAAATTATTACTAAATTGTGCACCCTTTTGCAATTGCATTCAGGTATACTAAATTATGTTCATGCCGTATGCCCTTTAAATTTTGGTGTTGTTATTGTGACCATATTCTTTAGAAGTAAATAGGGAAATAGAAGAGAAACTTCTTAAATTAGACTTCACGTTTTCCTGGACAAAATTAGGGAACGAATACATAACACTTTGTGATTTCACATCCATTTTGTTGTTGCAGGAGGACGTAGCGACAGGTGTCGGAAGGGAAGTCCTTGGAGGTAATATATAGTTGTTCTATTCCATAATCCCAATGCGTAGCATACGATGTTTTTCAGTATTGAGTAAATTAAACTTCTTATCAAAGAAATTCGCGTCTCAGTTTGACGGATTTGTTAACATATTTTTCTAGGTTAGGTGTATTTCTAATGCCAATTTTCTGATATCGTTTTGTTATTTTATATTTCGGTGAAATTTTTTTTAGTGACTTTCAAGTAAAGTTTGACGAAGATACAGATCTGGATATAAGGGAGCTCACGAAGTAAGGAAAATGGCGACCTTGTAAAATTAAACATAATTTATTTACATTTCTTTAGACGACAATGAATTTACTTTCCGTTATTTCCAACAGTTGGTTAAAGCCAGCAAGCTAGCAGGGCCGTATTGCCCATTAAGCACAATTAGGCACGTGCCTAACGGTGCCAACACGAAAGCGCGCCAAGTCCACGACCTAACAAAAAAATATTCTTCAAGATTAATCAAGTAAAAATACCCCAACCCTCTATTCTGACCATAGTGAATCACGGATCAGCACTCTCTCTAGCATGCATAGGGAGTAGATTAACGTATTAGGTAGTCGCTCAGTGTCTCAGTCGGTATTAATACAGAAAGGCTGCTAATATTTTGTCGCCCGACTAGCTGAAACCTGATCTTCTTATCTGTTTATGGTTGTTGTGCTTTGTACTTGTAGACTGCTGTTCCAGTGGCGGAGTTTCAAACCCCCCCGGCCAATTCAAATCATACACTTTATGGAAACAAAAAGTTACTACAGTAGTTTGCATGCGTATTACGTAATAGGATTAATCATTCCCATAAGGCAACCTGAAAGTTTGTGTAAAACAGTAGAAAATTCACTTACCAAATCTAATTCTTTTTAACACTATCGGTATCGGTACACTACAATAATGACCTCCACCACCAATGTAAATTAGTAAATTCAATTTTATCTTAATATCTAATAAGCTACTTTTAACAACGCGATCTGTAACCGATACAATCTGTGACAGCAAATAGAGTGAAAATAAAACGAACACCTTGTGAGTAGTTCCTTTTCTTGTACTACTACTAATTCTTGCAAGTTGTATGTTTTGTTTAGATATCGCGAATTGAATACTTGCAGCCCATGGATATTATGAGAAGTGTTTAATCCTTTTTAAACGGAAAGAAAAGACAGGTAGAAGGCGAATATTTACAATGTTCAAATCTAAAAGTTTTACCAGAAAAAGGTTTAAAGGACAACAGATTTTACAATGACAAGCAGTGCCGTAATTTACCTGGGACCGGAAATTATATTGAGGTACAATGCACTAATACATATTAAAACTGTAAATAATCTTTCTCTGAACAATTAACATATGTAGATAAACCTTTAACTATTTCAAATCGCTCCACCAAACATCCTGCGCTCCCCCGCAGTGGCTGTTGCTGCGGGTGCGTAATACCGCCAATGTGCTGTTCTGATTTTGGTCCCTAACTTTATAGTTGGAAAATAAGACTAATTTTATTACTTTAACAAGTAACAGTGAAATGAAAGGTAAATTAAATTTAACCTATTTCAGTAAAATATACTGGAGTTGAGGGTAGATAAAGATCGTTTTGTTTTTAAATTGAAGACACTACAACAAACAATGCTTTAAGAACTTTCTCAATTTCATAATTACATTTTTAGGTGGATCATATCAAGCGAAAAAAATCTTCTGGGTCAGAATACCGAAAAAGGGCCACACAATCATCAGTTACACATGCGGATACTTCAAACCTTGTAGTTTCAGATTTAGAACCTCATCGTGTTATTCCGGTAGGTACGTCAGGTACATATGGTTATTACTTTTGTTCTGACATACTTAATAGAAGGATGACGCCCTTGATAGTTATGCCAGGGGCACACGAGTGTTTATTCTACGTACGACGTATCGTACAAAATTTATAACGAACGTTATTAGTAGCTGTCACACGACGAATTCTATTTCGATAGATACAACCTAACATGGCCCTTTAAAATTTGTTTTAATATTATTGAAATTACACATGATGAATACCGCACCCAACTTTGTCAGCAACATGCCCGGGTTAACGTGTTGTGTATGGAATAACGAATATAAATACAAATAGAACGCTGCAACGCACGTCAACTGATCTCACTGTGCGCCTTGCTTGGTACGGTACGTCCGTCGCGTATTTGTACATACGATTAAACATACACTAATGAGGTCGCGCGTTGATGTGTGACTAGCGGTATCAACACTGGTGTGTCCCGGGACCAAAACTGATGTACTAGTTACGTTACGAACTAAAGGACATGCTTTTATTAAAGTGAAGTCTTGCTGCAGGAAGATCCAACCTCGCGTGTAGATTGCTTCTACTTCTGCGTCATTCAAGGTGCAGCAGGAGCATTACCAGTATTAACACACAGATATTCACGAAGGAGTGGTTACTACTGATACACTAACACTTCACAATAATGCAGATCCTGCAAAATGAGCTTTGACAGACAGTTAAGTAGACTACATTGCTCAAAATGGCGCTGTTCCAAAATTTAGAAAAAGATTTTTATTTGACAGAAAGAATATTTGGAAACAACACGCGGGCTCATAATAAAAACGATTTTTTTTAAAAAAATGACTAACGGAAAAGTCACACCACGCAAATGGATTATTTATTCAGAATCCACCAAATAAGTGTTTTGCGGACCCTGCCGGTTATTCTCTGCTGATGCTAGATTTGCCCAAGTGGATGTTGATAACGGGAAAAATCTAAAAAAATTGTTAATGGTCCACAATAACTCTGCAAAGCGTAAGTCTAACTTACTACTCTTTAAAGCTAGGTGTACTGAATTAGGCAAAATTGGCAGAGGCTTAACTGAGGTAATATAGGAAGAAATGTCTTACTGGAAAAACGTTTTGCAGAGTTGTCGTAGTGGTTAAAGCTTTGGCTTCCCGTGGACTGCCATTTAGGAAAACAGATGAAGTTTTTGGCTCTTTACATAAAGTAAATTTTATGGTGTTATTTGAAGTAATTTCCGAATTCGATTCATTTTTAGCACAGCACATACAAAAGTATGGAAACCCTGGTAAAGGTATTGTATCTTACCTTTCATCAACCGTATGTAATGAGTTTATTCAAATAATGTTCAATACTGTTCTAAGTGAAATTTATCGAGAAGTACAAGAACAGAAATTCTTTTCTATCATCCTTGACTCAACGCCGGACATGGTTCACATTGATCAATTATCTTCAGTTTTACGATATGTTCATAAAAATGGGGACATAGCTGAAAGATTTTTGATGATTTTACTTAGCGTTGGTCACAAGTCAGAAGATCTGTATACAAGTGTCACTAATAAGTTGAAAGAATTAAACAGAGATTTACAGAACTGCCGTGGACAGTCTTATGACAACGCGTCAAATATATCGGGTATATACTCAAGACTAGAAGACAGAATCAAGGAAGAAAATCCCGAAGCGTGATATGTGCCTTGCGTCGGACATTCGCTCAGTTTAGTTGGGACCAATAGCGCTGAATGCTGTCTTGAAGTAGCTTTGTTTTTTAGTTTGCTACAGGATTTTTACAAATTCTTTTCTCTTTCTACCGGCAGGTGGAAAGTGTTGAGCCAGTTTCAGAGAGAAATTGTTGATGATATCTCTAAAACAGTAACACTAAAAAATTTATCTGCTACGTGATGGTGTGCTCGTGGCGATGCATGCATTGCCCTGAAGAAAAATTGGTTTTCTCTTATTAGTGCACTATCTGAAATAGAGAACAACACTGGCCAAAAGATATCGCCTAGAGCTGAAGCATCCACATTAATGACAAAGCTGCAAGGTTTGGGGAACGATTTTGATCGGGGTAAATAGCATCAGTGCACATTTACAGAGAGTAGATTTGGACTTAGCCGAGGCAGTTAATCTATTAAATTCGTTAGCGTCATTCTTTAAAGAAATTCGTAACGATTTTAACAACTATGAGGAAAAGGCTATGAAGTTATGCGGTCTGGAGTCGTATGAAATAAAAAGGAAACGAATTCGAAAACTTAAAATAGATGAAACCCGAAAAAACAATGAAATATATTTTAAGGAACGCGACCAATTTAGATTTAATGCCTTTAATATCATCTTAGATAGGCTTATTGCAGAACTAAGGCGCCGTAGCAAAGCTTACATGGACACTTTGAAAAAAATTGACATATTATTCTGTCTAAACAATGAATATTGAGAAATTAAGAAGCAGATTACCTTCAGAAAGTCATCAAAATGAATAATAGATGAGCTAGTTCCGCAGTGATCATTTAACCAATGATTTAAAACTTGGCAGTTCGGGCAGTGGTTGTATTGCAATCCCAGAGAATCAAAGATACTTATTGAAATGGCTAGAGGAAAAAGAATTACGAAACATTTCCAAACGTTGAAATCTTACTTAAGATATTTAACACACTTCTTAATTCAAACGTATCTACGGAACGCCCATTCTCAGTCCTAAAACGCATTAAAAATGTTTATAGAACCGGTATGATTCAAGAACGAGTTACTGGCCTTGCCCTGCTATGTATAGAGGATTTGAGAAAACAATACAATTACTTGCATTTGATAAGGAAAGAAAAAACATTTTCAATATTTTTGAGTAATCAATGTATTTGTATATTATATGTAAATATTATTTGAACATTAATTTTGTTTGTTATGATGAAAAATATTTTTATATAAAAGTAAATTTTTATTTTAATTTGAGAAGGTATCAATCAAAAAGAGGCGCCTTCCGATTTTGTGCCTAGCGGCGTCAAACAAAATTAATCCAACCCTGCATGCTAGTATTGATGAAGAAATCCATACTATATGCCGTGTAGATGGTAATGGGGGTAGTTTTTGGAACCACTCGGCTTATTTTTATCTTAATAACGTTTTTTTATAGTCATACAATTGTATATGAATTCATTCAAAGACATGAATGATATCAACAATCAAGAGGGCAACAGCGGCAATAGTTCTGGTAAATATAAATGGATATGTTGGTTTTTAATGTTATTACTTTTTATTTTAAGAGTGACAAACGAATGGACCACAGAAGAAACAAAAGTCCTTCTCGATAAATATGAAGAATATTTAGCTGCAGTGGGCCCCATGAAAAAATCTAGAACGAAAACGTGTAAGTGGATACAAATTGCAAACGATTTAGAAAAATTACTCTACAAAAAGAGAACACCAGAACAAATTAATAATCGTTACAAAACTGTTCTAAAACGAAAAAAAAAATTCTGCAGGCGAAAATTCAAAATGTGATAATACAATGCACCCCGTAGAATTTGAGGAACACCTTCAGAAAATCGCAGCTGTTGATGATATTATCGTCCCTGAAGTGATGAGGGGAGTTGGGGCGGTTACAAAAAAAATGTGCCACCAACACCACTTGCACAAAATGCCAATAGTAAAAATTTGAAACCTGAAACAAAGCAACCTCTAATATGATAAGGGAAACATCATGCGAGATTAACAGACTAAAAGAAAAAGGCAGAGAAAGACGTCATAAAGAAAAAATTCAGTTACTGAATAAATTGATTGGAAGTATTCAAAATAAATAAGAACTATAGCTTACAATGTAATGTTTAAAATTTTATTGCATTTGATACGATTGTGAATTAAAAATCAATGTAGCTTCATCTTATATATTGAAGTATACTCTGAGACCCTTAAGAATTTTATTTTTAATTCAGCAATCCATGGTATTGCATAACATGCATTGTATCTCACTGACAATATTACCAATGTACGAGGCTTGTTCAATTGAAACCCATCTTTGGTCAGGTTAGCCTTGGAAACAATTGTAATCACTCAACTGACGTTTTGCAACGTTATTGGTGTTTGTAAACTTCCAACTGGTCAGTTTCTCTTGTATATATTTAACAGCGATTTTAAGTATTGTGACTTTGAAATGACGTTTGTTGTTAACAATCCGACCAAATGTGATCAGCGTGTGGTCATTCAATTTCTGTGTGCTGAAGGTTGCCAACCATTGGAAATTCATACACGAATGAAAGCAATGTATGAAAACGCATGTTTTGCGTATCCAACTGTCAAGGAATGGTGTCGAAAATTTAAGAATAAACGCGAAGGGACGAATGATAAGCTGCGACCAGGTGCAATGTGTACTGCGTCAACAGACAGCAATATGGCATGTGTGGAAGGCCTGATTAGAGAAAGTCGTCAAGTTTCAATCAGAATAAATTTTGAAAATGTTGGTGTGAGTATCGGATCTGTTCATAGCATCGTACACAAACTAGGCTACAGCAAAGTTTGTGCGCAATGGGTTCCTCACCTTTTGTCAGAGAACCAAAAAAGCTTGCGAATGGGCTAATCTTTGCAGCACCTCACGGAATACAGACAAAATGGTAACGATTTTCTCTCGTCAATAATTGCTGGAGACGAATCTTGGTGTCATTATTTTGAACCATCCAGTAAGCTGTCTTTGATGCAATGAAAACACGCAAATTCTCCACCACCAAAGAAATTGTAAGTTCAACCTTCTGCCGGTAAGGTCATGTTGTGACATTTTTTCGACCATGATAGAATTTACAGAACCTCGGGTGCATATCAACGCAAACCTGTATAATAAAACTTTGAACAATCTCCATCAAACAATAAGACGAAAACATCCAGGAAACTTTCACATGGTGTCATCCTGCTTCACGACAATGCTCGACCTCATGTTGCTAACGTAGTGAAAGAAAATCTACAGCGAAAGAAATAAAGGATATTAGAGCATCCACCCTATAGTCCCGATTTATCGTCTGGCGAGTTTCACATCTTTGGGCCACTGAAAAAAGCGTTAAAAGGTAATCGTTTTCAATCGGACGAAGAAGTATAAAACGCCGTGAAAGAATTCTTCGAGCTGCAACCACAAGATTTCTTTAGACAGAGTTGACGAAACAATGAGATATGTGCCCTAATCGTAGTGGTAATTATTTGTAAATTAAGCTGTCGATAAATTTTTCCTGAACCAAAGATGGGTTTCAATTGAACAAGCTTCGTATATATAAACCTAGTAGTTTCATAAAAAGCCAAGCGTTTCTTTAGTCCTTCATTGAGCTCCAATGGTATTACGCAACATTAAACATTGGTTAAAGTATAGTAAAGATGTTAACATTTATACAGGGTGTAACAAAATAAGTGTAAAACATTTCAGGGGGTGATTTCTCATCGTAAAAGAGATAGGGTCTTTCATATAAAGAAACTTCATTGGAGCATCCCTTGTTAAGATCCAGCCCCTTAAAGGGGGTACATAAAATTTATTTTTCATTTTTTTACAAACACTAAAAAGCTACAAAATTGAAATTAAGGTGACATTTTTACTATCAAAAATACACTTAGTAATTTATTTGGTTTACCCCATGGTTGTAAGGGGTAGAAACGCAACCCCTAAAGTTATTTCCAATGTAACTTTTTGTCTTATTATTTGTTTGCCATTTAAAAATTTATTTCCAATAGCTTATTTCATCCTAAACAAAAAATGTTTTGAATTTTTTGCCCAAAATTAACCAGTTCGCAGAAAAAAATTATTTTACAAACAACTACAGAAATACATCGTCATAAATGCAAACTGGAGTATTATTGCTATTTTGTAGTTACTACCTGTATCAAAGTATGATTAAAGATGAATAAACAAAACTAATTTATTAATAACAAAACATACAACATGTAGAAATCATAGTAAATGTTCAATATGTCCAGCTTCAGTCACTACACATGCGTCTAGACGTCGGCGCATTGAACCACGTATTCGCTCAAATATTCCTAGAGTCTTCCTAATTACCCTGCACGCATCGATGATGCGGTTTCTTAAGTCCCCTACATCGCGAACAGGAGTAGGATAAACCAAACTCTGTAAATGGCCCAAGTACAAAATCGAGAGGATTCAAATCTGGGGATCGAGCAGGCTAATTCTGTGGTCCTCCTGGACCTATCTAATGATTTGGATAGGTTTGAGTTAAATACTGACAAGCTGCTTGACTAAAATGGGCGGGAGCCCCATCATACATAAAAGACATAACCCTTCTGATATCATAAGGAACTTCTTCAGCAGTACTGGATGCACTTCTCTTAAAAATTGAGTGTATGCTTCACCATTTAATTTAGGAGGTAGAAAATGAAGGCCAATTAAATAATCCCCAATAACAGCGACCCACATGTTAAGAAAAAAATGTTCTTGGACAATAGCGTGAGGGTCTTCATCCTGTATGTTTGTTGTGGTTTGTTTAGCATTCTTCTTAATTTTTTTTGGGAATTAAACCACTCATAGTTTTTAAAATCATCTTTATTTACGTTTCGATCCATGACCTAGGATCGTTGTCAAAATAATAAAAACTTCAAGTTTGACATTTATGACACAAATTGAAGGTGACTTTGATTTATTGATGTTCAAAATATTTGGCTTGAGTACACTAAGCAAAAATTTTTGCAAAATATTTGGCTTGAGTACACTAAGCAAAAATGTTTGCTTAGTGTACTCAAACCAAATATTTTGAACATCAATAAATCAAAATCACCTTCAATTTATGTCATAAACGTCAAACTTGAAGTTTTTATTATTTTGACAACGATCCTAGGTCATGGATCGAAACGTAAATAAAAATGATTTTAAAAACTATGAGTGGTTTAATTCCCAAAGAAGATTAAGAAGGGTTTTGATCAGCCCATATGTGGTTATTATGAAAATTAATAATCTTATCCCGAGAAAAAGTACATTCGTCTCTGAATTCGATCGTTTTCAGAAAGTTGGGATTTCTTCTAATCATTTTCAGCATCCAATTTGAAAATTCAAGACGGTTGGGAAAATTTCGCGGTAACAGTGCCTGTACTCGTTGTAGATGGTAGGAGTACAAGAGTTGTTCCTTTAAAATTTGAAATACCGTCATATGATCAACATTTAACTCGAAAACAATCTTTCTAGTACTGCTAGTGGTTGTTCTTCAACCAAATTAAGTACTGCTTCTTCAAGCTGTGGTGTTCTAACTTCTCGATGGCGACCACAGTCCTGCGTTCTTTTTTCGAATGAACCATATTCTCGTAATCGTTGATGAAGTTGGGCAAATATTCTATGCGAAGGAAGCTGCCGTTGAGGATACATTTCAGCATACTTTCTACAATTTTCTAACCCATTACCCTGCGACTGACCGTAAACGTAATGCATATCAGCAATTTCCGCATTTGTGTATGCCATTTTAATAACAAGTGAATTATTAACTAACAAATTAAGCACAGAAGAACGACACACGACAGCGTGATAATAATTTAATTGTCACTATCACTAATAGCGGCCTACTAGATAAATTAGTTTTGCATTTTCGTCTTATGATGATGTATCTCAGTAGTTGTTTGTAAAATAATTTTTTTCTGCGAACTGGTTAATTTTGGGCAAAAATTCAAGAGACATTTTTTGTTTAGAATGAAATAAGCTATTGGAAATAAATTTTTCAATGGCAAACAAATAATAAGACAAAAAGTTACATTGGAAATAAATTTTAGGGGTTGCGTTTTCCACCCGTTACAACCATGGGGTAAACCAAATAAGTTACTGAGGTAAGTGTATTTTTGATAGTAAAAAATGTCACCTTAATTTCAATTTTGTAACTTTTCAGTGTTTGTAAAAAAATTAAAAATTAATTTTATGTACCCCCTTTAAAGAGCTGTATCTTAACATGGGATGCTCCAATGAAGTTTCTTTATATGAAAGACGATTTACGATGAGGAATCATCCCCTGAAATGTTTTACACTTATTTTGTTACACCCAATATAATTACAAATAAATTGACATGACAAAGAATGAAACACTTATTTAATAAAGCATAGCATGTATATAACCACCATTTCGAATGGACCTGCACCTTGCCGAAGTTCTAGATTACTAGAACAGGTGAAATGGCTTGCGTGTTCTAATGAGCTAAAGAGCCAAACTACAGGTCCAACCAAAGTAGTAGGGTCGTTAGTGAGGAACCAGACTAAGAAAGAGGGCAGCGGCTCTTTCGGTACTTAGATTGGCAGAGACCATAGGGGTCGGTATGGCAGTCTAAGACACACTACCGCGATGTGGAAGGCAACGGGAAACCACCACATTATCTCCCAAGTATGCAGCGTACCTAAATTATAATAAAATGATGGCATTCTCTGGGGTAAAAGATTCCGGAGTTAAAATAGTCCCCATTCGGATCTCCGGGAGGGACTACTTCGGAGGATGCGATCGGAAAGTTAAGAATAAGAGTCGGGGCGTGGAATGTTAGAACTATGAAGCAAGTGGGTAAGCTGGAGAACCTAAAAATCGAAATGAATAGGTTATCATTAGACATAGTAGGGATCAGCGAAGTTCGGTGGCCAGAGGCGGGAGATTTTTGGAGTGGAGACTTTAGGGTAATTCATACAGGAGCCGAGGAAGGAAATTTGGGTGTGGGGATAGTTATGCGGAAAAAGATAGGTTACTGTGTAGAAAATTACTTACAAAAGAATGAAAGAGTACTCATGGTTAGATTAGAATCTAAACCGGTAAACACAGTAATAATACAAGTATACATGCCCACCTCTAGCTGCAGTGACGAAGAGGTAGAAATAATCTACAAAGACATCGAAGACATATTAAGACACGTAAAAGGACATGAAAATTTAATAATTACGGGGGATTTTAATGCAGTGGTAGGTGTGGGTAGGGAAGGAGCGATAGTAGGGTTATTTGGTTTAGGCACTAGAAACGACAGAGGAAATAGGCTGGTAGAATTTTGCGACATGAACAATTTAATTATTACAAACACATTATTTCAACATCATGCTAGAAGACGATATACGTGGAAGATGCCAGGAGATATAGGAAGATATCAAATAGATTACATTCTTGTTAGACAACGGTTTAGATATCAAGTAAAAGACTGTAGAAGCTACCCAGAAGCAGATATAGACACTGACCACAACATCGTAATTATGAAGGCCGCACTTAAATTTAAAAATTTGAAAAAAGAAAACGGAAAAAGGCACTTGGACCTACAGAAACTAAAAGAGAAGGATATTCAAGAAAGACTCGAAAAAAGGTCAAATGAATTGCTCAAAGATATCGGGAAAATATCTGATACTAAGGAAGTAGAAACAGAATGGAATAACATTAAATCCAGCCTAGACATGGCAGCCAGAGATATTCTGGGGTATACACAAAAAGTAAATAAGAAACCATGGATAACAAAGGATATCTTGAATTTAATAGAAGAAAGACGAAAATACAAAATTAAATCATACAAAACAGGAAAACAGAGATACAAAGCCATAAAACGGGAAATTATTTGAAAATGCAGGAAAGCTAAAGAATAATGGATTGATGAAAAGTGCAAAGAGGTACTAACTAAGATGGAAGTAAGAAAGACAGATGAAGCATACAAACTAATTAGAATCAATTTTAGGGATATAGAACCGTATAGCAAAAATATAAGGGACGCGGGAGGAAATGTCATTATAGAAAATGTAGAGAAAGTGGGTAGATGGCAAGAATATATAGGGAATTTATATGCAGGAGAAGAACTAACTGCATTAGAAAAGGAATCAGACATTGAAAATGATGACTTGGGATATCCTAGACTTATAGATGAATTTGAAATAGCATTAAAGGGTCTGAAAAATGGTAAGGCGCCGGGTACAGATAAGGTGCAAGCCGAGACTCTAAAAGCCCTGGTCAAGCAGTAACAGAACGTCTCTTCCAACTTGTAAGCTATATGTATGAGACAGGCGAGATACCCAAAGATTTCAAACATAACATCTAGTAACTATACCAAAAAAAAGGCGCAGATAGATGTGAAAATTTTCGAACAATAAGCTTGACAGCACACGTATCAAAAATATTAACTAGAATTGTACAAAGACGAATGGAAAAACGGGCTGAAGAAATATTAGGAAAAGACCAATTTGGGTTTAGGCGAAACAGGGAACCGGGAGGCTATCTTAGCTCTGAGGGTGATAATGGAGAAAACAATAGAAAAAGGGGAAAGCGTGTATATAGGGTTTGTAGATCTAGAAAAAGCATTTGACAATGTAAAATGGAAAAAAATGTTTGAAATACTCAAAAAGATTGGAATGAGTTATAGGAATAGACGGATAGTACATAGCTTATACAAAAAGTAAACAGGAGTAATAGAATTAGTGCAGGAACGTAGAGAAGTAAACATCAGGAAAGGGGTAAGACAGGGATGTTCCCTATCCCCATTAATTTTAACTTGTACATTGAGGAGGCAATGAATACTGTCAAATGCAGGAAGACATTTGGAATTACTATGCAGGGACAAAAATTGATATGCTTAGATTTGCAGATGATATAGCGGTATTAGCATCTAGCAAGGAAGAGCTAACTGCTCTCAATGAAATGGAAACTGCTCTAACAAGAAGGTAGAAAGTTCAAAAGAAAGATACGGTACTAGTATTAAAGGAGGAAAATAAATCAAACCAATCGAATACAAATATGTAACACGAACTTACAAGAGGTTAAGGATTTCTGCTACCTAGGAAGCCAAATAACGCAAGGTGGAAAAGCACAAAGATATATAACAAAGATTAGCACAAGGTCGTGCTACATTTAACAAGAAAAGCAACTACTGTGCTCAAAGACCACAAACATAGAAACAAGGAAAAGATTGCTCAAAACATCATGTGGAGCACAGCACTGTATGGCTGTGAAGCCTGGACAGTGGGAGAAGCGGACAAAAAAGGTAGAAGCCTTTGAAATGTGGTGCTACAGACGTATGATGAAGATATCATGGACAGACAAAGTTAAGAACGAAGAGGTACTAAAAATGGTAGGGGAAGAAAGAAATATGTGGAAAACGGTAATAAATGAGAGATAGGATGATAGGCCACATACTATGGCATGAAGGAATAGTGCGGAATATACTAGAAGCAGAGATAGGAAAAGAGAAGAAGAGGTAGACCTAGGTTAGACTACTGCACACAGATAGTGAAAGATGTAGGCTGTAGGAGTTTCAGGAAATGTGTAGGCTAGCTCAGAAGAGAAATCAATGGAGGTACCATTTCAACCAGTCCCAAGATGGATAAATTAATGACGAAGAAAGTAGCTGCACTTAAACATGATATTTATTATAAGCAACTACAAGCATTGGAGGGCAATATTCTCGAATAATGGTAATTGCGTGAAAGTATTTACTGGAAAACTATTATTTCGGCAAATGTCTAAGTGTTGGGGATCTTGGCAGCCACAGGTTGCTTAACTCCTTCAATAAATCTCTGTGAAATAGGGCATAATATTAGAAAACAATATAAGGGGAACCGAGCTGTATGGCTGTGTGAGAATTTCAGGAACCATGTAGGTTAGTTTAGAAAAGAAATAAGTGCAGGTACATGTCCAACCAGTTTTGAGACGGAAAACCAAATGACGAAAAAATAAGCGCAGATGAATCTGATGATTATTATAAACAACTAGTTGTTCGTTGTGAAATATCTGCAACTAATGTTGACTGTGCAAAAGACATATTGGAAAAAATATTAAATCAGTAAATGTTCAAGTGATGGGGGAACTTGGCAGCCACAGGCTGCTTACCCCCTTTCGCAACCACTGAATGTCGGAGAAATAGGGTATATAATTGTAAAACAATAGACAGTGACCGAACTGCATCTAACAAGAAAGAACGGCGCCTATGATGAAAGATAACAAACATAGAACAAAAAGTTGTTGAAAGCGTATGTGTGGAGCACAGCACAGACAATATGCCTACGAAATACGAGCAGTCTGAAAAGCAGACAGAAGAACAGTAGCGGCCTTTGAAATGCCGTGCTTCAGATGTTTGAGGATGGACCGACAAAGGTAATAAGAAATAGGTTATAGAAACAGTAAGGAACAAGGATATCTTTGGGAAAAATATAAGAAATAGAAGGGCAGAATACGTTCTAAGGCATTTTGGGGAATAGTATGGGATATTTGACAAGCAGAGATAAGAAAAAGAGGCGGATGTAGACCTAGATCAGATAGTGATAGATGCAGACTGTGCAAATTTCGGGAAATCTGTAGGTTAGTTCAGAATAGGAAACAATGATGGTACGTGTCTAACCAGTTTCAGGACTGAAGACCCAATGATGATGATGATGTATATACAAAGTTGAACTATTGAAATAAAAGATTACACAATTCATCACGTTTAATTTCTCCTAACAATCTTAAATGCAGTCCTATGTCAGTTTCATTGCAGTCCAATTGTTCATCATCTTCAAATGTATTGTCGACATAGCTTGTGTAAAACACAACAAGCCACAATAAACTTTGTCATTTTATCAACATCATGGAAGTTTAGTACATTAACTGCTGAAACCTGCCTTTAAGCCATACAAAAGCGTTTACAATAGGCACTCTTGTTTGACTTAATATTTTTATTAAAGTTTAGTTACGTTGGCGACAAATTTCCATTCCCTATGCGGAGTTATCAAATGCCTCCTTATTGGATAACCACAATCACCAAGAAGATTGAGCGAATCCTTACAAATTTGTTCAATTTTCGTAGATATAAATGATAATTTAAACATACGCAAATCGTGAATTTTACCACGGGCTCCTGTATAATCATCAATAAAACTTTTCTTCCCCATCGCAAACTTCTTGTATTGTTAGGGATTTCAAATCGTGTCTATTTACATACGTATTTTTAATTTTATGCGCTGGTGTTCTTATACTAATTGCTGTTCAATCTACCCGGCCAATGATATTTGGAAATCTTAATATCTGTAAATATAACAATAATATATTGTTTATATAAACTAAAAAGTTGATGCCCGGAATACATTGTCTGAATAATGTAGTACGGCAAATTCCAAACCTTTCTGAAACGTCTCGGATACAGACTTTGTGTCCTGTAAACCTGCAAAAATACACATATCATTTTTTTATGTTCTTTACCAAAGAAAACGTAATTTCTGGTTGTCGTCGAATATTTCTTGGAAGCCACTAGGATTACGTTTAGTAAAAAAACTCAGTACTGGAGTATAAATAAATTAAGTGATTAACGGTATCACGGGTGACACACAAATTTTGTTTAAACTAAAAAAATTAAATCTGTTAGGAAAATTTTAAAACTTAAAACCTATCTGAAGATCAGCATACTTTTGGATTACACCCACATAATTAATTATTTTCGGTATACTTCGCTTTAGCATTATATGCTCTGCATATTCTGCAATTTCCTCATCACTACTAGTCTCGGAGGATTCCATACATTCGCTAATCACGAGGATGCTCATATTTTCACTCATAATGAATCTTGCAATTCAACAACCGTCAAAATCAATTACAAATGAAATTAATATACTGAGGATATTGTAATTGTTCTATTCCATTTAGTCAGTGCTAAAAGTTTAAGCTCATTGAGCGGAATAGTGATAGGAATGTATTACTCTTTAGTTGCTGATCATGTTCCAGGGACCTAAATCTAGTTAACTTAATATAGTCAAGAAGAAGAAAAACATAATTTAATAAATTTACAGAAATGCAACCTGTATAAAATTATTATACAATTAGCAATTTTAATAAATTACTTAAAGTAACCATCACCAAATCACAACCATAAAAATAATTTAAGTTCTATTTACAAAGCTAGTTGGATGAACTACTTATGATTTCACTCCAATAATCTACAAATTTTCTTTGCTTAGGAGTTTATGATAACAAGAATAATGGGTTTTTCTTGCTAAGCACAAAAGCGATGAGAATTATTTTAATAATAACAAAACTTTATTCTAAATGTACAAAACCAATTTTGGGTTGAAAATAAAAACCAAAATTTATAAAAGTTTTAAAAAGAAATGTGGTGATTCGGAACCGGAATTAATAATTTCAAGTTTTCCAAAAAAAAATTGCTATTGATTTGGTTTAAAGTTAACCTTATCGGCTTTGACGCTGTGATAAGGAGCATTATCAAGCACGATTACACTATCATTATCAAGAAGAGGTGATACACCTTTCAACCAAGTTGTAAACGCTTTAGCGTTCATGTCTTCGTGATAATCTCCTAAAACGATAATTATGAACTCAGGGTCCTAAGTTGTTTATAGTGTTAATACGCTACCTGTTTTTTAGATTGAAAGTTTAAATATGCACCATTGGTAAATCCCATATCACTACCCATGTGCGCAACAATTAATCTCTTGCCCTTGCCAGAGGGATCTCGTATACCAGTCGATAAACCTATAAACTTATTAAATAAAAGTCTGAAAAGAATTCATTGTTAGTATTATATGCTTATCTTTAATGAGACATGCTTACCTTATTATGAAGACACTGGTGTTTTATAGCTCTGACAAGAACTGTTTGATACTAAATATAAAATTTACACAAATTAATAAGGCCGAGCAAAATTTCAAAGGCAAACTAATAACAAAATACAATAAATAACAAAAACGAAAATATGAAAGGGCAATAGCAAATGTCAAAATGCCAATTGACAATCTGTCTTATAATAAAAATGTTCAAACAACCAACACAAACATACGGGATATTTATACTTGTGTACACTTGGCTCATCCATCCACCAATGAGAATCGCTAAAATTCAGTCCTATCTTTTTCTTCAGTACCTTCTTAACTGGAATGGAGTATAATATGCAAAGGAGGGAAAAATAAATCAAAAACAAGAATACAAATATGTAACACGAAGGTTAAGGATTTCTGCTACCTAGGAAGCCCAATAACGCAAGATGGGAAAAGCACAAAAGATATAAAACAAAGATTAGCACAAGGTCGTGCTACATTTAACAAGAAAAAGCAACTACTGTGCTCAAAGACCACAAACATAGAAACAAGGAAAAGATTGTTCAAAACATATGTGTAGAGCACAGCACTGTATGGCTGTGAAGCCTGGACAGTGGGAGAAGAGGACAAAAAAAAGGTAGAAGCTTTTGAAATGTGGTGCTACAGACGTATGATGAAGATATCATGGACAGACAAAGTTAAGAACGAAGAGGTACTAAAAATGGTAGGGGAAGAAAGAAATATGTGGAAAACGGTAAAAAATATGAGAGATAGGATGATAGGCCACATACTACGGCATGAAGGAATAGTGCGGAATATACTAGAAGCAGAGATAGGAAAAAGAAGAAGAGGTAGACATAGGTTAGACTACTGCACACAGATAGTGAAAGATGTAGGCTGTAGGAGTTTCAGGAAATGTGTAGGCTAGCTCAGAAGAGAAATCAATGGAGGTACACATCCAACCAGTCCCAAGATGGATAAATTAATGACGAAGAAAGTAGCTGCACTTAAACATGATATTTATTATAAGCAACTACAAGCATTGGAGGGCAATATTCTCGAATAATGGTAATTGCGTGAAAGTATTTACTGGAAAACTATTATTTCGGCAAATGTCTAAGTGTTGGGGATCTTGGCAGCCACAGGTTGCTTAACTCCTTCAATAAATCTCTGTGAAATAGGGCATAATATTAGAAAACAATATAAGGGGAACCGAGCTGTATGGCTGTGTCAAATTTCAGGGAACCATGTAGGTTAGTTTAGAAAAGAAATAAGTGCAGGTACATGTCCAACCAGTTTTGAGACGGAAACCAAATGACGAAAAAATAAGCGCAGACAAATCTGATGATTATTATAAACAACTAGTTGTTCGTTGTGAAATATCTGCAACTAATGTTGACTGTGCAAAAGACATATTGGAAAAATATTAAATCAGTAAATGTTCAAGTGCTGGGGGAACTTGGCAGCCACAGGCTGCTTACCCCCCTTCGCAACCACTGAATGTCGGAGAAATAGGTTATATAATTGTAAAACAATAGACAGTGACCGAACTGCATCTAACAAGAAAGAACGGCGCCTATGATGAAAGATAACAAACATAGAACAAAAAGTTGTTGAAAGCGTATGTGTGGAGCACAGCACAGACAATATGCCTACGAAATACGAGCAGTCTGAAAAGCAGACAGAAGAACAGTAGCGGCCTTTGAAATGCCGTGCTTCAGATGTTTGAGGATGGACAGACAAAGGTAATAAGAAATAGGTTATAGAAACAGTAAGGGAACAAGGATATCTTTGGGAAAAAATATAAGAAATAGAAGGGCAGAATACGTTCTAAGGCATTTTTGGGGAATAGTATGGGATATTTGACAAGCAGAGATAAGAAAAAAGCGGCGGATGTAGACCTAGATCAGATAGTGATAGATGCAGACTGTGCAAATTTCGGGGAAATGTGTAGGTTAGTTCAGAATAGGAAACAATGATGGTACGCGTCTAACCAGTTTCAGGACTGAAGACCCAATGATGATGATGATGTATATACAAAGTTGAACTATTGAAATAAAAGATTACACAATTCATCACGTTTAATTTCTCCAAACAATCTTAAATGCAGTCCTATGTCAGTTTCATTGCAGTCCAATTGTTCATCATCTTCAAATGTATTGTCGACACAGCTTGTGTAAAACACAAGCCACAATAAACTTTGTCATTTTTTCAACATCATGGAAGTTTAGTACATTAACTGTTGAAACCTGCCTTTAAGCCATACAAAAGCGTTTACAATAGGCACTCTTGTTTGACTTAATATTTTTATTAAAGTTTAGTTACGTTGGCGACAAATTTCCATTCCTATACGGAGTTATCAAATACCTTCTTATTGGATAACCACAATCACCAAGAAGATGGAGCGAATCCTTGCAAATTTGTTCAATTTTCGTAGATATAAATGATAATTTCAACATACGCAAATCGTGAATTTTACCACGAGCTCCTGTAAAATCATCAATAAACCTTTTTTTCCTCATCGCAAACTCCTTGTATTGTTAGGGATTTCAAATCGTGTCTATTTACATGCGTATTTTTAATTTTATGCGCTGGTGTTTTTATACTAATTGCTGTTCAATCTACACGGCTAATGATATTTGGAAATCTTAATATCTGTAAATATAACAATAATATATTGTTTATATAAACTAAAAAGTTGATGTCCTGAATACATTGTCTGAATAATGTAGTACGGCCAATTCCAAACCTTTCTGAAACGTCTCGGATACAGACTTTGTGTCCTGCAAACATGCAAAAATACACATATCATTTTTTTACGTTCTTTACTAAAGAAAACGTAATTTCTGGTTGTCGTCGGATATTTCTTGGAAGCCACTAGGATTACGTTTAGTAAAAAAACTCAGAACTGGAGTACAAATAAATTAAGTGATTAACGGTATCACGGGTGACACACAAATTTTGTTTAAACTAAAAAAATTAAATCTGTTAAGAAAATTTTAAAACTTAAAACCTATCTGAAGATCAGCATACTTTTGGATTACACCCACATAATTAATTATTATCGGTATACTTCGCTTTAGCATTATATGCTTTGCATATTCTGCAATTTCCTCATCACTAGTCTCGGAGGATTCCATACATTCGCTAATCACGACGATGCTCATATTTTCACTCATTATGAATCTTGCAATTTAACAACCGTCAAAATCAATTACAAAATGACATTAATATAGTGAGGATATCGTAATTGTTCTATTCCATTCAGTCAGTGCTAAAAAAAAGCACTCAGAGCTCATTTAGAGCAAGCAATTATGTGAGTGGAATGTATTACTCCGTTTCAGTTGCTGATCTTATGTTCCCAGGGGAACACACGAAATACCCTCAGTTCGAACTTAGCTGGCCTTAGGTCAATGAGTGGAAAACGGTATTAATTTAATAACTATTTACAGAATATGTCAAGCCGTGTATATAATATTATTCATCACAATAAATTGTTAAATTGTAAAAGTCAAGCAACACCAAAATAAAACAATAATATAAAAAATTTCAACACCGTATACAAAAGTATGTATACAAATGCTAATTTAATGAACTACTTATGATTCATCACGTGCGCAATGGTGTAGTTTGTAGGCTTTGTACATTAGGAGGTGTTGGATGAAAGAGTATTTTCATAGAGATAATGCGGTATTTTCATTCAGCTAACGATCTATATTTAGCAAACAAGCAGCACCATCAGAAGCAACTGTAAAACATCTATAATACATAACACAAAGCGTTTATTTCGCAGTAAATGTATCAATAAAACAATATAGTTGAAATAAACAACTGCTTAAAATTTATTACGAATTTAGGGTTTTAAAAAAGCGAATGTGGTGATTCGGCAACCATGGAAATTAATATTTACTTAAACAGCTTTCAAAATAAATAATTAAGACTATTCGATTTGAGTTTGAGGTTAATTTAGTATAATAACTGTTTTCGGAAATGTTTCTTGTTTTTATTTCTAAAAGTCTTTATTTTAGGTGAATTAATTTCAACAAACCATATAATCCTATACTAATGTCTACATATACTAAGTCAAGCACATTGCCATAAAGAAAACATTGGCCTCGGGAAAAAAATGCAAACTAGATTATGACAAGAACAAATCTTAGCAAGTCAGAAAAATGAATTGGTCTGTTGTACATTATGCGCACAGAGCATTAATTAATATGCAAATTGTTAGTGAGCCATGTGTTAAGCGCTATTTATCGTGCTGTTTATCTAGTTGTATGTAAATTTCGTTTCAATATTAAATGCTGTTAACTGAATACAAAGGAACAAAAATTATCACGCCTCAATTACTCGCACCACTTGATATCTATTAATGTGTCATTCATCTAACGACCATCTCAAGATGTAAATTGTTTTGTTTGCCTTTTTGAATCTTTAAATGTCCTGCGCTTTCCCGACTTTTCTATGATCCTTCCAATTTATTCAATTTTATTAATTGTCTTTTTTATCAAAGCTGCATATTTCGGTTGTTACATTAAAATTTTATATAGTGAAACTGATACAAGTTTTACATAACCTCACAATATTGGAATTAATAATGAATTTTAATTGACTTTTAATCAGTTTTTGTTTTTAGTTAGAAAACAAAAGTTTCTTTCTGTAGGTTGTATTGTAAACATCTAGAAAGTGTGTTAATTCTGAAGCTTGAAACATCATTAGATTTGGCACTGAGTTTTCGATAAGCAGAAAGATTCTGCTACTGCAACTGGTATATCGTGTCACTTAAAGGTTTTACACTAAACTGTCCTTCAATATATTGAATAATTCCAAATATTTAATTCCATAAAAAATCTCCCCGGCGGGGAATCGAACCCCGGGAGACCGGTTTACACTAAACTGTTAGTACATATATTGAATAATTCTAAACATCTATTCCATAAAAAAGCCTCCCCGGCGGGGAATCGAACCCCGGTCTCCCGCGTGACAGGCGGGGATACTGACCACCATACTACCGAGGACACGTACGACAAACAAAAGCGAGCAGTTTGAAAATGACGATATGAAAACTGGAATTCAGCAATTTTATTGATACTTTTTAAATATGTTTAATTTTAAATTTAAATTTTGTCGAAGTGTTACTATTCAAAACTACCCAAAATATCAAAAATGATTGAAAATAATAACATTCCTTTTTATTATTTAGACAAGTGGGTTCGTAGCAAAACTCGCTAATTACGGACTTTTGGTAACGTAAAGAACCTAGATTCATCAGTATATGAACTGGAGGAAATTAATAGAACAAAACAATAACCAAAAAAGCTACTAATTACATAGACATTGGCGTGTGTGGGGTTTAAATTCACAATGAATACAACAGTGAATGTGTGACAATGTCTTTTACTAACAGTGACTATACTGTTGAATAAGAAATTCAAATTGTTTTTTATGAACAAAATAGATACTCTTTATATCAACAAACGTATTAAAATACTCTTAAAAAAAGGATTCGCCCCCGGGTGGGCTCGAACCACCAACCTTTCGGTTAACAGCCAATACCAATACCAATACATTTATTTACAATTTATCTACAATTATACAGGTATATATTTACATTTGTAAAAACATTTACATGTATATCTCTTCCTCTTTTGTGTTGTGTTCAGCGTTCCCGTGTCCTTAACTTACGCTACTTTCTTGATGCTCTTGGGCTGTTCGTCTTCGGTTTATTGTGTATCAACAGTAGTTGGTTTTTCGTGTTTGTTTCTAGTGTGTTTTGTCTTATTTTTTCAGGAAAAGCGGTATACGCTAAAAAACCTGCTAGCTGTATTTTTGCTCTGGGCCCGGTAGTTTATTTATTGGTCTTCGTTAAATATTCTTAGGGTTTGATAGGGTAGTTTATGTTTGAGTTTCATGTCTGAATTGTTTCGTCGTATGTTTGTGATATTGGTAAGTGTAGGATTGTCATTTAATTTCGTTTCGTAAAGTTATTGGCTATTCTTGTTATGTATTCTTGGATATATTCTATGCCTGTTTCTGCATGGAGGTCTTGGATTTTGTATATCTATCTCGCCCGGTGATTAGACGCAAACATTTGTTCTGAAACTTTTGTATCGGGTCCATTGTTGTTTTACTAATACTGCACCATGCTGGGGCAGCGTATGTTAGCAAGGGTCTGATAATTACTTTATATATAAGTTTTTGTTGTTTGCGTGAGGTTATGTTCTTTGGACATTAGGGGATATAATAGTCTCATCAACTGATAGGCTTTGTTAACAAGTTGTTTAATGTTGTTTTTAAAATTTAATCTTTGGTCTAAATGAATACCTAAATATTTGACCTTCGGTTTTAAGGAGATTGCAGTTTTGTTGTAGAGTAGTGGTTTAAAAATTTTTGTATCTTTGAACTTTCTTCTGATTATGATGGCTTCTGTTTTTGTCGGATTTACTGTAATCTTCCAGTCTTTATAATATTTTTCGAGTAGATTTAAGTGGAATTGAATTTGTTGGGTGGAAACTATTGCAGAGAATGAATGGGCGTAGATGGCTGTGTCGTCCGCGTACAGTGAAGTGGAAGTTTTAGGAAAGGTTGGTAAGTCGCTTATGTAAATGGTGAATAATTTTGGTCCGAGAATGGAGCCTTGAGGGACGCCGGATTTGATGACTTTCGTTTTAGAAACACTGTTATTAATTTTGACTAAAAATGTTCGTTTTGTTAAGTAGGAATAAATTAGTTTTGTGAGGTAGCTGGGTAGATTGAGTTTGATGAGCTTGTATATTAACCCCTTAATCCAAACCTTATCAAACGCCTTCTGAATGTCGAGTAATAGCATTGTGGTCACCTTATTTTTATTAAAGTTAATACTAATGTCATTTATAATCGAACTCTTGTTGTATGGTACTATGACCTTTTTAAATCCGAATTGACACGCTTGTGATAATGGTGTTTTTTCACTTTACTAATCGGATCAGAATGCCTCGTTCGGTTATTTTAGCAAGACTCGATAGTAAGCTAATTGGTCGATAGCTTGTAATTTCCGCAGGATTTTTTCCAGGTTTTGGTATGGGTACAATTTCCGCTTTCTTCCAGAGTTTTGGAAAGTGCTGATGTTTTAGTATGTGGTTGATAATGTAAACAAGTTGAACTATTGCTTTTCTTGATAAATTTTTTAGGATTAAGTTGCCGATTTTGTCAACACCTGGTGCCTTGTTGTTCCGTAGGCTTTTTATAATTGTCTGCAATTCGTGTGGGTGTGTAATTAAGTTTTTGTGTTCGTTAGTTGTCAGTTCTGTCTTTTTATTTAAAAAAGTATCGACTTTCTGAGTGATTTTATCTTGTATGTGTGTAGTGTTGTCATCTAAAACGTGTATCTGTTCGAAATAGTTTGCGATAGCTTCTGCTTTTCGTGGTCCTAACTATAAAATCATTGTTATGTTTTAGGGGAGGCATGATTTCTTTAGTCTTCTTAAGCATTTTCGTCATGGTCCATAACGTATTGTCGTTTGGTTTTAGTGTAGCTAATTTGTCAGTCCATTGTTTGTTTCTAAAGTCTTTCATCTTAGTTTTTACCAAATTGTTTTGTTGCAGTAGTTGTATTTTTAAGTGTGGGTCCTGTGTTTGTTGCCATCTCCTTCTGAGTCTATTACGCTCCGTGATTGTTTGAATTACGTCATTGGGTAGGTCGTCTTTTTGTGTATTAATTTTTTTTGTTTGGCTGTTGGCGTGTATGGTTTTTATTAAAATATCTGTGAATACTTTAACTGCCTTTTCGAGTTCCTCGGGCGTACTGATTTTTGGTGTTATAGTTATTTTGGCGTCAAGTTCGCGTCTAAATTTTTTCCAGTCTGTGTTTATAAATGTTCTGATGCGTTTTCTATGTTTTCTGGGGATGGTTTTAATTTTAAATAGTACAGGGTTGTGGTCTGATGGGAGTTCTGATGGAAATTGGTGTGTTTACCTGTTTGACATTGCGGACGAGCACTAGATCGATAGTTGTAGGGGTTGATTGATTCCACGGATAGTGCGTGTGGGTTTCTGGATATTTTATGATAATGCCATTGTTGTCAGCGTATTTACGTAACGTGTTTCCATTTTTGTTGTTGCGGTGACAATTCCAAGTTTGATGTCTTGCATTCAGGTCTCCTGCAACTATGACTTTCGTACTAATATTTAATAGTGTTCGCAGGTCTTGGTTATTGAAGTTATACCGTGGTGAGTTGTATGCCGTGATGATATGTATGCCATTAGTTAATTTTATGCAGCCCGCTTCTATATTTGTGGTTGGGATTTCTTTCGTGTGGTATGGAATGTCATTCCTAATTATAATTGCAACTCCTCCTTGTCCTGTGTTGTTTTTATTGTCGTATCTGATGGTTGTGTACCCTTGTATTTTTAGTCTTTGGCCGGTTTTTAATTTGGTTTCGTTGACTAGCGAAGCGACTTTGTGTATTTTTAAAAATGTATAACTTCCCTACTTTGTTTAGAAGGCCATCAGCGTTCCAAGTGACTATTACGTTTTATAATCCATAACTGTGTAATTGTTGCGTAAATTTGTGGAAAACTTGAAACTTGTCCAGTGGCGTTTTGCATTCTGTCAGTAGTTTATTAAGGTCTGTGACTGCCTTTAGCATTCCATCTACATTTACTAGCGAGTTTAATTTTTCAAATTCGGTTGTTAGCTTATGAAAAGTTTGTGATGTGTCGCTGTTTTGTGGTTGTTTTGTATATGGTTCTGCTGCTGCATTGATTCTGGTATTAGGGTTGTCGGTTGCTGCGTGGTTTTGGCTCCAGTTGTAGGTAGCGTAATTTCTGGAAGGTCCTGGTTTTGAGATTAATGGAAATTCTTTTCTGTTGTTAATATTAGGCGCCGGTCGTTTATTGTCGGATTTTTCGTTCTGCTTGCTGGTGATATTTTCAATGCGTTTAATGTAGATAGGGCATTCTATATTATTTGCAGGATGTGCCCCTTTGCAATTTATACATGTTGCTGGGGTGCTTTTGTCTTTCTGGCATGTGTATGTCCAGTGTGCACCGGCACATTTAAGACAATTAATTTGCCCCCGGCAGTTACTTGTTGCATGGCCCCATTCCTGACAACGGTGGCATTGTATTATAGTCTTGTTGTTTACGTATCTCTCCCAAGTGATCTTTGTGTACAGTAATGTCTTGATGTTCTGGTTTAGATGTTTTATTGTGGTGTTGCTATCGGTGATGACTAAATAGAGTGGGGTTATTTTAGTTTTCATTTTAAAAACTTGTACTACTGGGATTTTTTCCTGTTGGAGCTCTTGTAGTAGTTCTTCCGTGTCAGTGTCGCCGTTTAAGCCTCGTAATACAAATGCGTGCCGCTTTTCGCCTTTGTCGGTGTATGTGTGGAAATGAATGTTTTCATTTTCCATAATTTCTATAAATTTTTTTCGATCTTCGCGATCTTCGAAGTATATATTGGTTTTGGGGCCCATGTATTTAACAGTTGCGGTTTTGGTTGAAGATTCCTTTATTTGGTCTATTAAAGCTTTATGATCTTTTACTGTATAGTGAAGCACAAGAGGGGGGCGGTGGTTTAACCGCTTTGACTCGTCTAGAATTTTGTTCGTTTATATTGCAATTTTCTTGTTCTTGTTCAGTGTCCATATGCTCATTATTTTCATCCTCGCTTAATACCTCAAAGGTATTTTTAGTAGACAAACTATTCAAGCTTTCGTTAGAAGCTCTTAATGCACGTTTTGACGATTTCTTAGGCTTTTGAAACCCATCGTCTACCTGATGCTTTAATTTCGAAGGGGCCATTAGAATGCTTTTCAGGGTGGTCGAGTTCGTAGAGTTGTTTGTGCTTATACTAACGTTACCTGCAGGAGGGTTTCTTAGCCCTGAGGCGCTCTGCATTGTTAACACGGGTTCATAACTTGCAGTGTAATTTATAGAATCCAGCACTATTCTGTCTTTTAAATTCACCAAATCGCGTAATTTGGTTACTTGTAGTTTACTAGCTGCGCTAGTAATTTAATTTTGTTTATAACTTTCAGTTTCACAATCACTTTTACGTAGTCTAGTCTTAGCTTTCATAAATTTATGAGTCTCTTGTCTCCTTAAAAACTAATTTCACTAATAACTAATTGAACACTACCAATTATTTACATTATTGTTTGTAATATCTTAAACTTAGTAGATTTGATTAAAATAGTAGCACGGAAGCTACAATACCGGTTGTAATTTGATAGCAAGCAGTAAATACGACTACTTGCAGAGCTTTAAATATCACCTCCGTCCGCTATTAAGGCGCGCGAGTGACTGGTTAACAGCCGAACGCGCTAACCATTGCGCCACGGAGGCAGATGACGATAATTAAATAATTACCACTCTGGTACAAAGTACTTCCCCGCAACCCGTCCGATAGTAAATCGCTTTTGTGTAAACATAAGATGAGAAAGTATGTAATAAACTACATATACCGTCTGTGTATTAGTAATGTTAGTGTTTATTTATAATAATCATAATGTGAGTGAGCGCCGATTTAAAATATCGTGTGTGGATAAAAAAAGCGTCAATTCAGTGGCGTATCTAGAACCATTGAAAGAGGAATATATCCCATAACATAATATAGCATATCAGCGTAGGCGAAAGTTTGTGGACGTTTTAAAGTCAAGCAATCTAAGGAAAAATTAGAAAATCGTGATACACAAATATGTTTTTTATAAAATAGGCTTCATCAAGAAAATTTTCATAAAAGAAACATTAGAAAAACCATTTGTTTCTAAAAATTTACTATAAATTAGTATAATTAAATAGTTACGGATAACCTAACTAACTATCATACAATTAAATATAAAAATAAATTTGGGCACGTAAAATAAAAACATCTTAAAACATATTTGAAATTTTTGTTAACTTTAAGTATAAGATTTAGCGTACCGACCAAATTTGAATGTTAATAATAAAACATGTAAAATAAAAACAACTTAAGCTATATCTAAAATCACCAGTGATTAATCGTAATACGTCTTACAGTCGAGCATTTACTCAACGTTATCCAAACTGATGGAGTATGTTTCCTCCCGTTGTAGATAGGGAATTGCTAAATGGTTCAGCCTTTGTTGTTCTATTGTTTGATAAATATAGGTTTTAAGCATTCGTTAAGTACGAAAAAGATCTCTCCGCTGTGCACGTTGATGTAAGATAGTTACTACATATGTAATAAATTTCTTGAAGTTAGATAACATATCACCAGTGACATAGCAAATGTCATGCTTTTTAAAGTACATCACTATACCATCAATATTTTCGACTTTGGCATTTTTTGTTTGACAGTATTAAGAATAGTATATTACATTACTAATGTGGAAGTTGACCGATTTCATATGAGTAGAGTACTGTACACGATTTTTCCGATACCCACAACTGAAGCAAAAAAATTAGGAAAATTTTTTAAATAAACGTACACGGTTCCTCTTTTTCTTAAACGCCTTACTTTGATGCAAGGTCGTGCGATCGTCTAGTGGTATGCCGAACAAAACCTACATCGTGTTTTTGACATTGGGCATTTGAGTCAGTCGTCTAGGTCATTACCGTAATAATATCTCATCTAAAGTTGAAAATTATTTTAACACTAAAATGATGTCTACTTTCGCACTCTAGAGTGATAAACGCTTCTTTCTAAATAAATAAGTAGTATTCAATCTGTTGTTTTCATACGTGGTCGTCGGAAAACATATTTTGATGCAAGTTAAGGCATTCCTTGTTAAAACCACATTTGTAGTAGTTAGCCACGTCTTTTTGTCCAATGGCGAACTTTGCTACCATAGTTAGATACTGCACTGTTTGAAGTGTACTAAAGTTTGATTAATAACTTCTATTAATATTTGTGGATAGTTATCTTTGTAAGCAGGAAATATACATATGCAGTACAAATTGGATCCTCATTCAACCGTCGTGAATTAGCTCACCAGTTTACAGTTCAGTTATATTTTCAAAGTGTTATCCCAAAGGAAATCTAAAACATTGTCAGGTTGTTGTACAATTTTTTTTAAAATTTTAACATAATTTCCAAAATTTTGTAAATGCAAGGTTGTTTTTTAAAGTTGAAGGTTTAAGGTTTCAATCCTAGCAAAAACTGAATTATTAACTGAATAATTAACGTGTGTTTTAGCTTCAATATTTGTTTTAGAAAACCACTTGCTTTGACTCCGCACTCCCCCACACCTTTATTTATCTCGTTCAGAAATACCAACAAAACTACATAGTTTGACTACAGTGTCTGTAAAGAAATCATTCGCAAATACCATCTTGTTGCATAAAACGAGCGAAATTTTTTTACATTCGAGTCTGACATATTGCCCTCTGATTCTGCTTTAGCAGTTTATCGAAACAAGCTTTTCGCCTAGTCAAACTCCTGACAAAAGTTATAAGTTCTTTCATAAGTGCCAGGAAATCTCTTAAGACGAGAATACCTTGCATACAATCTTCCACAACTAAATATAATGTGTGAGTGGTCTAACGATTAAATACTGCTCTTGGTTCATCCACTTTAATTTTGCTTTGAAGCTCAGAGATTTTTCCACTTACCCTAATTGCCTCGTCGTAATATTGACTTCTACGCTGATTAATATAATATAATATAATTATATATGAAGTTTCGGCATTATTTTCGTCAGTCATATATTCCATAAAATACCCATTCATAAATGTCCACTGATCCAAAGTACACTAATCTATTTGGCCTCGTAATACAGCACTAATTAAAAACTTTGTAGATTCAATTAACAAAATAGAAGCAACTATTAAATTCAAATATGAATTAGAGGTAAATGGAAAATTTACGCTTTTAGATATTCTAGTTTGCAAAAACGATACAACAATTAATATATCGGTATACAAAAAAACCAATACACACAAACATATACTTAAACTTCGATTCAAACCACCCACACTGTGTCATACGAAGAATTATTAAATCATATACGATAGAGCAAAATTAAAATCATTAAACGAAGAAATTTCATAGAAAGGGAAAGACCTATTCAGATGTACACTAACAAAAAACAAGTTTCCTAAAAGAATAATAGAAAAAGAAGTAAATGAAGTCCTAAAAAATAAAGAAGAAGAAAACAGAAACAACGATGCGCATCAAAAACTACTCTCAACACCATATATAAAAGGATGCTCCGAAAAATGCAAAGAATGGGAAACAAATTCAAAATCAAAACAGTATATTTAGAACCAATAATACACTAAGTATACAATTAACAAAAGCAAAACCCAAAAACGCAATACAAAATTCCAAACAACTGGATCTACAAAATACCATACGAATGTAACAAGTTTTATATAGATGAAAGTTTCAGAAAGTTTCAGCGAAGACGATTATCATAGAAATGTAGGTTCGAAAAGCACAGAAATAAAAGATAGATCCTATTTAATGTTTCCTTTCTTCACTTGATGTATCTTCTCTTCGACAATCTCCTATTTCGGGAGAAATACTGTTACAGTTTTATACTAGAATCTAGAAAAACTGTACGCTATCCGAGCTATTACGCAAAAGGAGAGTTAGAGGTGGGTCATAGCTGAATCTACTTAGTTGGATTTTAAAAATGTAATTTTAAGTTAGACGTCACTGTATCTGACAAGTATTAATTAATTTTGAATGGCAGATACAAAAAAAAACCCCATCGGTTTGTTAATTCTTATTCTTCATCAAAACTCCTGGATTAATAGAGTGTGATAAAAAGTAGGGTAGATCTTGTCTTAACAAAAAATACATCTGCAACTCTTAAATGACAAGGCAGGAGAAAACAGTTACGTAATGACACGTCTATTTCAGTTTTGAGAAATAAATATTTTCATCATAATAATGCTATAAAATTCATATTCCTCAGCATCATTAAATAATATTACAGGTTTTTGGGTTTAAATATTCAAACAGAATTTTGAAATAGTTTACCCATTTACAAATTCGTTATCCCAACCATGATTTGTCAGATCTGGCATACCATCTACATGTTCAGATTTTTCCATAAAATAAATCAGGTGAATTTTAATTTGTAAGAGAAAAATATTAACTATTTTTTATTTTTATACAAAACAAATTCGTTGCAAATCATACTCAAGGAAATCCTTTAAAAATAATTTCACTAGTTAACCCTTTCGCAAATGAGAAGGACAAACAAGGGAAAGCTCTAATTGTTACAAATTTTAAATAGGAATTTACTTAAATAATTTTTTTTTAACAAAATATCTGATAACAAAAGATATCTTCTTCACATGAAATGCCACAAAGCAATTCTTACACAAAAGGATATTACATTCCTCGCAAATAGTTTTTGGTCTTGTTTGCCGTTCTTCTTCATTACATCTTGAGCATCTTCATCTTGCTAGCCCCCATCAACTGGTTGATGCAAAGGTACTGCGCCATATAGTTTCATTTCTTTGTTTGTAGTTCCTCTCTTTGGTGGACGTAATGATCTATTTTAAATTCCTTCGGCTACTAGTTCTTCGGTTAGTGTTAAAGATAAAGTCAAGGATGGTTCTTTCCATCCAAGATTTATTCGACTTTCTGTCATGGTTATTTATCGGACGATCTGCCCTGTCAACTCCTTTTATCTTCTGACGATAAAAAGAGACAGTTTTAGAGTATATAACTAATTGCCGTTCCCCAGTTTTTTGTTTTTTTAGAAACTGTAGTCAACTTGGGTTTATGACAATTACTTGTTGCTATAGTTTCCTTTGTGTCTTGCCATTTTGTACAGAAAAATTTATTATTAGTGGATCGAAATACAGACTGGCTACGAATTTTTTGTTTTATTGTTGGCATGTTTCTATGTTCTGTGTTCATGTTCAGCAAAATTTAATATTTCTAATAAATGTATACTTTAAAAAAAGTACACAATCTATTTCATTTATTGTAGATGCAAGTGATTTTACAATCCTTTCTTCTAAGGTATGCGACTCTTCACTTACTTGAACATTGCATTCTTTGCCGTAATACATGTTCATTTTGTATAAGTAGCCGGAACTGGTATCTCGTCTAAGCCATAATTTAATACCTTTTTTATTGGCTTTAATGGCAGGTATTACTTTAGAGAAGAGCTCCTTTTGACCTTCGTCGTATTTTCTTCGATACTTTGGTAAACGCAATTCTAGCGACATTTTCAGAATATGTATGTTAGGTACGATATTAGCTCATCAACATAATAAGATTGTGATGGATTTCGGTGGTTTAATGGGAACGCAAAATTAAATTTTGAAACTAAAGTCATGAATTGATCTAGAGACATAGCTAAATATATGTACTACCAGAAAACACTGGCAGTTACATATGTACCGCAACATAAAAATGGTTACTGTACTTGAAAATGCATCTAAGACTTACTTTTTAGTTGATCTTAATTAAAAACTGTATACGGTATACTAACAGTGGTTAGATTTTTGTTAAATAAGTGTATTTTTATCACCATAACAATATTTTCACTAACACCACTTATCATGTTTATTAGTGCAGGCAGGATTTTACTAACTTCAAATTAAGTATTAGCTTAGAAAAATCCGCGGAAATCTATATAATAAACCTAAAACATTTGTGCGGTGCACTTGCCATATAAGCATAAAGTTTGGTTTAATTTTCAGTAATTTTTAAATCGAGTCGATACAAATGTGTACCGTTCGGAAAAAAGGGTTAAAGAGAATAACATTTGCCATGTCACTGGTGATTTGTTATCTGAACTAAAAAAAGGCATGATGTGTGTAGTAATTGTTCCTGCTTTAACGTACACAGTGAAAAGGTGTTTTTCTTGTTTGCGAAAGCTTAAAACTTATATTCTTCAAACAAAGGGTCAACAGAGGCTGAATTATTTAGCAATTCTCCATGTTCACCGAGGGGAAACGTGCGCTATCAATTTAAATAAATTTGCCAATGTGTTTATTAAATGCTCGGTTGTAAGGCGCATTACGTTTAATCACTGGCGATTTAAGTTACGTTTTAAATTGTTTTTATTTTACATGATTTATTATTAACATTTAAATTTAGTAGGTATTCTAAGCTTTATACATAAAGTTAATTCTCGAGCGGGCGCGAGATAGGTTTTGGGCCTTTGAAAACTTCTTTTTAAAAAGTTTTGTCGCCTAAAACTCTTTTATCAAATTTATTTTTATTTGTTTAATCACAAAAAACAACTTATTCCTGTTACAACTTAGACGTTTATATTCATCAAACATTAAGTAATTGAAATTGCCAAAAATATTTGAAGTTAATAAATCAATAATTAATAATTAAAAATTACGGTGAGTAGCTTGAACCACCAATAATGTTAAAGTTATGAAGTTCGAAGACTGATTGACAATCAGGGCCTCCTCACAGTATTTATGAAATTCCTGCTCTCACATCATCTCGTGGAAAATGCAGATCTCACCGTCTGTTACTTCTTAATAAACATTCTAAGTAACTTTAATTATGACTGCTTTATTTGCAGTTCATTGTTTCTGCACCTGTAGTATCAGGTTGTATCTGGAATACAAAGTAGTTGCTTCCGTTCTCATGTCTGATATGAACTTTGATTAACTTTTAGTATTATAACCTTCAATTAATACAATATAATATGCTATTACTAAGACATGATAAATGCGTTTAAATTTATATACATTTTAATATGGGGGATATGTAGCTTGCGCAGTCGTAACATTTATGGCAAATTTATATTTCGGCAAACTACTCGCACCAGAATATCATAAGATTATTGTTGCTTAGACCTAATCTTAGAGGAATATTCTGAATCTAATTTGGTAGTGGGGCAAGTCACGAGTGACATGTCTTAATACGTAAATATCCTTTGCAGTAGTGGGAGAAATAGATTTTGAGTCGTTGGAAGTTTCTATTTAAAAAATTTATTTTCAAAAACACTTCCATCAAATTTACTTTAATTCTATAATGACAAAAATTGTTTTTTTCTTTTGACAATAACTTGAACGCTTATATTCATTAAACGTAAGTAATTTAAAAAATACCCTAAGGTAATATTTTAATATTTAGGTTGTGAAGGGTATGTAGAGCTTTTTTAGATTAGCACAGATTAGAAAAGAAGTTAGAGCTGCGTCAAACCGACCTTAAGTAAGGTCGAAAACAAAATGATGATGAATATTTTAATAAATCAATAATTAATAATTATGAATGAGTAGCTTGAACAACCAGCAATGTTGAAGTTATGAAGTTCGAAGCCTGACTGGCGATTAGGGCTTCTTACATTTATCATATAGGAAAGTGCAGATTTTGCTGTCTGCTATTTCTTGATAATCATACATTGTCTTATTCTAAGTAATTATAAATGAATGTGCTCAATTGCAGTTCATTGTTTCTGCACCTGTGGTATCAGGTTGCGTCTGGCGTCTGGTCATTTCCTTTCTTATTTCTGATATGAACTCTAATAACACTTAATTTATAACCTTCATGTAACATGTTATTACTAAGACATAATAATTACGTTTATTTTATATACATTTTAATTTGAGGGAACATGTAACTGGTTCTATTCATAAAATTTACATCGCGAGCACACTCCTGAAAAACAATATTTTTCTCACTGGTATGTAAATGTTTTTGTCTAATAAATGATTTTATCTTATTCTAGTTGTTACTTTATTAGATTGTAACCAAATATGGCTTCCAATAAACTGTCTACTACATAGGATACAGTTGCACGTAGTGGGAGGAACTGGAAAGTAATAAAGACATTACATTAGATTTTCAATGCCCCACCCGAAGGTACTACATTGGCCAGGAAGAGAGTTTTTTTACCTGGAAAATTTGGAATTTTGCCGAACCCTTGCTGTTCCAAGCAAGGTAGGGATCTTTAACGTGCGTGACAACATTCACACACGGAACCTCCATTTTATCTCTCATCCGAACGAGGGTGTATTTTTGTGAAAAATGCTCGCCTAACGTTTTTCAAGCGGACCGTGTCGGATTCGAACCCAGTGATAAAGACAGCAAGGCGACGACAATGATCTCAGTTTAGAAAATATAAAATGAACAATTATGAAAATATCTCTGAACAATCTGCATCTCGTGAAAGCTTGCAGAAGATCATGGTAATGGAAAGGATAGTAGTAAATGGTATAAACTAGAATAGGCTAAATCTTCAACAACATGGAAAATCAATATTGTAATAGAGGTAAGTGGAGCCACACAGTGCGATAAAAATATAAACTGTGAGGTAGACGCATTTCTAAAACTACTTAATCTTATTATGACAGACGAAATGATTAATTTTACTAATGTGTAATATAAATGTTAATGGTTGCAGAAAATCCGCAACAAATCGTTCAAAAGGTCTTCATGACAAGAAAGTCACCGTTTGGTGCGGTTTTACAGCTGATTTTATTATTGGTCCGTATTTCTACGAGGAAATGCAGAATGGACAAGCCGTATCTGTAACTGTAAATGGTGAACGATACTTTCAAATGTTACAAAATTATGTTATTCCACAGCTGCAAAACGAGCACTACGGAATTGAAAACATCATTTTATGCAGGATGGAGCACCCCGCACATTTTCGACCACTCAAAGAATTGTTAACCAACGTTTTTCAAGATCGCGTGTTAAGCAGACATTTCGTAAATTCATGGCCACCAAGATCACCTGATCTAAACCCAGCGGATTACTGGCTGTGGGGTTATTTAAAAAGTTTAGTGTTTAGAAGACGACCAACTACGCTACAAGAATTAAAAGACAGTATTACGGAGCAAATTGGTACAATTCAACCAGAAATGTTACGAAATGCTGTGTACAATTTGAAGGTAAGGATGGTGATCTTACAACAACAAAATGGAGGTCATATTGAGCAATTGCCGTAACCTGTTTTGGGCATACTAAATCCCATTTCATAAGCAATTAGATTTCATTTATTTCTTGTTATTAACTTAATTTGTTAAAAAGTTATCATAATTTAAAATATATCCCTTACTTTATGATAACCTTATACATTTTAATATGGGGGATATGTAGCTTGCGCAGTCGTAACATTTATGGCAAATTTATATTTCGGCAAACTACTCGCACCAGAATATCATAAGATTATTGTTGCTTAGACCTAATCTTAGAGGAATATTCTGAATCTAATTTGGTAGTGGGGTAAGTCACGAGTGACATGTCTTAATACGTAAATATCCTTTGCAGTAGTGGGAGAAATAGATTTTGAGTCGTTGGGAGTTTCTATTTAAAAAATTTATTTTCAAAAACACTTCCATCAAATTTACTTTAATTCTATAATGACAAAAATTGTTTTTTTCTTTTGACAATAACTTGAACGCTTATATTCATTAAACGTAAGTAATTTAAAAAATACCCTAAGGTAATATTTTAATAAATCAATAATTAATAATTATGAATGAGTAGCTTGAACAACCAGCAATGTTGAAGTTATGAAGTTCGAAGCCTGACTGGCGATTAGGGCTTCTTACATTTATCATATAGGAAAGTGCAGATTTTGCTGTCTGCTATTTCTTGATAATCATACATTGTCTTATTCTAAGTAATTATAAATGAATGTGCTCAATTGCAGTTCATTGTTTCTGCACCTGTGGTATCAGGTTGCGTCTGGCGTCTGGTCATTTCCTTTCTTATTTCTGATATGAACTCTAATAACACTTAATTTATAACCTTCATGTAACATGTTATTACTAAGACATAATAATTACGTTTATTTTATATACATTTTAATTTGAGGGAACATGTAACTGGTTCTATTCATAAAATTTACATCGCGAGCACACTCCTGAAAAACAATATTTTTCTCACTGGTATGTAAATGTTTTTGTCTAATAAATGATTTTATCTTATTCTAGTTGTTACTTTATTAGATTGTAACCAAATATGGCTTCCAATAAACTGTCTACTACATAGGATACAGTTGCACGTAGTGGGAGGAACTGGAAAGTAATAAAGACATTACATTAGATTTTTCAATGCCCCACCCGAAGGTACTACATTGGCCAGGAAGAGAGTTTTTTTACCTGGAAAATTTGGAATTTTGCCGAACCCTTGCTGTTCCAAGCAAGGTAGGGATCTTTAACGTGCGTGACAACATTCACACACGGAATCTCCATTTTATCTCTCATCCGAACGAGGGTGTATTTTTGTGAAAAATGCTCGCCTAAGGTTTTTCAAGCGGACCGTGTCGGGATTCGAACCCAGTGATAAAGACAGCAAGGCGACGACAATGATCTCAGTTTAGAAAATATAAAAATGAACAATTATGAAAATATCTCTGAACAATCTGCATCTCGTGAAAGCTTGCAGAAGATCATGGTAATGGAAAGGATAGTAGTAAATGGTATAAACTAGAATAGGCTAAATCTTCAACAACATGGAAAATCAATATTGTAATAGAGGTAAGTGGAGCCACACAGTGCGATAAAAATATAAACTGTGAGGTAGACGCATTTCTAAAACTACTTGATCTTATTATGACAGACGAAATGATTAATTTTACTAATGTGTTGAATTTTTATATGTTTTAAGATTAAATAAGTTTTGACAATTTGGTTGAGGTTGAGTCGATTAGATTTCTATATTTTACATTTAGGAAGTATTAAAGTTGGAATATGAATTTCGGATAAGAGATTATGTTTTGTTAAATTGGTACATTAAATTTTACTGTCATTATAACGTTTGAAGATTGCTCTTGTGCTGTATACTCGGTTTTGTTTTACTAACAATTTTTGGTTTTTATCGGCATTGCAACGCAGCATGTTTGGTGTAGCGCGAGACTTGTCGTCATAGTTGGTCGCACAGCAGTGCGTTAGTCTAGACGAGACTCGTGAAGAGTTGGTCACTCAGTAGTATGTAAGTCCAGACGAGACTCTAGTAATTTTTACATAACTTTTTTGAGATCAGTGATGATGTAGTATTTTGTTTATTAGTCTAGGTGAGGCTCGTAGTGGAGTCTGTCATTCTAACAAATTTATGCGTTGTAAGGCACTTTTATTTATTTCAAAAGTTTAGTTATGAGTAGAGCGAAAGTGTACGCAGTGTATTGAGTTGTGATTAGCTGTGGTAGTGATTAGTTTTTATTGGAATATGAAGATGGTTAGAGTTGGTATATGGCACATGAAAAATTTAAAACCTCTTCACGCTATAGATGATCCTATAGATATTCGTAAAGACTGAAATGTTTATAGAAAGTATATGCAATTGTTTGTTGAGGTGTTGTGTTCAACGTCAGTTGTTTTTTGATTCTATTTAAAGTTGCGTATTTGTTTGCATCCTGGGTATTGGGAGACTATGTGCTCTTGAGGTGCATTTCGTGCACTTGGTTGCAGCAATCCTTTTTTTGTGTGTTCGCCAAAAGAAAATTTTTATCACTTTGTCAGAAAATTTTATCTTTCTTAACAGTATGTTTTGGTTAGTAAGTTGTATCGAACATAACTGTGATTGAAAAGTTGCTAAGTAAAGCTACGTTTTCAGTTAATATGTAATGTTTTTGTTTTTGAGAAGTATAAACTTCTTGTAGCATTTAATGTGGACACAAAATATTTTTTTTGTAAGTCGCAGTAGTACGAAGTTGGTTTGTGCTATTTAGACATTTGGGTCTAGTGGCCTAAAATGGAGTTTTGTGAATAAGTCATCCTTCTATTTCTCCTGTTTATTTCTATATTGCACAGTTATCTTTCTTCCCCTACTATTTCTAGGATCCCTTTGTTATTAACTGTGTCTGTCCATGCTATCATCAACATACATATGAAGCAAAACCAACACCTGCAGTTGTTTATAGTAATCATTTGGTTTAAGTACAATTGTCTTTTCTCATTAGGTTTTCCGTCTTAGAACTGGTTGGATGGGTACCCCATTGATTTCTATTGTGAGCTAGCTTACACATCTCCCTGAAATTCTCAGTCTGCAACTTTGACTATCTGTATGCAGTAGCCTAACCATGGTCTACTTATACCTTTTTTCCTATCTCAGCTTCTAATAAATTCCATACTATATACTCAAACCTCAGCATGTGACGTATCATTTTATTTCTATTTTTTACTGTTTTTTACATGTATCTTTCTTCTCCTACCATATCTAAATAGGGGTTATCCCAAGTCATCTTTCTCCATATCTGGTTCCTGTTCTAGTGCTGCTAGTTCGTCCTGCATATAATTCCCTATATACTCTTGCCATCTAACCACTTTTTCTGCATTTTCACTAATAATGTCTCTTATCGCGCCCCTTAAATTTTTGGTGTACGGTTTTATATTTCCAAAATTAATTCCCATTTTATGGCTTTGTATATGTTTTCCTGCTCGTTTGGTCAGTTTTTGTATTTTCGCATTTTTTCTATTAAATTCAGGATATCCTTTGTTATCCACGATTTCTTATTTTTTATTGTGTATACCCCATAATATCTCTGGCTGTCATGTCTAAACTGGGTTTAACATTATTCCATTTTGTTTCTACTTCCTTAATATCGGAAATTTTGTCGATGTCTTTTAGCAATTCATTTGACCTTTTTTTAAACCTTTTGTAGATATCTTTATCTTTTAGTTTATGAAAGTTAAAGTACCTTTTTCTGTTCCTTTTTTCAAATTTTTAAATTTAAGTGCGCCCTTCGTAATTAGGATTCTGTGTTCAGTGTTTGTATCTGCTTCTTGGTAGCTTCTAAAGTTTTTACTTGATTCCTAAACCGTTGTCTAACAAGAATGTAATCTTTTTAAGATCTACCTGTATCTCCCGGAATCTTTCACACGCATCATCTTCTAGCATGATGTTGAAATAATTTGTTTGTGATGGTTATATTGTTTTTGTAGTAAAATTTTATCAGTCTATTTCCCGTGTCGTTTTTTGTGCCTAAACCAAATAAACCTATCACCGCTCCTTCTCTATCCTCACCTATCGTTGAATTAAAATCTCTCGTAATTATTAAATTTTCATTTCTTTCTAAGTATCTTGGTATGTCTCCGATATCTTTGTAGATCGCTTCTACCTCTTCCTCACCGTAGCAAAAGTTGAGCATATTCACTTATGTTATTACTGTATATACCGGTATAGATTCTAATTTAACCGTACTATTTTGTTTTATAAGTCGTTTTCTGCACAACGTCCTATTTTGCATAACAATCCCCACGCCCGAATTTTTTTCCTTTGATTCTGTATGAATTACCATAAAGTATCTGCTCCAAAAATCTCTCGCCTCTGGCCATCTAATTTTGCTAATCTGTACTATGTCTAAAGCTTATCTAACCATTATCATGGCGCGACGCGAGAAAGACGTGTTATACGAGTGGCTCTGCGTATTAAATTGGTTGCCATTTTTGGTTGTTCTAAAGTCTTGAATTAACGAGGAATTATGAGTGGTAGTGATAAAAGCGATAGAAATTTGCGCTCAAAAAATACGAGTGAGGGCGACGAAGCATTAATACAGCGTGTTGTGGAAAAAGTAATGTACTCTGACACATTTATGGAAAAGCTGTGTTTAAAAATAAAAGAAACTGTTTCTAAGAATTTCGAAGAATTAATAGCAGATTACAAGTACATTGCATCGAAACTGGAAACAAAATTAAATGAGTATCAGAAGGAATGCGAGAAGTATATGCAAATGTGTGATAATTTGGAACAATACTCTAGACGTAATAACCTTATATTATATGGGGCCAAAGAAAGCGATAATGAAAAGCAAACAGGCGTAATCGTCACTAAACTGGTTCAAAAACGTCTATGTATAAATATCCCACCATATGCGATAGATAGGAGTCACAGGATACCCACCAGAAATAATGATGGAAAGAGGCCCATCATTATTAAGTTTACAAGCTACAACTTTAAAAGGGAGATTTTCGGCAAGAAATCTAAACTAAAAGGCACGTCTACTGTATTAAGAGATGATTTAATTCAAAAACGTCGGGAACTCGTTTAATTAACTATGACAAATTTTGGCAAAAATAATGTTTGGACAAACGATGGAAAGATTTTTGTTAAATATCAGAACAAAGTGCACAGAATTACAAACTCCATCCATTTGGACAACCTTGCATAACTAGATTGCTGCTCGTATGGTAAAACGTTGTATACAATAACTAGTTAAAATACAAAATTTCATATCATTTAATTATAGTAAAAAAAAACCTTGAAATATTTTACATCCTTCACATCCTTTACATCCTTTTTTAGTTATTAAGCATCATATTATATCAAACCATAATTAACCGTAATTAACAATTAATTTCAATTAGCATTGGGTGTTTATAGAGTAAATTTCTTATAAAAATAATTTGGGAGAACCTAACTAAGTGATAGAATATTATCAGAAAACATTTATTTAAAATACAAACATATTTTCCAATTCATTACATTACGATACTCTATCATATATTTAGTTTAATGGGGCCTATAAAGAATTAATTTTCTTTTTTTTTTCTTTAAGTACCTCGTAGTCATTCGCTGAAAACTTTTATTTATAATTCTAATTGTAACTTATTGTTAGGTTTATATAAACTGTCACACTTCTAAATATCTAGGTGTGTAGTGTGTAGTGCATATAAGCAAATCCACTTACACAAAAACATATCGATAGTTAGCAGATCCTTATTGCTCAACATCTTAGGTTAGGCTTAGTCTATTAATAAGGAATTTATACGTTTGCATTTATATACACTTTCAATTACATTAGTATTAAATAATTAAAAACACCAATTAGAGACCTTCAAATCTTATTGAAAAAATGGACCCATACATTCGCGAAGTGAACTATAACCAGATTAAATTAACACTGTCGAATGTACTAATATCTTGGATCACAACAATTACTGGAATAATAAAAACCATAATAAACACTTTAAAATAAAAGTTATGGACCATCGTAAGTAATACAAATCGTACTGTACAAAACAAGGGGGTCAAGGAGATTTTTGTAAACAACACGATATCAGATCCAACACAGATAGCAAACGCGTAAAATGATTTCTTTTGTATGGTAGGGGAAGCACTTGCTAGCAAAATAAAAAACCAACTACTCCAGTACCATATACAAAAAAATGTTATAAAACCTTCTTCTGAGACCGTTTGAAGAAAATGAAATTTTAGAAATAATAAAATTACAAAAAAGTAAAAAAACTGTTGAAAGCAATGGTATAAAATCGGAGTTATTAAAAGAAATAAGCCATTCAATTGTTTCACCACTTACATTTCTAATAAATAAAATATATGAGACAAATATTGTTCCTGATTCATTTAAAAATGCGGTTGTAATACCGATTCATAAAAAGGAAGATAACGTAAATCCGGCAAACTACCGACCTATATCTATTATTACATCGATTACGAGAATATTTGAATTAACTTTGAAAACCCGCATCATACATTTTTTTAATCAAAATAATACTATAGCATATAACCAGTTTGGCTTTAGGGAAGGATATTCCACTAGTAATGCTATAAGTTTCTTAACTGAAAATATTACAAACAGTCTTGAAGAAAGTAAGTCAATTCTTGCTGTTTTCCTAGATCTAGCCAAAGCATTTGACACCGTTAGTCATACGCAACTACTGGAAACTTTGGATTATTCAGGAATAAAAGGAGCTTCCAATAAGCTTTTTCAGAGTTATCCGGAACAAAGGACACAAGTTGTCAAAATAGGAAATACTTACAGTAGCGCTCTAAGTGTAAAATATGGGGTACTTCAAGGGACTGTTTTAGGGCCAATTCTATTTTCAATAAATATAAATAAACTTACCACTCTTTTAAACGGTAAAATAATTAGTTTTGCTGATAATACGGCAATTGCATTGTATCGACTACGAATTCCTCCTTCATTAATATACGCCTTTGTAATTATTATTTATTTATAAAAACGCTTTATGGTATTAAAAGCGTAAAATTTCTATTTCTTAAAAAAATGCTTATTCGTTATATACAACTCTATCTGTGTTCATGTGATTAAAATAACCTTACAGTTACCTTGATATCCGTGTTGATACAAGAATTCATTTCTTTGCGCTTGCTCGCGAGTAGTGCGTTGTAGTACTCGAATCCATTTTAAATAACAGTATGTAAAAAAGAGACAAGTTTTTGACTCGAGGTCGAAAGGTTGTCCGCAATCATGGTATCCGACCGGCATACAGCCTGGTCCCGGAGAATTGCTTGGCCTCTTATGGTAGAAACAAGTCACTAAGAGACGACCTTTAAAATGATTAACATATGGTTATGAAATACATCATGACGGTATGTAATTATTTTATTTAGTGTTTAAATTAATTCCTTGGTTTCTGTTGTGCAAGCTTTTTATTGTATTATGTCGTATGGCAACACTTTAATTATTATTGGCAAGAGTATTGCAAGTTTATTATAGTTATGGAGTATTGCAGTTTAAGTATTATACAGATCCCGTTGAAATGTTTTGAAAGCATCCTGTCGTAAACCACACCTGAACGTACTTGTTAAATGGAAAACAAGTTTATCTTTCTAAGCGCGGTCGAAGGTCGCACAGCTGTTGTTAGAATAGAACACACAAATAGTTGGAATGGTAAAACGTTCATTCTTGAATTCGTAAATATGAATTCCTACTGAAATTTCATATATCTGGGGAACATACTTTTTTGTGGTGAGTGTTTTCTGATTCAATTCTCGTTTCATCAAACCGTTACAGGAGATGTATTTTTTTTGCAAATTTTATGTAGTGGTTTAAATTAGTTTACGCCTTTTTGTTCCAGAATTAATAGTTTGATGTAATATAATTGTTCGTAAGAACGCAAACTTTAAAGATAACTTCCTATAAATTTTAAAAAGTTAAACTTGAATGTGTTGTAACTAAGCAGGTGATAAGCTACTTTTGTTTGTCATATTGTACGAACTAGTTTTTTAAAGTATAATTATTATCCAGATTATGTTATACCATAAGGAAATTTGCTAATTCACTCAAGAAAAATTTTTTTGTTAAATTTAAGTCCAATCATATATGAAATAAGTCATTTCATTTATTAAATTTTGTAAGCCAAAACAGAATCCTATTTCGGTAACTAGTAAAGGTTGTATCATATTAATACTAACTCAATATCCTTCTTAAAGAAGTTTAATAAATAAAATTGTTGAAATATCTAAAATTAATAAGAGATAGCACTTGACTATTACTATATCTTGATGGATACAAAACATGGATACTTGTAAATTTGTATAAACGATGTGTATTTGTATATTTCTTAAATTTCTTTAAACCAATAGAAAGTGGACTAAGTTGTTTCAAAGCTTTCTTTCATTGAAGTTAACAATAATTTTTCTATAAAAGCAAGCAACCAAATTCATAAAACTTTTGTAGTGTAGAAAGAAAGACCACTGATATTGTATTGGTAAGATATTCTTTTGAGGGATAATCTTAACTAGCTAATCTTTTTGGAATTTATTTTTTTGTGATAAAGTGACTAGGCTCTAATGTAGCCCTAGTTCTACAAATCTTTTTGAGGTGATTAAATTTTCAGATAGTACGAGGTCATCGTTCCAAGCAGTATTAGCGGTAAGTAAGTAATATTGTTATACGTGTTGGTTGTTCAAAAGACTTTTTTCCAAGATTTCCGTATCTTATCTTCGGATTGTTAGACATTACAGTTATTATTAAGATACGGTGGCGTCCATTAAAAATTCTTTTATTATCGTACACCATCCTACGACCCTGGCTCATACCTCTGCCCTAAGTTGAAAAAACTTAGTTGGCTGGAAGTTCTCTTAAGAGGGTCCTATTGTACTCAAAGCCGTTTTCCATACATTTTCCCTGGGCTTGAATTTTATACAGGAACCTCTCTCAATTTATAGAGACTCTGCCGCCTATAAGGTAGAGTAGTTACATTAATATAAAAAAAAGTGTAACAACATATACGGAAAATACTTGGATAGAGCTGAAAAATATGGTTGAAGATGATTTAAAAATACTATTTAACACATATAGTCATAAATTATTAACAATGAATTATGAAAAATCATGTTTTATTCTACTCTCTAATAACATAGTCGGATTACCAAAATTTAATACCCTTAAAATTCAACTATCCCACGAAAGTGTGGAAATTAAATCGCAAGAAAGTACAAAATACTTAGGTGTGTTTTTAGACTCTCATTTGCGATGGCATATTCATTTAAATAACATTGCTAAAGCTTGAGAACCTACCTTATTATACAAATTCAAATGCTTAAAAGAAATACTCGATATTACCCACTTAAGAATTATTTATTATGCATTAGTTGAACCTAGACTTAACTATAGTATCTTAAGTTGGGGAGGAGCGTCCTCTTGTTATCTTCATCAAGTTGACGTCCTACAAAAGAAAATTCTAAAAATAATATACAATAAGCAATTAATTTATCCTTCACACCTGCTATTCCCTGAAACGGCCATAATGGATATGAAGCAATTGTTTATGTATAATATTATTTTATATTTATATAAGAATAAAAATAACAGGAAACATATCCACCATAAATACGACACCATTGAAAGACCTCCTTATATTCGAATCATCACTTTACGTAGCTTTATGAACCTGATTAGCAAGATTTACAACCAGTTACCTAACATGTATAAAAACTACATTACAATATGCAATTCATTATCATTAGTAAAGAAAATGTTTAAATATTACATTATAGTGTTGGGACGTGCACACGTACATAGGTATCGTGTAGTTTATTAGTTGAAACCTAAACCTTTATATTTGGAAGAGGGTCAAACCCTTAATACACATTTTGTTTCACTATATTTAGAAACTATCAATATCAATACATAGTATATATGCAAAGTACAAAGATTTAGAATAGTTTATTAGTAAAACGCACTTACTCAAAGTCAGTTTATATAGATGACAGTCCATGCACAGGCGAATAGACTCGGTGGACTTATTTTTTTTACATTGTTTATTTACATTGTTTATTTACATTGTTTATTTACATTGTTTATCTATATAATTTTGTTCTTATATTATTACTTCGAATAAACTTATTATTTCAATTTTCAGATTCTTTAGCTTACCTACTTGCTTCATACTTCTAACATTTCACGCTCCAGCTTGGAAAATGTCCCGATTCTTCTATACTCTCCGATCACAACTCTGGAAGTAGTCCCCTCCCGGAGATCCTAATGGGGGCTATTTTAACTCCGGAATTTTTACCCCAGAGGATGTCATAATCTTAAATAACAGTTTATGTACGCTGTTTTAAGGAATTTTTATTTAACGTGCCTAGGTTTATTTTTATATTAAAATTTGTATGTTAGGTAATTCTTGACTTAACCGCATCGATACTTATATTAATTTAAAATACTTTTCAGAGGCAAATGGTTTTTCTAACTTTTTTAAGAAAATTCTTGATAAAGCCTATTTTTGAAAAAAATATTTGTGCATCGCAATTTTGTAATTTTTTATTAGAGCGTTTTACTTTAAAAATTTCACAAATTTTTGCCTGTGATGCTATATATTGGGGAAATATCCCGTACCAATGGCCCTAACCAAAACACGACACTGAATTAAAGCCCCTTTTTTGTCCTCGTAGGATTTTTAGCGGAAGCTTCTATGTTACATTCAGATTTACAGCTTATTTCACTTGTTTTGTTAACTTGACTAGCTTTCATAATAGTCCTATTATGAGGATATTCCGATTAATTTAGTGAAAGTTTTTAAAATTAATCGTAAAATAACTGAACCCTATTATTAACACTACACTCATATTACGATTTATTATAATTAAATACGCCATTTTTAAACCTACGTATGCACAGGCATGCATTTGTTGGATAGATCAATCAAAACCAGAGTGGTAGTTACAAAGTTGCATTCTTACCGCGGAAGGGTGTAGACGTATATAGAAACGCTCCTCAGGAATAAACGCGCGCGTAAGCTCCTGAAGTGCATTCAACAGTAGTAAAGCCATTATATGTAGTTTAAATTAAGTAGCGATAATGTAAATAATTAGTTAAGTGCGTTAATTAGTGATAAGTGATTTTACGGAGAACGGACTCCCTAATTTTATGAAAGCGAAAACCAAATTAAATAAAAGTGGTAATAACAACCAAAGTGTAAAGACAAGTCAAGCTTTAAAAAAAGCTGCTAAATCTCAAATTACTAAGTATTGTGAATTAGAAAAGTTGAAAGATAAACTGGTTCTGGAATCCATAAATGCAGTAACTAACCAAACCCAAACGATAATGCAGACCGATCCCGGGGTGAACGACACACCGGCAGGTAGCAGCTGCACAATTACAAACGCTAGAAGCTCTGCTACTCTGAAAGACTGTCTATTCAATACCCCACCGTCAATTGTACACTCGTCCGACGGGTTTGAAATACCTAAGAAAGTGGTTAAACACCTAACAAAAGCTTCTAACGAAACTTTAAACAAACTACCTGTAAAGAATTCGTACGATATTCTGAGCGAAGACGAAAACGACGATTGCATGGATACGGATCAAGAAAGCGAAAACGTGAGAGAAATCAATCAAGTAAGAAATAGTAAGAAAATTAAACCGCCACCTCCCGTTGTATTACATCACAAAGTCAAAGATCACAAGGCGTTAATCGATCAAATTAAAGAAAAATCCGTTAAAAATGCAACAATAAAATATTTAGGCTCTAAAACCAGTATATACTTTGAAGATCGAGACGACCGGAAGAAATTTATAGAGACAGCGGAAAGTGATAACATTCATTTTCATACATATACAGACGCAGGGGAAAAGCGTCATGCTTTTGTTTTGAGGGGATTAAACGGAGACACAGACTTAAGCGAGCTAACACAAGAGCTTCAACGTGAAAAAGTTCCAGTGATGCAAGTCTTTAAAATGAAGACTACAAAAACCCCGCTCTATCTAATTATCATCGAAAGCAACGTGACCATAAAACACCTAAATCAAACCATAAAAACAGTGTTATACACCAAAATCACCTGGGAAAGGTACATAAACAATAAAACAATAATTCAGTGCCATCGATGTCAAGAGTGGGGGCATGCAACATCTAACTGCCGTGGACCAATCAACTGTCTGAAATGTGCATGTGCTCATTGGACCTACACATGCACAAAAGAAAAAACCATTCCAGCAGCATGCATAAATTGTAAGGGAGCGCATCCTGCGAATAGTATAGAATGCCCCGTGTACCTGAAAAAGCTTGAAAAAATCACCAGTAAACAAGGCGAGAAGATTAACAGCAATAAAAACTCAACGCCAAACATACACAACAATAGAGAATTCCCTACAATTTCTAAACCAGGACCCTCTAGAAACTATACAACTTACAGCTGGGAACAAAAACGAAGCGAAAGCGATCCTGTCGTCAACAGAAACAAATTTGAAATCCCACCATATACAGCAACTTCAACAAGTAACGAACAAACAGAAAACTTTCACAAACTAACCACAGAATTCGAAAAACTCAACTCATTAATAAACGTAGAAGGTATGTTGAAAGCCGTCACAGATCTTAACACACTACTAATCCAATGCAAAACGCCAATTGATAAATTTCAAGCTTTCTATAAATTCACAAAGCAACTACTTTCCTATGGATTGTAAAACCGTAATAGTTACATGGAATGCCAACGGTATATTAAACAAGGTAGGAGAAGTCGCACAATTTTTAAAAACACATAACGTAGACATACTCTTACTTAATGAAACAAAATTAAAAACGAATCAAAAATTAAAAATTAAGGGCTACTCTGTTATTAGGCAAGACACCAAAAATAACACCGGACAAGGCGGCGTTGCCGCATTAATTAAGCATGGTATACCGCACAGCGTGAAAGAGCTACAAAAGACTAATGTACAAGCAGTTTGTGTAAGATTAGAAAATGGCACCCATATCATCGCAGCATATAATTCTCCACGATATAACTTTAACGATCACGACCTTCAAGAGTTATTAAACATTGGAACAAAAACTATAGTAGCAGGAGATCTAAACGCCAGACACACAACATGGAATTGCCATCGAAACAATAAAAATGGAAATACTCTTCGTAAGTACGCCGACAACAATGACATCGACATAAAATATCCTGAGACGCACACCCATTACCCCTGGAATCAAACAACTCCACGACAATCGACTTAGTACTCGTCAAAAATATAAAAAACGTAAGCACACCAATTTCCACACCCGAACTGTCATCTGACCATAATCCAGTCATATTTAAAACCCGTAATTCTCCCTCCGAAATCAAACCGAAATACATACGATCATTTAAACACACCCGGTGGAAAAAATTCAAAAACGAACTGGACACCAAAATAATCATCACTCCTAATATCAACACACCCGCCGAACTAGAAAATGTAATAAAACAATACACAGACATATTAACACAGACAACGCACACTAACAGCAAAATAATAAAAATTAACCCTCATAAAGACGATTTGCCCGATGACATAATTCAGACAATCACAGCACGTAACCGACTTAGAAGAAGATGGCAACAATCGCAGGACCCAAATCTGAAAGCACAGTTACTAGAACAAAACAACACAGTTAAAACAAAAATAAAAAATTTTAAAAACAAACAATGGACTGACAAACTATCCAAACTAAAACCAAATGACAACTCGCTGTGGAAAATGACAAAAATGCTCAAAAAATCAAAAGACGCTATGCCACCACTTATACATAACAACGACATTATCATCCGAGACCAAGACAAGGCAGAAATAATCGCAAAACATTTTGAGCAAACACACATGCTAGACGACGTAAACACGCACAGACAAGACGAAATAATACATGAAGTAGACACGTTTCTAGGTAACATGACAGAAATCGCGGCTGACGAATATAAAAGCTTAATCACTTACCCGCACGAACTGCGTAAAATAATCAAGAAACTCCGGAACAGTAAAGCACCAGGAATTGACAAAATAAGCAACCAAATCTTGAAAAACTTATCACAAAAAGCAATAGTACAACTCGTGTATATAATAAACCATATAATTAAGCTCCAATATTTCCCAGTAATATGGAAAAAAGCGGAAATAATACCAATAATAAAACCTGGAAAAAATCCCGCAGAAGTATCAAGTTATCGTCCAATCAGCTTACTATCCAGCCTCTCTAAAATCACAGAAAAAATAATTCTAAATCGATTAATCGACGTCGAAGGAATAACACCATTATCACAAGATTGTCAATTCGGTTTCAAAAAAGGTTACAGCACCACACAACAAGTAGTTCGCATCATAAATGACGTTAGCAGAAATTTTAATAAAGACAAAGTGACAACAATGGTGTTACTCGACATTCAAAAGGCTTTTGACAGAGTCTGGATAAAGGGGCTGATTTACAAACTCATTAACATGAAATTACCTGGACATCTAATACAATTAATAAACTCATTTCTAACAGATAGATCTTTTATAGTTAAAGTAAATAATCACACCTCATCAGTAAAATCAATCAAATCCAGAGTTCCCCAAGGATCAATACTAGGCCCTAAAATTTTCACCACGTACATAAATGACCTACCAACATTTTCAAAAACCTCTACTTCCTTATACGCAGACGACACCGCAATCTACGCACATTCATTTTCGGCAATAATATCGACTCAACAAACACAGTTTCATCTCAACTTACTAGAAAAGTTCTATAACGATTGGAAAATCACGGTAAACCCATCAAAAACCGAAGCAATAATATTTAGGAAAAAATTTAAGGACACAAAAATTTTCAAACCACTTTTATATAATAAAACACCAATCACATTAAAACCAAAAGTCAAATATTTGGGGGTAACTCTGGACCAAAGGCTCAATTTTAAAAATAACATAAAATGCTTATCAGTAAGGGCTACCAAGTAATGAAAACCTTATATCCTCTAATGACAAAAGAAAGCAGCCTAACCCAGAACAACAAAAAACTTATCTACACAGTCATAATACGACCGCTAATAACATACGCAGCACCAGCTTGGTGTAACGTTAGTAAGACAACAATGGACCCCCTACAGAAATTTCAAAATAAATGCCTGCGACTAATCACAGGACGCGACAGATACACACGAATAAAAGAATTACACAACGACACAGGAATTGAATACATCAGTGAATACATATCAAGAACTTCAAACAAATTTTACGAAACGCAACTAAACAACAGCCCTATACTCACAAACATCACCACAATTCGACATAACAACACAGAGTTAAAATTAAAACATAAATTACCATATCAAACCCTAGAAATATTCAAAAAGGACAAGTTATAAGCAGTTCAAAGCCTAGAGCTAAGAGGAGGACAGCAGGTTTTTCAGCGTACATCGCTTTTCCTGACAAACACATTCAAAACTAGCAGAAACCATGTTCTAAGTCAACAGCTGTTGATACACAAGGCACCGAAGATGACCAAAACTGGAAAACACACATACAACAGCGTAAGTTCAACACGGGAACGCAGTTACCAAACAAGAAAAAAGTTATATATGTTTTATTGTTTGCCGTTGTAAATATATAAATATATAGATGTAGTTATATTCTGTAAATAAATGTATTGGTATTGGTATTGGTAGTTACAAGATTTCGATCAATTGCCTCCGTGGCGCAATGGTTAGCGCGTTCGGCTGTTAACCGAGGAGTCGCATTCGAGATACCAATAGTGTATGACGTGCCTCAGGTCTCCGCGTCGAATTCGCGATAACTTTTAGTAGTATTAGTTCGCATAATAAACAATCATTAGTTATAATTTTTAGTGTATATCAGTAGTCCATAATGTAGTGCAGTTATAATTATAGTTGTAAGTTAATTAGTGAAAACCAGTGCATAGACAATAACAACCTGCAGCCACTAACTTTATGAAAACCGGCAGAAAACACAAAATCAACGGAGCAATAAATCGTAAGATAAAACACAATGACAAACCAGAACTCAATAGTGATATAAGAAAAATAAAAAAATATTATTGCTCCAAATAACAAACTAATTAGTGAAACCGTTGAACAAGTAACAACCAAATCCTTGAATTCGCTAAATACCATTGTGTTCAAAGCTGTAAACAAAAAGCTACAAGATAAAAATTATACGGAAGTGAAAACAGTAGTGGATCACTCTAAGGAAAATGTAATTACTGAGAATGCTACAAATACAAATGTACAAGTCATTAACACCCAAAATTCCGACAGAGAAACGGAAATGCAGGTAGATCCCAAGTTTATCCACCCTCAGAAAGAATGTGAGAATGCCCTGTGTAAAGTCACGGACGCAAAGGTGAATGATTCTTCAACTATGAATAGCACCACCGAAATAAATTCCACTTTTATGAACAATTTTAAATCAAAAGGTAATACAAGCAGTGAAATTGACTATGAAGGTTTTAGTAAACCTAAAAAAATATGCAAAATCTAAAACCAATCCAAGCAAAATAGAAATAATATCTGGTAATCGATACGACCTTTTAAATACACAGAAATCTCAAGATGAACCGGATAAAAACATGGACTATAGTTCAGAAAGTGAAAGTGATAGCGTTAGTAACTTTGATAGAACTGAAATACAAAGTAAACCGCGCAGTGCTAAACCGCCGCCTCCAATAGTAATACACGGTAAAGCCATAAACCATAAACAACTTGTAACTAATTTAAATAACAGGTTACATAAGGGATTTATGATAAAATACACCTCGAATAATACAAATATTCTCATAAAAGACAGAGAAGAGCGCAAAGCATTTATAAAATATATGGAGACCGAAAACGCTAAATTCCACACATTTGCCGACTCGGACGAGAAATCGCACGCGTTCGTGTTACGCGGATTAACAAGTGACGTCGAACCTGAAGAAATTGAGCAAGAATTGATACATAAGAATATCCCTGTAACAAACTGTTACAAAATGAAAACCAAATTTACTCCACTGTTTCTAGTAATTACAACGAACGACATCACACTTAAAAAAATTGCAAACAGAAATTAAAAATGTCGTATACACAAGGATTTCGTGGGAACGACAACATAATAAAAAACGCATCACCCAGTGCAGAAGATGCCAGCAATGGTCTCACGCTACAGGGAACTGCAGAGGGACCATACGTTGCGTCAAATGCGCGGCGGAACATTGGACGTATACCTGCACCAAAACTAGAGATACACCTGCAAAGTGCGCAAATTGCAATGGACCCCATCCAGCTAGCAGCGAGGAATGTCCAGAATACATTAAAATAATTAAAAAAAGTAACAGAAAAAGTAGTTAAGACAACAACTACATTTAACCAAACAAATAATAAACAAATAATTCCAGATATCAGAAGTAGAGTGCAATTCCCAAATATCTCAACCAACGTAAACCCGTGGAAAACACAAAACTATTCCCTACCTCAACAGCAGACACCGGGAAAAGCAACAACTAATTCAGACAGCACAGAAGAGTTCCAAGAACTAATTAAGGAGCTGGGAGAGTTAAACAAACTAATTAATGTCAAAGGCATGCTAAAAGCCGTCAAAGATTTAAATTCTATTTTAAAACTGCAACACACCAATTGAAAAATTCACGGCATTCAACAACTTTGCAATAAATATAAATCAATATGGATTATAAAGCCAAAATCATTACCTGGAATGCAGACGGACTGTTGGGTAAACTAGGGCAGTTAATACACTTTATAAAACAAACAATATAGACATTGCACTCTAAATGAAACAAAATTAAAAACTCGCAAAATGTAAAAATAAGAGGATACACCATCCTCCGTAAAGATAGCATTAATAACACAGGACAAGGAGGCGTAGCCATGGTGATTAAAAATAGTGTACCCTATTGTGAAGTGGACATACCTCAAAGCAGCATACAAACATTAGGTATTAGACTGGTAAATAACACATCCTTAATCTGTGCATATAACTCCCCCCAGAACAATTTTAGTGACATAGATCTTATAAACATAACTAGTGTAAGTAACAAAGTAGTGTTAGTTGGTGACCTTAACGCAAGACACTATACGTGGAACTGTCACAGAAACAATCGTAACGGACTCACCCTACGGGAATTTGTAAATAGAAACACTTTAGAAATAGTATATCCGGACACTCCCACACTATACCCATGGAATGGCACCACCCCCACAACAGTTGATATCCTGGTAATCAAAACATTAACTACACAATCACACCAGAATCACTCCCAGAACTTTGCTCGGATCACAATCCAGTTCTCTTCAAAATAAATATACAATCACCGCCAAATTCATTTATAACGATAAGATCATATAAGCACACCAACTGGAAACGATTTAGGGAAACGCTAGACGTTTATATCCAGCTAACCACCATTTATCAAACTCCTGCAGAGCTAGACGCTAAAGTGGATCAATTCACACAAGTGTTACAGAAAACCGTTCAAAAGCACACCAAAATAATTAAAATCAACCCAACCAAAGACGATATCTCAGAAGAAATAAAAGACACAATGAAAATCAGAAATAGAATTAGGAAACGCTGGCAGCAGACAGCAGATCCACTAATAAAAGAACAACTTAAAAGTTATAACACCATAATAAAAACACAAATCAAAGACCACAGAAATAAAGCATGGACAGAAAAACTCGAAGCACTAAATCCACATGATAGTTCGCTTTGGAAAATTACAAAAGCCCTTAAAAATCATACGAACCTATTCCACCATTAAAATCAATAATCAAAATATATCACTGACAAGGAAAACGCTAATATTCTTGCAAACCAATTCGAAAGCGTCCAGATCTCAACTCCCGACGAAGCACAACACACAAGAATACACAACGAAGTGAACAAATTTCTATTAGAGATCGATGCACTACAAGAAGAAGAAATTGCAGACCTCATTACAACCCCGCAGGAAGTCGCTACATTAATCAAAACATTGTCAAAAAATAAGGCACCAGGTGAGGATAACATACAAAATATTGTAATCAAAAACCTGTCCAAAAGGCTATACTACAAATAGTATATATCATAAATGGAATGTTTAAACTGCGATATTTCCTCAAAAATGGAAATCAGCAACAGTTATCCCTATACCAAAACCAGGCAAAACAAACAAGACCCAACTGCATATCGTCCAATTAGCTTATTATCAACCTTGGCAAAACTAGGTGAGAAAATAATACTACAAAGACTAAACACAGCAGAAGAACAACTCAACATTACTCAAGATTGCCAATTTGGATTCAAGAAAGGACACAGTACAACGCAACAACTAGTAAGAATCACAACTGACATTATTAACAATTTCAACAAGAACAAGGTGACGACTATGACACTACTGGACATACAAAAAGCGTTTGACAAGGTATGGATTCCCGGAATAATTTTTAAACTAATAAAACTAAGATTTCCAAAACCCCTTATCAAACTAACACATTCATACCTTACAAATCGAAAATTCACCGTCAAAGTAAACACAGCACTTTCAGACATTAAAACAATTAACGCCGGAGTCCCACAGCGCTCCATACTTGGTCCAAAAATATTCAATATTTATACGCAAGACATTCCAGAATTCACTCGGACTACAACGGCACTATACGCAGATGACACTGCTATATACGCACACTCTGACATTGCAATAGTAAGTTCACAACAAGTACAGTTTCACTTAGACATTCTACAAGAATATTATAAAACCTGGAAAATAGCAGTAAACCCTGAAAAGACAGAAGTTATCACATTCGCTAGAAAATTCAAAAACACCAAAACATTCAAACCAATAAAAATAAACAATACAGATATACAGGACACAGATACAGTTAAATACCTAGGCGTACATCTAGACAAAAGACTTAATTACAAACATCACATTAAACAGACTATTAGAAAAGGCTATGCAAGTACTAAGGCATTATACCCTTGCTTGCAAATAATAGCAAAATGTCCCAAAAGAATAAAAAATTGGTGTATACGGCAATAATTAGACCGATCATAACTTACGCCGCACCAGTATGGTGCAACATCTCACAAACGGCACTTTTACCAATGCAGAGATTTCAAAATAAATGCCTACGCCTAATTACCGGACGGGACAGGTACACACGAATACGAGATCTACACAAACTCGCAAAATTGAAACACTAAGAACTTACATTGACAAGATAGCACAAAATTCTATAGTACAAAACTTCACAATAATAAACTCCTAGAAAACATAACCTTAACTAGACAACACAACACACAATACCGTATCAAGCACAAACTGCCATATCAAAACCTACCAATATTTAGCGAACAAGTAACATAGGCAACAAGCCTAAACCATCTAAATGTAGGTTTTTCACTCATCGAGTTTTCCTGCAAAAACAACTCACATATCAAAAACAAACACAGACAACTGAGAACAGCCACTGTATAGCAACATTAGTAAAGAAGAACAAACAAATACGCAGAAAAGGATGTGAAGCCACAAAGGCACGAACAACCTGAGAGAATACACCCTAACATATATTTATGTTATATTGTTATATCTGTAAATATTAGGTTCTTAAGAAGCTTTAATAAACTTGTTTTGTTGTTGTTGTTGTTGCTGTTAACCGAAAGGTTGGTGGTTCGAGCCCACCCGGGGGCGAAGCTTTTTTTTTGTTAAAGGATTCATTAAATAAGAGGATATAGTGTATTCATTTTTTTAAAAGATTTTTAATAAATTTGATGTTATACAGAGTAGCCATTTTATTCCTAAATGCAATTTGAATTTCTTATTCAACATATTTTCACTATTATTTAAAGACGTCACATATTCGTTGCTGCGTTTGTTTTGTACTTGAAGCCCAAACACCAATGTAGATGTAGTAACCTCTTTTGGTGATTATTGTGTTCTAAAAATCTCATTGGACGCGTGTACTGATTAACCTTGGTGGTTACGCCACTAAGTTCCGTAATTAGCGAATTTGCAACATAACCATTAATTGAATAATAACAAAAGATGTAATTATTTTCAATTATTTGTGATAGTTCGGGTAGTTGTGAGCAGCAGTATTTAGTTAAAATTTAATTTTAAAATCAAATACCTAAAAATATTTAAATAAAATATTTTAATTTCATGCATTAGTATATATTTAAAAGTGTTTGCTTTTATTTTTGTGTGTCCTCGGTAGTATAGTGGTCAGTATCCCCGCCTGTCACGCGGGAGACCGGGGTTCGATTCCCCGCCGGGGAGATTTTTTTCATGGAATCGATGTTTAGGATTATTCAATATATGTATGAACAGTTTAGTGTAAACGTATTGTAAGTGACTTAATAGCCATTTATTGTTATGGGATGTCTTTTATTTTTAAAAGTTAATATTTGTGGTGTAGAAACATCGCAAGTACACACGGAAACCAGATTATAGGGGCTCTACAATGCTATCTTATAAATTAAATACATTTTGCTATAGTGCAAAAGGATCGTAAGTTCAAGTAAGATACTCTTGCATAAAGGCATCAACTGTTAGCTGTATCATAAGCATAAAATAGGCTATTTTAATATGCAAATGGAGTTTGCGGCTGCATACTTTTTCCCACATAAAAGTTTGTAATGCTTATAATTATAATGATAAACCATAACATTAACGTAAATTTGATTTTTAATTTGAAAGTATTTTATAAAATAACGACAAACGATCACAAAATTCGACGCTAAACTTCTCTATCGTGGAGATCATGGAAGTGTAAATAACGATAGTCATCGCCATATTTGTTGATATTAAGTGCATTCTATTTACAATGTAGATTAGGTTAGGTAAGACTAAAATTAGCTAAAGTCATTTCTAGCCGATTAATGGTACCCACAATTTAGCATTTTGGCTAGATAATCTATACAAATATTTATTTTGTTGTGGTGAGATGTACTTGTAGGTTATACATTAGAAAAATATCACTTAATATAAGGGAAAGCCACTTAATTGTAGAAGTAAGTTGAACATAAACCCATTAACGCCCAACTAATAGAAATATTAAGTTTTTAAATTTTACTTAAATATATAATTCAAGGAATATGTATTTAAATAAGAAAATATTTGTAGTTTTTTCCTTTTGTTTTGCTTTTGAGCTTTGACATGTCCTATTAATAGAATGCTGGTATTTGGTGACATTAAAGTAATTTTAATACATTTAAATGTTGAAAGTAAAGAATGCAAATTAAAATATTAATTTAACGTAATGATTACACTTATTTTGTATGATGTTGTACTAAACACTTTTGACATAAGGTTACAATGCGTTTCAGATAATAGGTTGTCGGTTTGGACTTTAGTTCTGAATTTGACAATGTCTTTGGTTATCACATTTCTGCATAAAGCGGTCTTTGTGTCGAATCTCATATGGTTGAGTATAGTAGATTGCAAAGTACCCAGTTTGTGCGTTTTGGGTCTAATATTCGGACTTGATTTCAAATAGACAACTGCAATTGGTCAGGGAAAATCTAGCAAAGAAATAGTGGAAATGCTAATATATTTGTTAACAAGCCATGCATTTACCACCGTCATATCCAATATTGTGGTAAATAATGACCAACACCACTTCTTAACTCAAATTTTAGTGGCATATTTTCCGGCAAACCAGTAATGTTGATCAACAGCTCCCATATAAGAATTATCATTTTTTTAAATTCCTGGCCGTGGAATCTGACGTTTTACTCAACTGTTCGGTCGCATCTAATGGTTTAGGAAAGTAGCTTCATAAAGTCGAAACTTGTTGATGCAGTAACGCATTTATTGCTGTTCCACTTAACAAAAGGAATTTCTACATTTGTATTAGATTCAAAATCAAATGCTCCTCGAACTTTTTTACAGATAGTTTAAAATCTTTGAGAAAACAACTACAGGTGTTGGTTGTAAAATATTTTCAACTAATGTTGATTGTGCGAAAGGATAAATTGGAAAAACTATTAATTCGACAAAGGTTCAGGTTCTGGGGGAACTTGGCAGCCAAAGGCTGCTTACCCCCTTCACATACCGTTCATTTACATTTCCAATGCTCCACCCGAAGGTACTACATTGGCCAGGAGGCGAGTTTTTTGTTGCCTTGAAATTTGGAATTTTGCCGAACCCTTGCCGTTCCAGGCAAGGTAGGGATCATTAACGTGCGTGATAACACTCACACACGGGACCTCAATTTAACCTCTCATCCGAACGAGGGCGTAATTTTTGTGAAAAATGCTCACCTGCCATTTTTCAAGCAGTCGGCCGTGTCGGGATTTGAACCCAGGTCCTTGGGATCCGTAGTCTTGCGCTTACTTCATTGATCCACGGCGACGCCTCCCCTTCACATACCACTGAATATCGGGGAAATAGAGTATATAACTCTAAAACAATAGAAGGTGACCGAACTGCATCAAACAAGAAAGAACAGCAGCTATGTTCACAAACAACGAACATAGATACAAGAGGAAAACTGTTCAAGGCATATTGTGGACCACAGCACAGTACATCTATGAAATAGGGGCAGTAGGAAAAGCAGTCAGAAAGAGAGAAGCCTTCTGTAACGTTGTGCTTCAGATGTATGAGGATGATAGTATAGACAGACAAAGTTAATAACAAATAGGATGATAGTATGGACAGACAGAGTTAATAACAAATAGGTTGTAACAATAGTAGAGGAATAAAGATATCTGTGGAAAATGAAAAAAATAGGAGAAATAGAAGGACGGGATATATTCTATGGCATTTCTGGGGAATAGTACGGGATATACTACAAGCAGAAATAGGAAAAGGGAGGTAGAGGTAGACCGAGATCAGACTTTCGTACACAGTTGTTATAGATGCAGACTGTGCAAATTTTAGGGAAATGTATAGGTTGATTCAGACTAGGAAACAATGAGGGTACGCGTCCAACCAGTTCTAGCACTGAAGACCCAATGATGATGATGATGAATTATTCTAGAATGTAAGTAAACTAGACACGATTCAGAAGTGAAGCAAACAGTTGTCGGTCATCATCATATAGTATTCCTTCACGCAGGCTGTGGATGGTATGGTCGGCTATAATTGTTACCCATCTCATCGCAGCTTAACCTACATATAATATTGTATTCAAGCAAACTTTGCTGTGGTACAACGAAGCAAATCTTAGTTTTAAAAACCGAAGAATATTGAGTACAATATTAACATTTCTAATAAAGGAATTTCACCCTTCAATTATCTACCAGTCACGTTTTCCATGATACAAAATTTGCAACTGCCCGATTTCGCACTGAAAAACCAACGCGACCAAGCGTTAAATATATTCGGAACTCGTTAAATTAATGTAGTTGTAAAATTGTTTTCCGAAGAAGTAATCATGGAAATCTCATATATAATAGAAATAAATTTGCACTGGTATTGATCTTGCTAAGATAACATAGCTGCTTTACGTAATTACCATTAAACTAGCAACATCTGGAAAATTCCTAATTAGTAAAGATTACAAGTCTAGATAAGGGATCAGATAGGATACTGACAAAGGAACTCCTGAATTTAATAAAGGACGAGCACAGTTGGCTACCTAACTAAACGGCCTTGAGATTATAGAAGTATAGTAATCCCAAAATTCAAACGAATAGAGGCTGAAATCGTTATTAAGGTAAGAAGGCGGTGAACTTTCATATATAAAACGGAACTTAACAGACTGCAGATATTGTCTTCAGTCAAGTTCATCATGTTTTAGATTCCAATTTTACCGTTTGCATTTACAAAAACCTACACTCTCAGAGTCAAATTTGACTCCCTCCCCCCTCAAATTAAATGCTACTGATGCTTGAAACTAAAAATTAAGCCTCTTTTATTCAACATAAAATGATGAGCTAAAATTTCACTAACTTATCTTTAGTTGTGACTTTAAAAACCTAAACATATACTGTTTTGCTTCCCCATCCCTCACTCCCCACCACCTAAAGGTGATATATCTCCATAGGGGTACATTTTATGGCATATATTTATAATAACGTCTTTGCTTATTTGGATGAGTACTATTTAATGTAGAAGTTTCTAATCCCATTTCAGAAACACTTGGCATATTTCATCAATTAATTCACAAGAATTACACTATTATTACATAGAAAAACAATATAATCCAGCTCACTATACGACAGCATTAAAATGGCGCAGAGACTGCGTTGCTACAAAAAATACAACCCAACCGCTCCTAATTATATCGTCTATTCTACAGTGGCACGTTTAACTACTGTACTAACGGTTTATGTCCTCAATAATTTCTCATAAATAATTTGTTCCTCTTAATAATTTTATCATCACTTTATGTTTTAACTACCACTTTAAATTAGAATTGTCCTTGTGTGTCAATGTATCTTTATATCGCAACGTCTAACGTTTACGTTAGTGATTGTAGTTAGTAGCTAGCTACATTTTATCGTCTCTTCCATCCAGTATCTACTCTTAGCCTGTACTTAAATATGCAAATTGAGGACATGATTCTGTTACATACCCTTCCCTAAAATTGATTTATCGTGTACTTATTGCTAATACACTAGCGGCTCAGACATGTTTTGCTTTTAAAATCACGGTTAGTTAAATAATACTATCTGGGAGATTCAGTAGGCCATAATCTAAATATCTTGTACCTTCTTTTTGTGGTACTTTGCATAAGGTGCTGTAGAATTATAATGTGTAAAAACGCTTTCCAAAAGGGTTGCATGCATTAACCTGAGTATTGTTGATCTAAAAGATTAAATTAAAAAAGCTTTTTATTTATAGATTGGTACAAAGTTTTCTGTTCTACAAGATACCATAGAAATTACTTTTGGTGCTACTTCAACAACTTTCAGTCCTTAGTTTTTAATTTTTATAATGGAATGTTTAAAATCGGATAAACCCATACAAGCGAAAAAGGTTCGTTTACGGGTCGATGAAAAATTCTACAACAAAGACTTGAAACCGTATCCCTTACATTTTAACGTTTGATTTAACTTTGGGTTTATATGAAGTGAAATTTTAATTCGATACTCGATGAATTAATCTCCATACTAGAAATTTAATATTCCGCGACGCCTGTGGGAGGGAATCCTTCAAGTATAAATTAAATATTACTTACAGGCAAAACCTTGTTTACACAATGTACAAATTTTAATACGAATATAAGGATGTTTTTAACATAGGTTGAATTTATCACTAACAAAAATCGAAAAAACTTTCGCGGAGATCCTCCTGTATCCAAGGAATAATATCTTTAAAGATAAAAACCAAGATTTTATTTTTAATGAAAATTTTAAACATAGAACAAGTTTTATGTCCTAAAAGTTATTTTAAAATTTATTTTAATAATATGAAGTTTTTAAAATAAAGAAAATTCTATTATTTTAATGTTCTTCCTTCTTGCAACCACATAGATCAAAATAATGCATCAAAGATTTACTTACGGTGTCCTACTCTAATATCTTCTCCATTTTACTATTAAATCGTTCCTTAATTTTATCCGCACACGTTTTTCCTTAACTTTATCAAGATAGTTTGTTTCTCAACTTCATCATAGCAATTTAAACTCAACTTCACCAGGACAATCTGCCCATTTGTCTTATCGGGACATCCGGATCAAAGTTTATTCCACCCTCATTTTGAATACAATCAACATTACGCAATCAAACTATTAATACGTGGTTCATAATTCCACCCCATATAAGAATATATATATAGATTTTTTTTTGCCAAAAACTCTACCTTTACATTATCTATTAGTTGCATCATCATCATACACACTAACTTAAGTCCTGGTACAATCAAAATCCATGTGTCTTTACAATACTTCCTACTTCTAGGTTCAAAATTACCATACTGTTAATTGTTGCAAACTTTTTATTGTTCGGCGCTATTAATTACAATTCATTAAAGGTATTCTTCTATAATCAAATTCTTATACTGTATTATAAAATCCTCTGTTATCAAACTAGTTTCGGCTTTATTATTAACTTAACGCTTTACTCACTTTATTTTCAAAAAAAGATTGTTTTAATCGTCAATACATTTCCACAGCTACTTTTCGTCTTATGTTCTATATTGTGTTCCCGTCTTATATTTTTAGCGACTATCCAGTCTCAGACGTTTTTTTTTTATTCCGTATCTCAGATATCATTAAATTTTTCTCAATAATAAATTATCCCTAATTTTATGTTGTTTATTATCCGTCCAGTAATAGTTCCAAAGTTTCTGTTTAAATTCTAAGTGCGTACCTATTTTCATCACCACAAACCTGAACCAAATTTTTGTGTTGCCATTTCACATTGATCTATCCACTTTTAATTTATGCTTCTCTACCTTATGATTGATACACTAACTTTTAAATTATTTAGAATTATTTTAGGATCATAACTCTGTATAATTTACTTAGATGATATAATCTGAGTTTAGTTTTGCTTTGCTTTATTTCATCGCAATACTGCTTAATTATCCACATTAAATTCCTATTATGATTTCAGAAGGTTGTTCAATTCGGATTAATACACCAACTTATATATTTTTGTTCGACAATCTTAGGTAAAAATGAATAAAAACCCTTAATCACAATTTTTATTTAGATCGTGCCAGTGTGCCTATAGATTGTTGACGATAATATTAAGTTAGTTTGAAAACTCTAAGATTTATTAAATTTCTCCGCTAGCATCATTGATCTAGTGTATGAACTGGTCATTTGCCTTATGCGCATGTAACACGTTTGATAATCATTGATTCTGCTACGTATGCGGACTTTCGTGCTATCATTATACGCAACAACATGTCGGGCGAAAATAAGTCAATAGCATAGAAGCGAAGGTTCGCTGGTCTACAGCAATTCTGTTGAAGACGAAACTCCTCAATGGTATGTTAGTCTTTCATTATTTAAAATAAAATTATTTGTTTTGTTATTAGTGCAACTTTTAGAAAACCCTTAGGAAACCCTTAGAAAACCCTTAGAAAACCCTTAGAAGACCCTTAGAAAACCCTTAGAAAACCTCTAAAAACCCTTAGAAAACCCTTATAAAACCCTTATAAAACCCTTAACAAACCCTTAGAAAACCCTTATAACCCCTTATAAAACCCTTATAAAACCCTTAACAAACCCTTAGAAAACCCTTATAACCCCTTAGAAAACCCTTAGAAAACCGTTAGAAACCCTTAAGCAACCCTTAAAAAATTCTAACTTCGATAAATTATTTAGTAACTTTGATCGATTTTGACAATAATTTGTGGCCTTGTTTGTGCTTTAAAAATACGAAAGGTTTAGAACATTTGTAAAACAATTAGTGAATTTTGAGACTTAGAATTTTCATATTTTTAAGAAACATCTGTAGTTGTTTAACAGATCTGAGAAAAGAATAAAATAAATAATTGTAAATGTTGCTCTTCTTTGAAATGAGTTACTAATCAGTATTACTTGACTGAATTTAATTATTAAATATTAATCAAATATTTTGAGATATTGAGTTTAATTTCTTGTATATTGATGTAACATATTAAACTAACGAAACTAAATTTTGGTTAATACATGAACCTTTAGTTAACGTCTGAGTTATTTTCTTTTATTTCACGAAAATTATTTTGTACGTATTTGTGTATAGGTGGAGAACCACAAACGATGGTCTTGCTTTTGATTAATAATGAACCCTTTTTTTACAGCTTTGAATTAGAAAGGACTAACGGGTCAGTTTATTTTTTTATTATTGTGATTAAGCTTTTTGAAACATACGGGTTTCCACGTTTTCCTGGAACTTTTGGTATTAGAGATTTAAACGTCGTGGCGCCCTTAAGTTTTGTCTTTGTTTGTATTAAATCAAAATCGGCTCTCGACCCTTTCTCATGCAAGATTCCAGTTAGCCGTATTAACTTACAGGGGGTTTTCTATTTACTTTTAGCCGTTTGTCAACCAACTTTACCCTGGGCGATCTTAATATTCAAAAAACCCCGGTGTATTTCAGGGACGTTAAGTGTTGGATTGTCGCCTTTGGCAAAGGCTTATTAGAGTTTAGTTCCATCTTCCCGGATACACTTGTGGTTACTTGGACACCTTTTTAGCAAATATACGTTAGACGCTGTCTGGAAACCTCTTTCTAGCTTCATTCTCAGAAACAGTACTTTTCTCCTCCATAACAGCCTCCAGCATTAGATTGACTAAATTTGGATGCTACTTCATAAACGCTTTCTACCAGTGTTAACCTGGCATGTTGTTCTTCAATGGCGTTTGTCTAGAATTTAAGCCAAGAAAACCTTTAACGTATGTCTGAAAATCAATCTTTTCCGTTGGAAAACCCTTTCTGTGGCAATCTACAATTTCATTCTCCAAACTACGTTAATCATCTTCTGTTAAGTAAGAAAATGGACCGCAACGTTTTTTTTTTTTAAATGTATCACCCATTCGGTACTGAGCAGTTATTCGAGGCATCCCATATTTAACAACAGCACGTCCTTTTTACATTCCGCTTTGTTTGTCTTCCAGCGCATTTTGAATCAATGTCCATTATATCTATTCACATATTTCAAACTATTTTTATCATTTGGGATTTTACAATCTATCAAAAGAAACAAAAGTTATGCATTTGTTCGTTAAGTTGTTACGTGCCAAATTGGCACTAAACATTGTCTTAGCTTAATTTTTATGTGCGGAAGTTTTCGCGCCTTTAAATTTAAAAGACTCGGTGCGCGTATTTCCGTCACGTTAAAAGTGGGTTGGACGAATAACTTCGCGCCGACGCGAGAAAGAACAAAAGTGGGGAGTTTCCGAAAGACGCTTAGGAAACGGGGCTTTTTGCCTCTGACCTTCGTGAAGAGCGGTTTTATCAGGTATCGTATCGTGCCTTATCTTTATTTATGTAGATCTCCTTGCTTGATTATCTTTGTTTGTCGCCCTTATACCTGTTCCTGCTCTTTCCCTACATAGGTAGAGGTACTTTGTAGCCGTTGGCCGAACCGCATTCCACGCCGGAGCACCATCTTTAATCACTCCGGAGTGGAGTCCTGAGATCCAATCGAAGCCATTTGGATGGACGTTAGGCGTACCCTCCGTTAATTGCCTTAAAAGGGCCATCAGTAGCCCTGATGGACTTCAACAGAAGCCAACTTTAACTCAACCCCGCAGTACGTCGGATTTCCTATGTAAGTACTTTAATTGCTTAATTTGTTCGCTAATTTAATTTATATTTTTCCGCAAATGGCGTATTTAATTTGTTACTGGTGACGTCATTGTCAGATGGCCGCGCTAAAGCCTGTGTAAAGCTTGGAGCTACCACCTGCCGTGGCGTCGCTTTTTCCGCGCTTGCGCGATGTAATTATGAACTTTTTAAATTGTAAGAGAGTAAGCTTAATACATTCACATTTACTAGCTTATTACATGTAGAGTGAGCCGTAACTATTGGGACATACAGTAAACACAGGTGATTTGGAGCAAAATATGCAGTTTAGTCCAAATGTGCCTGAATAAAATGTTGCCGTGGAAAAAGAGGGTGAAAAAGTTGAATTTCGTGTTTGTGTCTTTTGGTAATAATTTCACATTGTATTCATAAATTGTTTTCGAAATTGACACAAAGGCATAACTTTAGACAAAGAATTACATTTTATTTATTATTGAAAATTTTTATACACAGGCGACTCCTGATGACGAAATTGGGTTATAACTTTTTTTGACTTAACCTTTCGGCAGTTCTGACTAGAAAACACGATGTGAATATTATTTTTATGTAAAATTGTTATACTTTTTTAAATTTTCTACTTCGACCGTTTCCGAGAAAAACGCAATCGAACAATTCTGAGCCAAGAAAAGGGATTTCATACGATACACAATAGAACAAACTTGTATGTGTTTTATTTGTCGATAAATCAAAATAACGAACAAAGTAACCTTAAAAAGTAATGAACTATACATTCTAGGTGACCCATTCCTACTTCTATTCCTTTTCTAAATCTTTTAAAGAAAGACGCTGGACACAAAAGAAATTTTATTCTGTCCCCTAATAAAATTAGTCGGATTATGTATTTTTGGACAGAGTTCGTCATATGAAGGAATTTCATTGGCATATACTGAGGACTTCGCATGTCCTCAAAAATAAAAATCCAGTGGGTTATACTCGGGACTTCTTGTTGACCATTAAAAGTCGTTTCCTCTCCCAATTCATCGTTGAAGAATTATGCCAGTAAAATTATTTCTTACTACTGGAAAATGAGGTGGAGTTCCGTCCTGCATAAACCATACTGTTCTTCTTTCATCTACTGCGAGATCATCTATAATGCCACTTAAAGTATTTTTTTAAAAAGTTTTGGTAATAATTTCAAGTTGTATTCATAAATTGTTTTCAATATTGACACAGAGGCATAACTTTAGACAAAGAATGAACTTTTATTTATTATTTACAATTTTTATACATAAGCGACTCCTGATGACGAAATTGGGTTATAACTTTTCTTGACTTAGCCTTTCGGCAGTTCTGATTAGAAAACACGATGTGAACATTATTTTTATGTAAAATTTTTATACTTGTTTAAACTTTCTACTTTCGACCGTTACCGAGAAAAATGCAATCGAACAATTCAGAGCCTCGGAAAGAACAAACTTGTATGTGTTTTATTTGTCGATAAATCAAAATAACGAACAAAGTAGCCTTTAAAAATAATGAACTATACATTATAGGTGACCGTTTCCTACTTCTATTCCTTTGCTAATTCTTTTGACGAGAGACCTCTTGACACAAAAGAAATACCATTCTGTCCCCTAATAAAATTAGTCAGATTATGAATTTTTAGACAGAGTTCGTCTTATGAAGGAATTTCATTAGCATATACTGAGGACTTCGCATGTCCTCAAAAATAAAAATCCAGTGGATAGTACTCGAGATTTCTAGTTGACCAGTGAAAGTCTCTTCCTCTCCCAATTCATCGTTGAAGAAATATGCCATTAAAATTATTTTTTACTACTGAAAAATGGGGTGGAGTTCCGTTCTTCTTTCATCTACTGCGGGATCATCTAAAATGCCACTTACAGTATTTTTTAAAAAAATTCAATAAGAGTCTCCATTTAAATTTATAGGAAGAACATTTGATCCTAGTAGTCGGTCGCCTATAATGTCGCACCAAATATTTAATTTAAATTCATGCTAAAAATGTTTTTCTGTAATAACGAGTGAATTTTCTACTTCCCATTAACGACTATTTTTTCAATTAAAAACCCCTCGTCTGATAAAAATTGCTTCATCGGTGAACAAAATTAAAATTTATGTAATTGTTGTGCTGGTTCAAATTATTATGACAGAACTGCAAACGTCGTGGAAGTTCTCCTGAAAGCAGCTTTGAACAGGAGTCGAAATGATAAGGGTGGTGGAAGTTTTTTTTTCTTAGCATTGTAATAATGGATGATCGACTTATTTCTGTTGCTGCTGACAGACGACTTGAACTTACTTCCAGGTTTTCTTGTAATCGAACCAAAATCTCATCTTTCTTATTAGATGTTATTCGTTTGGGTTGACTTCTCTGGTTTTTAGTGCGAAATGATCCTGTTTCACACAAACGAAGATGTAGGCTGTTATAAGTTTTATGAATCTGGTTGCCTTCAGGCTGCATGCATACAGCGATGCATACCTTTTGGCTGCAAATCCACCGTAGAAAGTCTTTGGGCTTATACACAAACAATATCCCGCATTTTTCATTGGTAAACTGATTATGCTGAGTAATTTGAATAAAAAAAGTAACCGTAGTTTGTTAATCACCCTATTAAATGCAATAATGTACTAACTGCCACCGTTTAAGTCGTGTACTCGCAAAAATTACATTAACTAACAACAATATTATTTGATAACCCACAGTTCACTTTTTAGGAACGAAATATTTGAAAACCCTTGCCCTGTAACAAAATGTAAAATTATAAATAGAGTAATATTGATTGTCTAAAGTTATGCTTCTCTGTAGATTTTGGTAAAAAGTTATGAAAACAATGTGGAACTATATTACACAAAGAAATCAAAAACGAAATGCATTTTTATCACGTATTATTATCCACAGCAATGTCCAATAGTTATGACAGCCGGTATATTTGACATACTTAAACCAATATCTGCTTTAATTAGACATCAGACTCGAAATTTTGTTAAAAAAGTTATAGAATTTTTTTTAATTTTATTTGGGTGTCTAGACCTTATCTAGATACCTACTTATCTATCAACTGTAAACTATAATTGCAATACTGCCAATTACTAGGACAACTATACACAAAATAACATTTTGTGGGTGCATTGGCATCAGTGCTAATAATTAGGTACTTGTAAAATCTCCTGTGCAGCAGTTAACACTATCAAAAATTAACTGAATATGCCAAATGTCTTGTAAAATGTTCCTTTAAAACAAAGTTAAATATAACCAAAATTCTAATTAGAAACAATAATAAATATGTTGAAATATCCATAGCCTTCAACTTACCTTTACAGATATCGCTTAAAAAATAACATAAGAAATACACTTGATAGACACACAGCCTACTTTGGTGTTTGACGGATATAAGCCTTATACAGGAAACTACATATCGGTATATCTCCTGGATAGAAGAATACTGCATCACCTATACGAATTTGATGCAAGTTTAAACTATATTTGCTAAAAAGATTAAAGTGAAAAAAGTGCCAATCACCCAGACAGTTCCAACTATGAGGAACCTTAGCCTATCAAGATTTAGAGACTTATTAGGTGACAATATAAAAGTTCCAAAGCAGTTTATGGAATTTCTTCCAGTTGATGTTTCCACGAGCGGAAATCTTACTAAGGTAAGATTAACTACATTGCAAGCATATGGACCTGATATTATTAATTGTAGAGGTACGTGCAGTGCAATAAGGGATAATAAAGCTAACAAGCAAGTGAAAAATTTGGTGTGCAGAAAAGAAATAGTATTTAAATCTGCTAGACCTTTATATTAGATGACGCAAGAGCATTAGTAAAATCTATATCTCCAGTTGATGTCCTTCATAGGATATTTATTTTGTTTTCTGCTTTACTAGATGGAAAATTCTTGTGAAGTACTTCGAACTGTATCCTTTAAAAAAGTTAAGTGTAACTCACCGGAAAGAAAAATAAATAACGCTAAGGCGGTTTTATAGTAAATTGTAGATGTACATGACGCTTTAATAACTTTATCAGGCAAAACCGAAGCCAGCAAACGAACGTTACACATAAAGTATTATTATTAGCAGAGCAATTATTGAAAGTTTTATTTCTGTTGTTTCACTAAGTGTATAGTATAATATATATGTTGAAAGCAAATCCCTACAAATAAAAGGCAAGGGATATTATAAAATGCGACAACTTTGTAAAAAAATTCTTAACTTTATTCTATTTCAGAAAATCTAGAATTATATATCAAGCCAATATATAAGATAACAAAAAGAATGAGGCATGTAAAATAAAGTTTTGATAAAAATATTACAGATAATCGTAGTGAATCGCCAAAAGGGATTCAAGTAAAATTTTTAATACACTTTTCAACGCTGTACTGATGTCGCTGTAAGAAAGATTTAAATTAATCGACAAATTTTCAACTAACCACCAGCGTGTGGTTGACACGAGTGTGACGGAGGCAGAAATTGAAATAAATAAAAGGTGGATAAAATTGATACGACCGTAGGGAATCTACCAGAAATTGTGGAGACAAATTGGCAGAATATAAGTGTGGAACTTAGCGAAAAGGTTCAGGGAGTGGTTATCTCAAGTATGAAAGAGGTGAAAAAAAAACGGTGGGAAAATATGAGAGGAATTTAGGGAAGGTAAACAAAATGTAACAGTATTGAATATAGAAGAAAGGGAAAAGTTTGACAAACGAGAGGTAGAAACAGATAATTTAAAGAAGGGAGCTTGGGAAATTCAAGTTGATAGATTTAAGCGTAATAGTAATTTTGTTCATTTAGAACAATTTCCAAAATTTTATGGAGATGAGAAAATCAATCATAAAGTAATTCTAACTTAAAAGTTAGTGTATCAATCATTAAGGTTAAGCAGCATAAAATAAAAGTGGATAGATCAATGTGAAATGGCAACAGAAAAATTTGGTTCAGTTTTTGATGATGGAAATAAGTGCGCATTTAGAATTTAAACAGAAACTTTGGAACTATTACTGGGCGGATAATAAACAACATAAAATTAGGGCTATATTAATGAGAAAATTTTAATGATATCTGAGATTTGGAATAAAAGAAAACGTTTGAGACCGGATAGTCGCTAAACATATAAGACGAGAACATGAGACGAAAAGTAAGCTATGGAAATGTATTGACGATTAAAAAATCTTTTTTTGAAAATAAAGTGAGTAAAACGTTAAGTTAATATTAGGGCGGAAGTCAGTTTGATATCGGAGAATTTTATAATACAGTATAAAAATTTGATTAATAAAAAATACCTTTAATGAATTGTAATTAATAGCGCCGAATAATAAAAAGTTTGCAACATTTAACAATATGGTCATTTTAAACCTAAAAGTAGAGAGTATTATAGAGACATGGATTTTGATTGTACCAGAGCTTAAGTTAGTATGTATGATGATGATGCGACTAGTAGATAATGTAAAGGTAGAGTTTCTGCCGATAGCAAAACTATTACTGCTGAGAATTCTTGTATGGGGGTGGAATGATGAACTAAGCATCAATAGTTTGATTGCGTAATGTTGATTATATTCAAAATGAGGGTGGGATAAACTTGGATCCAGATGCCCCGATAAGACCAAAGGGCAGATTGTCCTGATGAAGTTGAGTTTAAATTGGTGTGATGAAGTTGAAAACCAAACTATCTTGGTAAAGTTAAGGAAAAACTTGCGCGAATAAAATTAAGGAGCGATTTAATAGTAAAATAGAGAAGGTATTAGAGTAGGATATCGTAGATAAATCTTGATGCATTATATTAATCTATGAGGTTGAGAGAAGGAAGAACATTAAAATAATAAAATTTTTCTTTATTTTAAAAATTTCATACTTTAATTTGAGGTGAAAATGATGATTAAATGACGCCATATTTATCAATAAAGACAACGATTAATTGTAATAGCGCAAACTTTCATTAAGAACACTAGTGCATATAAATATACGCATTATATTAGTTAAATAGATGAATATTTTACTTGTATCATACATGCATTAACAAGGCCAAATGTTTACTATGAAAGACTTTCATTTTTAAATATAAAATACTACAAGAAGTAAGTCACGTAATTATTGAATAAAACAAAGTTGCTGTTTATAAAGGAAATTTTTGGAGTGATGAGAAATTAAAATGATTGGAATTTGCGTATCGTAAATAAAGCCTATTTTGCATTGATGGGAGCACTCGACAAATGAAATGTTTTTCTTTGAACTGAAATGGTTGGGTCTAAATTACGTGACTAGTAAAGTAATACATTGGATTTTTTTAAAGGCATGTCTCTTTTGTAAACTAAATTAGACGTTATATATATATATATATATATATATATATATATATATATTAGATAGTTAATTACATAAGGTAAGTTGATAAATACTATCGTATTACAGTGAATAAGATGAAATAATAACTTAGACTTTTATGCAAAGCCCAAATGGTCATTTCAAATCGAGCTAGTAATTGAAAGATGGAAAATATAAGGTCTTGGACAGGACTTGAACCTGTATCTTGATTTTGCCGGAACCATGCGTTTACCAATTACGCCATATATATATATATATATATATATATATATATATATAAAGGACTAAACAAACTTCAAAAGGATTCTTTCTGTTATTTGTGCGAACTAGTGAAGTAATTTGAAAGTTGTAGTGTTCCATAAAATTTAGTGCATGTAAAATTCTGAAACTTGCAGTTAGTTCGATTTTCGTCGATTTTGAGAAATCGTAAGTAGTCCTGCATATTTTAAGTATATATAAATAATGGAGGTTGTTTTAATGTTACTATAAATGCTACTACAAATTCTGTTTAAATGCTACTTTGAAACTACTTGGTTCAAATTTTAAGCAACTTCATTTAAAATCTGTTAAAGTTAACTCTTCTGCGATTGAATTTACTACAAACTAGTTTTTGGTTTTGTGCTGGGAAGGTCGTGTGTAATTGTGTTTCAGAAATTATCATGTCGCATAGAAAGTTTTTGTGAAGTAAAGCATTGTGAACTGGAGAGTCAGGAATTTCTTCAAGGCACCAGAGATCAGAAGTCATATTAATTTTTAATATTTTCGACTTTTTTTTGTTAATGTAAAAGACTTTATTTGAATATTTATTCCGCTTTGAGTAATTCATAATGTTATCGTGAAAAGCTGTAACTTTGAGGCAGAAAATAATTCAAAATTTTATTTAGGAAATTATTCATTTAACAAAAGGCAATTTACACGTATCTTTCTAAATGGTATATATTTAAAGGAGTAAGTACAGTAGTGATAGTACTCTGATGGGTTTAATATAAGATTATCCTGGGTATAAGTTAAAACTTTGGTACTGATTGTATATTTTTCTAATGTGATTTATGCTGAATAAATTTTCATTATTCTCTATATTATAATTATTTTTAAATATTGCACTTTAATAATTTTGAAACAAACTGTTCTTTTGCAACGTTTAACTGTCTTAGGAGCTACTCCTTAATTCGACTTCTTAACGTTTTTTGCATTTTTGACACTTAGAGTTGTTCAAATATGTCTCTAAAATTGGTAGTTACAAATAGAAGAACGTAAATGGAAGATTAGTTGGGAAAGAGGTTAGTTTAGTTTGAAGGTGTAAATCAAGCCCCATAGTGTTGTATTCGCAGATACAATGTCTTCTCAAATTTGTAGTCGTCGCAAATTTCTAGTTCAAAGGTAGAAATTGAGGCTGTTGCCGCGATAAAACAGAAATCTCAATTTGCTTTGCAGGGTGAAATCATTTTTAAAATAAGTTTTAGGACAAAAAACTTGTTCTATGCTTAAAATTTTCATTAAAAATAAAATCTTGGTTTTTATCTTTAAAGATATAATTCGTTGGATACAGGAGGATCTCTGCGAAAGTTTTTTCGATTTTTGTTAGTGATAAATTCAATGTTAAAAACATCCTTATATTCGTATTAAAATTTGTATTTTGCGTAAACAACGTTTTACTTGTAAGTAATATTTAATTTATACTTGAAGGATTCCCTCCCACAGCGTCGCGGAATATTAAATTTCTAGTATGGAGCTTAATTCATCGAGTATCGAATTAAAATTTCACTTCATATAAACCCAAAGTTAAATCAAACGTTAAAATGTAAGGGATACGGTTTCAAGTCTTTGTTGTAGAATTTTTCATCGACCCGTAAACGAACCTTTTTTCGCTTGTATGGGTTTATTCCATTTTAAACATTCCATTATAGAAATTAAAAACTAAGGACTGAAAGTTGTTCAAGTAGCACCATAAGCAATTTCTATGGTATCTTGTAGAACAGAAAACTTTGTACCAATCTATAAATAAAAAGCTTTTTCAATTTAATCTTTTAGTTCAAAATATTTAAGTTAATGCACGCAACCCTTTTGGGGAGCTTTTTTACATATTATAATTCTACAGCACCTTATTCAGAGTACCACAAAAAAAGGTACAGGATATTCAGATTATTAATCTCCCAGATGGTATTATCTAACTTACCGTGATTTTAAAAGCAAATCATGTCCCGAACTGCTAAGGGTATTAGCAATAAGTACACGATAAATCAATTTTAGGGGAGGGTACGTTAGGAAGAAATTGCTAAAATTGAACAAAATCATGTCCTTAATTTGCATATTTAAATAGAGGCTAAGAGTAAATACTGGATGACAGAGACGATAAAATGTAGCTAGCTACTAACTACAATCACTTACATAACCGTTAGACGTTGCGACATAAAGATACATTGACACATACTAACAATTCGTTTTTAAAGTGCTTTGGGTTATAACACAAAGTGATGATGAAATCATTAAGGGGTAGAAATTATTTGTGAGAAATTATTGAGGACATAATCCGTTAGTACAGTAGTTAAACGTGCCACTGTAGAATAGACGCTATAATTAGGAGCGGTTGGGTTGTACTTTTTGTAGCAACGCAACCTCTGCGCCATTTTAATGCTATCGTAAAGTGAGCTGGATTATATTATTTTTCTGTGTAATAATAGTGTAATTCTTGTGAATTAATTGATGAAATATGTCAGGTGTTTCTGAAATGGGATTAGAAATTTCTACATTAAATAGTACTCATCAAAATAAGCGAAGACGTTTTTATAAATATATGCCATAAAACGTATCCCTATGGAAATACATCCCCTTAAAGTGGAGGGGTGGGGAGGTAAAACAGTATATGTTTAAATTTTCAAAATCGCAACTAAAGATAAGTTAGTGAAATTTTAAATTATTATTTTATGCTGAATATGAGACGCTTAATCTTTAGTTTCAAGCATCAGTAGCACCTAGTTTGAGGAGAGAGGGAGTCAAATTTTACCCTGAGAGTGTAGGTTTTTGGTAAATGCAAACGATAAAATTGGAATCTAAAACAAGATGCACCCGACTGAAGACAATATCTGCAGTCTGTAAAGTCCGTTTCATATATGAAAATTTACTGCCTTCTTACCTTAATAACAATTTCCGCTTCTACTCGTTTGAATTTTCGGGCTACTACACTTCTAGGATTTCAATGCCGCTTAGTTTGGTAGCTAACAGTGCTCGTCCTTTATTATATTCATGAGTTCCCTTGTCAATATCCTTTCTGGTTCCTTTTGTAGACTTGTAATCTTTACTAATTAGGAATTTCCGAATGTTGCTAGTTAAATGGTAACTAAGTAAAGCAACTATGTTATCTTAGCAAAATCAATACCAGTTCAAATTTGTTTTATTACATATAAGATTTCCATGATTATTTCTTTGGAAAACAATTTTACAACTACATTAGTTTAACGAGTTCCCCATATATTTAGGGCTTGGTCGCGTTAGTTCTTCTGTGCTAAATCGGGCAGTTGCAAATTCTTATCATGGAAAATGTGCTATCTTTTTCTACGCTGCTGGTAGGTAATTGAAGGGTGAAATTCCTTTACTAGAAATGTTAATATTTTCAACCCGGATTTGTACTCAATATTCTTCGGTTCTTAAAAGTAAGATTTACTTTGTTGTACCACAGAAACTTACTTTATCGGTACAGTAAAGTTTGCTTGACTACAATATTATATGTAAGAAAAGCTACGATGAGCTGGTTAACAAATATAGCCAACCATACCCTTCACAGCCTGCGTGAAGAAATAGTATATGATGATGACCGACAACTGTTTGCTTCAATTCTGAATCGTGTCTAGTTTACTTACATTCTATAATGGTTAAGAGCAGTATTTTGGACTGTAAGGTTTATTTGATAATTTGGGACTTGATCTTTTAATGTACCATTATAGTATTACGTGCAAACAAAAAAAGAAAGTAAAGTAAGCAAAGAAAATCGCCCATACCGAATACCACAACAAAATAAAGGGAATTCAAAGAATTAATGCCGTGCTAGCTGAAAACGTCCTAGAGTGGGCAGGGTCACACAGAAAGAAAAATACAACCTGACGAAATGACTTTATTACAAACCTTTAGTTAACAAACATGATATCAAAAGGAATATTTACAAATATCAAAATGAACATTTACGTTGACATCAAAAGGAATATTTGCAAAAATCAAAACGAACGTTTACATAACATCCTGATAAAACATGATATAAACAAGAACATAAACTCGCAAATAAAGTAACATTACTCACAATATACACAAAATTTAAACAAATATCAATTAGGGATAATTTCCAGTCATATAAAGCCTTAAAATATAAATAACAGGTACCAGTATACTTACATAATGTTCCCAGCCCTAAATAAATAGAGATAGGATAAATAATTAGAGTAAGATTCAAATAAAATAGTGATAAGTGTGAATAGATAGTTATAGATAAAGATAGGTTAAATAGATAGTGATAGGTGTGAATAGAAAGTGATAGATAAAGATAGGTAGAGTTATGTGTAAATAGATAGTTATAGATAGAGATAGAATGAATAAATAGAGTTAGGTTAAATAAATAAAGATAGGTGTAGATAGATAGAAATAGGTAGAGGTAGTGATAGGTTGGATAGATAGTGGTAAGTAGAGATTGGATAATAGATAGTGGTGTGTAAATATTATATAAGGATAGGTAGTAGGTAGGATGCTTCTTATTTGAATGTAAATAAAACCAAGTGTTTGTTTGTCTTTGCATTCAAATAGTGGGAATATACTGTGATTGGGTAAGCTTAGGTAGGTGTAAATAGGTCAAGCATTTATGTATTTATAGGTACCCTGTATATAAAAATTAATAATTTATTTTTTAATATACCTGCACTATAACACTATAACACTAGTATAAGGAACTAATTAGCGTGCGTAAATCGATCTTTATCGCACTAGTGTTTTAAAGATTGCTAAGCAACAATATTTTCAACTTTATTTTTATTTGTCAAATTATACAAATGTCATAGTAAATATCTTAATATGAATGAACTATTTTAAATAAATATTAAATGTACAATTGTTTCTAGGTCAACTACTATAAATCAAAACGGCTGATAGTCTAAATCTGTGATATTGCACTTCAATACGGATAAATTCAGTAAAATGTAAATCTATATACCAAGTAAAAATGCAGGTATATTAAAAAATATCGTATGATACTCGTTTATAAGTGCCTTTAAAGCACTTGCAACGTTTAAGAGCATTCCGCTTAGCGTCGTGCTATAAAATACTATAAAAAATACTATAAAACGCTTCAATATAATTAGAGTGGGATAAAATTACATATTATAATGTAGGTATAATTTGTTTACGTTAATTTAGTACAACAATTAAGATCGATGACAAGGTCGAAAATTGTGAACAAAGGTTATTAGTATTAATGCTTTTCAGTGTAAAAATCCATAATTTAAGTAAAGTACATTTATTAGGTACAGCATAAGCTAAAGTAGTCGACGAATGTTACAAGGCTTAATATTGTAAAGACGTTAAAACAGTCAAGGACTTCATGGAACAAACTTGGGGTAAATAAACGATTCTCGTAGAAGTTAGTAAACGTTGAGAATATAATTCGAGGAAACTTGTGTTAACGGACAAATGCAGGGCTAACAGCAACGGTCTACTAGTTTAAAACAGATCAATAAAATTAGACGACAGACAATAGTTAATATGTAACAGAGGCAGATGAAAGATATCAGTTGGTTAACGGACAAAAGTTTTCAAGCGCGTGTCAGATGAGTATACTTTAAAAATCAATAAGAGGGACGAAGATCAACATGTTTGTAGACGGTATCGATTTTTCGAGGCGCACATAAAGGAAGGGAGAAATAACCGTGAACAATATAGTAATAGAGGGGCTACAAGCAAGACAAAAAACACGGGACAGAAGGAGACACCAGAAAGGCAAAAATAACGTAGACACTTTAGGTAGGAAAGGAAGACAAAGCTGAGAGATGTTATTATGAGTATGCAAGGGAGATAATTGTATGAACGCGCACACGAGAGGCGTGATTGAATTTGTGTGGGGTGAACAGAAGAGTGAAAATTTCAAGGAATTTTTGGACGGTTGGCAAGTTTAGACAGTTTTTTGAGGTAATGAAGTGTTGATGTAGACGATTTCCAAGTTTTGAAAGACCGTTGTGTTTACGTGCAGTGGTATTTTGTAGAATTGAGTGGCCATTGGCAACTTTACAACAAATGGATAAGAAAAATAGAGGCAACTCAAGTGGGACTGTGGTTATATAAGCGTTGCTGGAGGCGGCAATCGCTCTCTGTTATTTTCCAAGTCTACAGACGATCATCCTAGCTTCAGACCACGTGACCTAGTGCAGTCCGACTTAAAATTTACAAGTAGGTGCAGTTAGTTTAAACGGAGTGAATCGTAGTAAATCATTGTAGTAATTGAAGCAGGATGTCTTGTAAGTAGAGAACTATATACAAATTGAAGGAGGGCGCTTGTTGCACATGGAGTGGAAGAAGATGTGATGTTTGGACCTGGAGCAGCAGTCTAGAGGGATTGTTGAGTTTGAGATGGAATTGCAGTTCACAATGGAAGGCAGCAACATGGAGTGATCCCGGCGCGTGCAGTCATTTTGGAGGACATCTACAGAGGTGGTCATCTGGAAGAAGAAGACTCTCCAGGTAACGATTTTTTTTGTTGAAACTGTTGTGCTGGTGCTGATTTATTGAAACTGTTAGTCATTTGAGTTTTATTTGGTGAAAATTTTTATGAACCGAAACTTAATCTTATTGACATATGCAAAGGACAATATTTTTTTATTATAAATCTGAGAGTGTAAATGCTAACATAATATTTTTAGAGATGTAAGAGTTAAACGAGTCTTTTGTATAATTTTTAAGAGCAAAAATTTGTGCACACATATAAAAAGGTTTATACTGAGCTCACCCTAGACCAGGTGAAAATAAATTAAGGTTCTGGGATAGGACCATCTACTTTAAAATAAACCAATTAAGTGTAGGGGAGTTTAAAATCGCAGGTATACTTAGCGGATGATTTTATTACCGAATAGGGGTATAAAATGTTTAGCTTGGATAAATATTGTAAATATTGAGATTGTGTGAATTTATTATTTATGTTGTCAGAATTAAAGGGTTGTATGTTTTTGTCGAATGATTTTTTTTATTGTTTTTATTAATTATAAAGATGGAATGTCAGTTTGGAAAGCATCTACAGGAGATACGCAACTAAAAAACTTCGTAATCAAAGCTTGGACTCAAAATTTTATTTAGGTAAAAATTAGTGGAGCTTTTCTTTAATTTTCAGCGAGCGTTATATCAACTCAAAAAAATAGGGGCACGAATTTTGGAACGGCAATTCAATGCTATATATATATATATATATATATATATATATATATATACATTGTAAATATTTTTGAGAAAATTATAGTAATTATGCTTAATGGAAGCAGAGGTAGAAAGTAAATTTAATGGCTTTGTTGTCGTATTGTCGTATTGTCCGTGCGTGGTTAAAACTAAGCTAGCCGAGGTATTCAAAATTAAATTCAAACACGGGAATTCAATGATATATATATATATATATATATATATATATATACAAAGTAATTTTAGTATATGTTTCAACAACCTTTTACATTTTTTTATTTTTATTTATATATCTGATGCCATTACATATATTTTAAACCTCAATTTATACCTCTGAAGAAGAATATAAATATATTCGAAAATTTAGGTAATAAAAAAGAGTCTTATTAATCATCCAGCAGACCTAAAACCCACTACTTATATTATATAATAAAATAAGGTCATAAAATACTTACCTGTTGTATATATATATATATATATATATTTATATATATATATATGTATATGTATATGTATATATATATATAAAAGACAGGTTATTTGCAGTCCGCAATAAGAAATTGTGTAGAAGAATATATAAAAGATGTATCTGTAAACAATCTATGAAAATAATAGAGCCTATTGACGAATAGGCTCTATTATTTTCATAGAGTTTGTTTACAGATACATCTTATTTTATATATATATATATATATATATATATATATATATATATATTACTCATATTTAGACCAGGGTAGAAAATTAAATAATCACATCAAATAATTTTAATCACCGTGTAGAAGCTTTGGGAAAAGGTACGCGTTATTAAATAAAAGCGTGAAGCATAAAAATTCATTCGTTTCATTAAACATAAGAGAAATTACGTGCAAAATTTATATTAATTAACTCTATTTTAAGTAACCGGTATTAAACAAAACGTACAGATAATAATTGAATATTTAATTAGGATTCACTAAAATTAAAGGGTATTATTTTAATTGAAATTAATTGAACCGTTAGTAACATATAATATCTATAAAAACTTGAAAACCCAATAAAATACCATGAAATAAAGCTCTGAGAATTAATAGTATGTTTAAACACCTGCGTATTTTTAAAAAGCTCATTCTGCGTAAATGTTGCAGATAATTAATGGTTATAGAGAATCTTGGAGAAACCGTGGCTTAATAGTCATGGGAAGGCGCGATACGGGGTTATTTAACCCAGATAACAGTCCACATGGACTGAAATAATCGATAATAAAGAATATCAATTTGCACCAATAAGAACAGGGTAGATAGAGACAGATAATATGCGCAAGACCAAGACACATATAGTAAAAAGGCGTGAGTAGAGCAACGTCATGGGGTTGCGATTGGTTGAAAGTAAAAGGCAAAATTTGAGAGGGAAAAATAACATTTCTGTATAAAACTCAATTAATTATTTCCAGACTTTGCGTGCCGTGTGGAAATTTTCTGAGATTTAACTGGGGCGAGTGCAAAATTCGTAAAAATCGCATGCCGGGCTGCGGAATGGGAACAGAGCAGGCGAAATTCTTTAGAATTGTCCGTTTTGGAGACTCGACCGACAGACAGGCTAACCTCTATATATACCCAGGGGAATATGAACAAGCTCTCTTAGATCTTCGACTTGATTCAACGCGTTAAACAGTGCTTTTTAGTTTTCCGGTTTTGATTAAATAATTTAAACAGTTTGCTCGAATATTTTTGTGATAAAAAACAGTTTGTTCTTTACGTGCTACAATGAATGTACGTTAGTGCACTTAGAAAAGAAGATACAAGGTAATAAAGTTTAGTATCACTGTACCAATTGGTAAAATTTACTACGACAAATAAATACACAAAAGTAGGCAGTTTTGGCGTATATTGGTGAAAGAAGTATGAATTTCTTTGTTATTTTTCGGGGGTATTAATAATTAAATGGTGCATAAACGTGTCTGGATCCACAAGACAAGGTTCAGATATACACAGATGAGTTCCGGAAAAGCCCAGAAACAACTTTAAATAAATGGTGATGGAGAAAATTTTAAAAGCGTTGAGAATCAGAAGCCGTAAATATAACCCAGTTGGAATGGTGTAATTAACAAAGGGACGATGTACATTGAAGCTACGAGTGCAGTAACCTTCAGGTAAATTATACTATTTTGTTCGAACTTTGATATTTTGGTGTGTGTTGAATAACTTTATAATTGATTTACTTAAAATGGACAGTAGTGAAATTGTACTAACAATAATATTTTAATTTTAAGGTGAAATTTGCTTGTTTAAGTAGAAAGGGGTATTTAGTATTGATGTTCTGGATTATAATGAAAATATGGGTATGTCTTTGAGCTCAATTAGACGAACCTGGTTAATTAACGTAAAGGGTGGTAGATGCTCCTTTGTACTCAGACTCAGGTCTGCATATATTGTTATAGTAATTAGTAGGCATCCTACAAGGACTTTAATTCTGGATGCACGTTAAAATGATAACAAATTTAATCGTGAAATTTTATTGATATTAAAATTTATGCTGAATTTTAATTTTGAAATTTTAATGTATTGTGAATATTGATGTAAATAGAGTTAACGTTGATGTTTGTGGTAGGAATGTGTTTGTTTTTTTTTTATGTATGAGGATGAAAGTTATCTAGAGGAGCAGCCGAGGCGACTAACGGAAGAAAGTCAATGGACCAACACAGTTAAGGTAATGAATAGCTTTTTGTAGGTTTCACAGCATTCTTGACGCCCAATTAGCAGAGGCTCGATTTTTATACAGGGAGGTTTCACAGCAATATATTGCTATGATATTTCTATTAGCCCTTTGATATTATATTAATATTTAGCCCCACGATTGGGTGTACATAAAATGCTGTGTTATTCTTTTTATTTTAGGCCCCACGATTGGGCATGTTATAAAATTTTGTTGTAAAATTTTACCCCCAAAAATCAAGCACCTATGATGTGAAATGTTAAGTTATGGTTTTTGCCCGCACTAGATGATTAAACAAAGCAATTCTACAATACACATTATAATGATTAAATATTTACAACTTTAAATTTTTCCCCTTTTCAGAATATTTATATATACCAGATTTATGAAATTGAAGCCAGCAAAACTAGCTTTTTTGCTTATATTTTTAGGACCTTTGAAACGTTCCAAGATACCTATTACGTTTTTCATAAATTGATCAATGAACCTACTGTTTTGTTGACTCGTACAGATAAAGTGATAAGTATTGAATAAAAACAGTTTTCAATAATAAATTATATCAAGATCGCTAACCTGGAATGGTTCTATAGTTCCTTCCCAGCTATGTAATGTGCATCCCCCAAGAGTTTTCGTGCCAAGTCTGAATATTGAGAGTCGAATTTGGAAGTAGACATCAAAACCAAAATACAATCCAAATCGTTATTAGAATCCAATTCAATAAATTAAAATCCCATTTAAATTTCAGTGTTAAAGCCAGTATTAAGAAACCAGTAATAAATTAATCCAGTTTAAACTACCATTATTAAGATCCAATTTAAATATCCATAATAGAATATTTTCATGTCGGTATTAAAACATTTACCACATCAGTAATAAAAGTCAGTAATAGAACATTTTCCATATCAGTAATGAAAGCCCTGTTTTATTAATGTTAGAAATGAATTTTTAATTAAGTCGTTATTACTTACGTCTATAATAGATCGGCTTATGCGTTGCACAATTTGTACACTTTTCAAAATGATATTACTTTAATTTTTCTTTCCACTGGTTACGTAAATAATTAGCACTTCAGAATATAGTCGTAGCCCAGTTTAAATGTATACTAAACTTGTTGCTTTATTCTTATCGTATTTAAAGCCGTACCTCTATCTGCTTTCATTGGTTTATTCACGTGTTGGGACGACACCTTTTACCTTTATCTTTGTGTACTTCGGGAATCTCACCAATTATCTAGTCAAAATATTCGAATGGATGCCTGGCTCGTCACGTAATGCACTCACATATGATGGTATTATTTGAGAAATCCCAACAATTTCCTTTTATTAAATCACGTATTCATGTTTTGTCATTTATTATAATCTAAACCGAAACAATCTGGAGCTTATTTATTTCCTAGTTAATATTGGATTTTTGAACAAATGTGATTCTTCATGTCACGTGCAATTTTCTAATAATGCATAATTTAGATTGCGTATACGATGATATTTTTAACGCACTTGTTAAATATTTATAAAGCCAATCCATACAGGTTTCTCATTGATTTAATTTTGATGCATTTTGTTGCATTTTCAAATCTTATCTTAATCAGTAAACTACTCTTGGATATTGCTATATTCTTATGCATTTAATCTCATGTATTTTTATATACAGAGTGCTCTCAAATAACAATATGTATAGTGACTTATTCATTCTTACAATATCTGGAATTATGTCCTTTTGTTAACTGGAAGTTGCTTTTATTTTTTCTACGACCCCTGTGACTTAACCTACCCCTAAACTACCCTATATATATATATATATATATATATATATATAACATACTATAATGCTTAGTGACCTTGCAGGAATAACACTTTTTCTTTGTAGGTTTTTTTAGGTCTGCTGGATTTTAGAAAATACTCTTTTCTATGGCCTAAATTTTCGCATATATTTTTTATGCTTGGAACAAAATCCTTTTAAAAGAACTTTCTTGGAAATGTGCTACATCTATAAAAACCCAAACAGCTTCAACAAAAAAACGGACATTGACAACCTAAGCGTCATTTATTCATATCTATTAAAATTTAAACATTAAATGCCTTCAATAATACTCAACCCCTCACCCTCACCCACTCTTTCTTCTTTTTTTTTAATTTTTTATATATATATATATATATATATATATATATAATCAATTGTTGATAACACAAATTCCATATAAACCTTACAACACACTCACACACACGCATACACAATTACACACACAAACATTCACCCTCACACTCACACACACCTACATGCACATACACTCACTAACCAACACTGTCGTTAAAAACAAAATATAAACTTTTATCAAAAATGACATTTTACTTTCACTATTTACATAAATATTTATTCTATAAAAAAATTTTAACTCCTTCCAACCATCCTCACTGTAAGTTCTTCTTATCTTTGTTAATCTTTTGTAAAACGTTAATACAGTTGTAGCCTGTGATCAAGCATAAAAAATATATGCGAAAATTTAGGCCATAAAAAAAGAGTCTTTTTTTAAATCCAGCAAACCTAAAAAAACCTACAAAGAAAAAGTGTTATATATATATATATATATATATATATATATATATATATATATATATCAATGGCAAGCAAATTATGTCGCCCTTCTAACATGGCTTTTTGGAGAAGAGCTCAACAACTACTAATTTAGCTTACTTGGTGCAATTTGTATCCGATGAACTAAATAAATAGGGTCAAGTAGATGTTGTATATACGGACTTAACTAAAGGTTTTGACAAACTAACTCACAAAATCATTTGACATTCACTAAACATATTAACCAAACTGTCTCTTCTGTTTATAAAATGTTAGGCTTTATTACACGCTCTTCTAGTGACTTTGTGAATATATCTACAATCAAGTTGCTATATTTTGCTTACGTTAGGTGCAAGCTTGAATATGCCAACATTATTTGGAATCCAAATTATGAATGTCACAAAACATCAATTGAAAAGGTGCAGAGGAAAGCACTAAATTTTCTATGGTTCAAAATGAATCACACTTATCTACCCAGAGGCATTGACCACTCTGTTTTATTGAACACTTTTGAAATTAACTCGTGTGAAAATATAAGCATTCGTTTGGGTTTAACTTTCCCCTATCAGTTATTACACAATAAAATTGACTGTTCGGATCTGCAGCAAAAGCTCAACTTTCATGTACCCCGATTAAATGCTAGGGTGACATCAACTATCCATCTTTCGCATGCAAGAACAAATGTGTTAATTAAGTCGTCTATTCACTTCATGTGAGATACTTTGATCAAATAAACGGAGGAAATGTGGATATAAACCTGTGTAGTCTAGATGAATTACTGAGCGTTATAACACAAAGCTTAAGGTTTTTTTCCCCATTCCTTTTTCCTTCTTTTACCACTAAGAGATTGCTTTAACTTTTGGATGCCATAATATTACTCAATTACAAATTATTAAATTATAAATTAGAGTTTTCTTTTGCTGTTTTTGAGTATGCAAAACCTATTGGGAGAGTATTTAGCACTTGTACAATACCTATAATTTTATTAATGTTACTTTTTAAATTAGTGTCTTATAGGTGGCATATGATGTTAGACACTAAATCAATAAATAAATAATAAGCGAGTTACCCATGTAGAGACGAATCTGGGACACACTGCGTTGAGCTTTTAGATTGTGTACTTAAATAATCCTTTTAAAAAATGAATTGCACTTACGCACCAATACAAAACAATTGAACTTCATGACTTTTGATCAATGTGTTGTACGTCTAGGAGTAGTAAAGGTCCTTTCTTGATACACACCAGAGGATAAATAGAATACTATGAATATCATAGGTATAAGGCTTGATAGAATTTTATATTTGCAAATCTTACTGGTAGTGAGCCTTCATTAAGTACATTGACACGTATTTTAGTAATTTACACCCACGCTAGATTCAGTAAATTGTGTTCCGTGCTTTGATGCGATTTTCAGAAGTCACATGTTTTGTGGAGCTCAAACCCTGTCAAAATCAGGCGAAATTTAATATCCGCTGGAACTGTCGTAATACGATTTATTTTTAGGGCTAGATATTATAAATCGTTATAGCATTGGTAACGATGTACGGTAATAAGAAAAAGCACAGAGTGACAGCTTATTCATTATCGGGCTATAAAATAACTTATTTTGTGTTGTATATTTTTAATAAAATAAATTGATGCAACTGTATAGCAGGAATATGTTCATTCTTTAAAAGAATCGCTTGATTTTTCTTAATGTGCTGAGCAAAGCGAGTCGCTAGGACAGCCAATGGTAAGTGGCACAGACTTGTGAAGCATAGTCTTCCTGAACTCCATATACTATTATAAATAAAGATGCACTATGCTAAAGTTATATACCTTGCTCAGGAAATTGACGTATTGTGGTGTAGTCTACTACAGTTATACGTTTGCAGCAGGTTATAGTTAGTATATCTTGCTATTTTTACATCAACCTTGCTTATTGAAAAAAGCCTGCGGAATATAATGCATTCATGTTCCGACGAAAAGATTTCTCGTTTAAGAGTGAAACCACAAAAGTATCACACGAGAAATATTGCAAATGTTTTGTAGTACAATTGAAATTATAAATGGATAAGTGTTAGATTGTAACGAATACAATTACCTGCTTCATAAATATACGCTTTTATTCTATATATCTATTTAACAAATATCCATTATTAAACAGTAAATATTAGATTCCGATAGTAACAATATATTACTAATTCATACATAGAGCTCCACCTATATTTAAATACTCCAAGTAAAATTTCAGATTTCTTCTATTTGTATGTATCTTGATACAATATTCCAATTCTGCGCGTGCTTGGATAGTAACATAGCTTCGTGGCCAAGTTTCATTATTTTTCATCGGGATGTAATCAGCGAAGCAAATTTTAAAACGTGGGCCAGCAGGTTTTATAAAACATGCCGTCCCAGAGAAAGGTGAAGTGGTGCCAACGGACACCAAGGCCTCATTTTAGTTGTTGTACTGACCTAGTATAATCAACAAAAATATATCTACGCGTAAGTACGAAATCATATCGAAGTAAAGTAAAACAATATAGAAACGCAAACACGTATTTGTTTGTCACATTATAGAGTATAATTTTTTTGGCAGTACACTTGAAGTACAACTTAATTCAAACAATAAGTGTTTTTTGACCTTTGATTCCTTCAAATAAATCAATTAAAAATGTAGTTCTGTAATCTACAAGAAGTCTGAGCATTTAATTTATTACTTGTAAACTCGAACAGGATCCTATTCAAGTATCATATATAAATTGTAAAATAATAATGAAAACACTATATTTCCTATAGAGAATTAACATAAATTTTTCAATTATAAATTTCCTATGAATAATCAGAGATGAATACTAGATCTTAATAAAAGTAATTGTTTTGATAGTTTCAGTACATATCACTTTGTACAAGCGATGTATATATATATTTTTTGCAAATTAGTAGTAAGAATAATAAGTTTTCTTAAAGCTTTCTTTCATTGAAGTCATCAGTAATTTTTCTATAGAAGCAAGCAACCACATTTATACATTTTTTATAGTGAAGAAAGATATATTCTTGGTGTTGGTTTAAATTTTTTTTTGAAGTATAATTTTTACTAGTTGATTTTTCTATACTTTATTTTTTTGTGATAAAGTGACTAGGCTCTAACGTAGCCCTAGTCTAAAAATGATTAGAAGTAATTAAATTTTCAGATAGTACGAGATCGTCGTTTCAATTCCAGTTTGCAGAGTCATAAGTAAGTATTATTTTTCTATATGTTGCTCGTCAAAGATATTTTTTTCTTTTTGAAGATTTCCGTATCTGATTTTCGGATTGATTCTTATTATAACATTTATTAAGATACGGTGGCGTCCAATAAAACTTGTTTTATTATCGTATACCATCCTACGACTCTAGCTCATAGCTCTGCCCTAAGTTGAAGAAGCTTAGCTGGCTGGAAGATCTCTTTAGAGGGTCCTTTTTTACTCAAAGCCATTTACCATCCTCTTTACCCTGGGCTTAGATTTTAAACTGGAACCCCTCATAATCTATCGAGGCTCTGCCGCCTATAAGGTAGAGTAGACACAATATATATCTTTTGAGAAAAAGTGTGTAACAAGATTATAAAAAATGGTTCATAATTATAACTAGGATACATTTTTGGACAAGCATTTACAAAACCATTTTAAACTAAAATATAGCTAGGAATTCGAACTCTTTCGCTATAATGACGTTAAATTAGTAATTCAAACTGCTACTGTACCGTGTCGGTACTTTTAGTAGCTACATTTGAGACACCGCAATATAGACTTTCATTTAACCAAGTACAATAATAAATAATTAGTAGTGTAAGATAGCGTACTAGATAACTAGTTTACGACGTGAGTTCGTAAACAAGTCGGCGCCGATTTTGTCGCACGATACGGTAGAATGCAGTCTAAGAAATCAGTTTGTAGCGACATTGTGTATTCCAATGTACAGTGCGTTCATTAAGTCGCGCATATTCAAATAAACGAGTCTGTAAATAGTAGGTTTTTATATTAGTTCTAGTGGCTACCGCAAGACAGCACCACTGGTATTATAAACAATAGATGAAAAGCCCATTATTGTGTGTACGGGTTACAACAGGTCTGCAGTATTGTCTAGATTACGGTAAGGTAAACATGTCGTTTTCTCAAGAGCAACGAGTGATTCTTCTTGAACAGTATTTTACCAGTCATTCATATGAATTTGTTATTGATCAATTTCGTGTGACATATCCGGATGTAAGTGTGCCTAACAAGTCGACCTTAACCAGATTAATTCGACGTTTCCGTGAAACCGGATCAGTTGCAGACAAAAAGGTCGTATAGAAGATATTAAAAAAAAAATTTTTTAGTGGAACTGTTGTACCGTGTTATATAACTGTCTGGTAGAGGTAGTAAATTCCAAAATCCGTTCATATGAAAAATATATGTTATGTAGGTAGGCCTATGCTAATTATTGACAAATTTTGAAGAGCGAAGGTCGTATAGAAGATATTAAAAAAATATTTTTTTAGTGGAACTATTGTACCGTGTTATATAACTGTCTGGTAGAAGTAGTAAATTCCAAAATTCGTTCTTAAGAAAAATGTATGTTATGTAGGTAGGCCTATGCTCATTACTGACAAATTTAAAAGAGTGAAGGTCGTATAGAAGATATTAAAAAAATGTATTTTTAGTGAAGCTGTTTTACTGTGTTATATAACTGTTTTACAGAAGTAACATATTCCAAAATCCGTTCTTACGAAAAATATATTTTGTTTTGGAAGACCTAAGCTAATTGCTAAAAATTTTTAAAAAGCGGAAGTCTTATGTAAGGTATGAAAAAAAGCTTTTTTTAGTGATACTATTGAACCGTATTATAGAAGTGTTTGGCAGAGGAGTAAATTTTAAAATCCGTTTTTAGGAATATTATATGTTGTATTGGAGGGTCTAAGGTAATTACGGATCGATTTTATATATACAGTATGGAGGATATTTAAAAGATGCTGTTTTGTTGGCAAATTCTTAGGTACGTTTTTTCAAAATATGTTATATAGAAACGTGCGACTTTATTTGGAAAAATTATTTTATATATGTTTGAAAATGTTTTGAAAAAAGTTAACTTTTGATTTTAATGTTGGACTTTATGTGTACTTATACATAAAATATTTCTTTCTGCAATGTAAATAACGAATTTTAATAAAATAATTACTTTCTGCCGATATTATTCCTTTATTATCATATATAGGTACTGCAGAATGGTATTTCTGTGATTGAAAAATTGAGAGGATATTAATAATCCATAAAGAATATAAAGCAGACTGAAATAGCGTGCAAAATGTACTGATTAATAGGTGTAGCCTATAATGCATGGAGAGGGTAGTAGGCGTGGCCTTACAGAGAGGAGGCGTGTTCAAGTTTAGCGGCCGCTTCGTAACGGCCGGTAACTTCACTGATGTGAAATATTGAATATTGCTTTCGGAATACTGTTGAATACAGTGGTATTACAGCGTAATACAATAGTAATATCCTGGATTACAACGGAATACAGAAGAATACAGTGGAATACAATGGAATACAAACAAACTGTAGTGGAATACACGGATTACAAGGTGGAATACATAGAAATACAAACTCCTCGATTCTAACTATTTAAAATTTTTGGGAATGAATATTGAACAGCAAACCAAACCAATTATGAAAACTATAATTAGCCTAACTAGGAAGAAAGTTGATATAAAATTATTGTAATTTTTTATATTGGCTAAACATGATTGGAACCCATTAACTTTAGAAAGAGTAAGTTCTTGTCAAAAGTTTTTATTACATTCATACATAAATCATTGTTGATGTAAGAAATGTGAAACATTTCTAAGAAATCTAAGTTAATAATTTTATTACTAATTGATAACGTTTTCTAATCCGTGCTAAGATTAAACCTGTGATTATGCATTAAAATGATTGGCAAAAGCAGAATTAGTAGGATTATCAACTTTAACCTACCAACATTATGGTGTACTTAATTATTATCTGGTATATATATATATATATATATATATATATATATAAATAAATAATATAATGCTTGGTGACCTTGCAGGAATTATACTTTTCTATTTGTAGGGTTTTTTAGGTCTGCTGGATTTAAATAAATACTCTTTTTTATGGCCTAAATTTTCGCATATATTTTTTGTATGCTTGATCACAGGCTACAACTGTTTTAACGCTTTATAAAAGATGAATAAAGATAAGAAAAACTTACAGTGAGGATGGTTGAAATTGACATTAGTGTTTGGAATAAAATAATGTTTTTATAGAATAAATATTAATGTAAATAGTGAAAGTAAAATGACAGTGTCATTTTTGATAGAAGTTTATTATTTGTTTTTAACGACAGTGTTGGTTTGTGAGTGTATGTGCATGTAGGTGTGTGTGTGTGCATGTGAGGGTAAATGTGTTTGTGTAATTTTGTATGTTTGTGTGTGTCTATCTGTGTGTGTGTGTGTGTGTATTGTGTGTGTGTGTGTGTGTGTGTGTGTGTGTGTGTGTGTGTGTTTGTGTGTGTTGTAATAGTGATTTAATTGGAATCTGTGTTATCAACAATTGAGTATATATAAATGTACAATAAACAGGGAAAAAAAAATGAAAGAAAAATTAAAAAGTGATTGAGGGTGAGAGTTTTGAGTATTATTGAAGGTATTTAATGTTTAAATTTTAATAAATATGAATATATAACGCTTAGGTTGTCAATGTCCGTTTTTTTGTTGAAGTTGTTTGACAACCTAAGCGTCACCAAGCATTATATTATTAATATAAAAAAAAAATGGGTTTCTACAACATGATATCAAACAAGTATAGAGCAAACACCACCACTCTACTTAAACGCTGGTCAAATATTAACAACAAATTGGCATCAATGAAAAATAGAAGAATATTTCTCCTCCAATGCAGAATGAAGGACCTTCTACCCAAGCACATTCCAAATGCTGTAAAGAATATTTTTAATTTATTTGATAGTGATAGTAAAATAATTGGATTCAAAATTAAGACTTTTAACGACAAACTCACCACAAAAATTCTAAACCTTGAAATTGAAATTACTTACCGTGTTATCAACAACCTAGAAAAAGAGTTAAAATCAGTAATAAAAGATGTCACACGTAATCTTCCACACCACATCATTGATGAATATTATCGAAGGCAAAATATTATTCATTCATGACATTTCAAATTTAAATATAATCAAAAATAATCAAACTGACAGATGGTTCAAAAACATCAGTCAAATTGACATTCCAGATAACATAAAACAGGTTCTGTCATTAGATCCAAAGTTTTCACTTCTTCCTACAATCAATGATACAACCATCATCAATTTACTAGCAGATACAGAACTCATAATATCCAATGTCAATACAGATGAAGAAAAGGACACATACAGAGCACTTACCACTAACATTATCACCAATTTTATACACAAACACAATAACAAAAAGCCAAAACTGCTTTTGGATTTTATAGATTGTAGCAAATTTTTAAAAGAAAATCCAAATTTGATCATATTAAACTCAGACAAAGGCAACGTCAATTTTAGACTACAACCAGAAAATAAATGAACTCTTATGTGATCAAACAACATACAAAGAGATTAAAAAAGACCCCACCTCAAACTTGCAAAAACGAACTTTAGATATAATCAAAAATTTAAAAAATCATAAATATAGTACTGAAAAACAAGCCAAAGAACTCAATAATTACTCCAGTACATTACCAAAATTATATGCATTACCCAAAATTCACAAAGACGGATATCCGATGAGACCTATAGTAGCATCAAACAACTGCGCTACCGAAAAATTATCTAAATTCATATCCGAAATTTTAAATAAATCTATAAAAAATAACTTATATTTCGTAAAAGATTCCTTCACATTTTCCGAATTCATAAATGAATTCAAACTACCGGATAATTATGTACTTATAAGCTTGGACGTCGTCTCCTTGTTTACAAACATACCAAAAGAACTCGCTCTTAAAAATATCGACAACATTTGGATTGAAATTAACAAAAATTGCAACATCCCAAAAAAGACCTTTTTAGAGATTATAGATTTCATCTTTGCAACAAGCTTTCTCTCATATAAATACAAATATTATTGGCAAATATTAGGATGTCCAATGGGTTCAAATATAAGTCCAGTTATAGCAGAAATTGTAATGAATTCACTTCTTGACAATGCCATACCATGTCTTCCTTTTCATTTACCATTTATTAAGAAATTCGTTGATGATATAATAACAGCTGTACCTGAAGACCAAATACATGAAACTTTGGAAATATTCAACAAATACAATCCAAACATACAATTCACAATTGAAATTGAAAATAACAACACGATCCCATTTTAGATATGTTATTAATAAGAAAAAACAATTTAGTAATTACAGATTGGTATCAAAAACCAATAAGTTCCAAACGTTACCTAAATTATAAATCAAATCATCCCTTTAGCATGAAAACAAACTTTATATTAGAATTCAAAAACAGGGTCAAAAGGCTATCACACACTTCTCTACATACAAAAAACTTATTACTTTTGGAAAACATATTATTAGATAACAATTATCCAAAATATTGATCAAGAAACTTCTATATAATCACAGAACAACACCAACAAAAATAATCACAATACACCAAAATCCAGTACACCTCAAATCTATACACCCATACCATTTATTCAAAATTTAACTACTAAATTAAGCAAAGTATTCAAAAACTTAAATGTCAAAATTGCCAAAAGGAATTTACTAACAATAAGAAATCTACACTCCAAACTTAAAGATGCAACACCAGTCAAACTTCAAAGAAATGCCATCTACAAAATTAACTGTTTAGATTGTGATCAGTGTTACATAGGCCAAACGTCACAAAATATTGGTCAAAGAATTACCCAACACAAAAGTGACATTCGAGTAAAACCAAAAGCTTGTGCATTAACAACTCACACCCTCAACCAAAATCACAAAATGGACTTTTCAAATCCAAAACTAATAAAACTGGAACAAAATCCTTTCAAAAGGACTTTCTTGGAGATGTGCTACATCTATAAAAGCCCAAACAACTTCAACAAAAAAACGGACATTGACAACCTAAGCGTCATATATTCATATTTATTAAAATTTAAACAATAAATGCCTTCAATAATACTCAAAACTCTCACACACAATCACTTTTTATTTTTTCTTTCATTTTTTTCCCTGTTTATTTTACATTTATATATACTCAATTGTTGATAACACAGATTCCAATTAAATCACTATTACAACACACACAAACACACACACACACACAGACAGACACACACACACACAGATAGACACACACAAACATACAAAATTACACAAACACATTTACCCTCACATGCACACACACACACACCTACATGCACATACACTCACAAACCAACACTGTCGTTAAAAACAAATAATAAACTTCTATCAAAAATGACACTGTCATTTTACTTTCACTATTTACATTAATATTTATTCTATAAAAAACATTATTTTATTCCAAACACTGATGTCAATTTCAACCATCCTCACTGTAAGTTTTTCTTATCTTTATTCATCTTTTATAAAGCGTTAAAACAGTTGTAGCCTGTGATCAAGCATACAAAAAATATATGCGAAAATTTAGGCCATAAAAAAGAGTATTTATTTAAATCCAGCAGACCTAAAAAAACCCTACAAAGAAAAAGTATATATATATATATATATATATATATATATATATTGATGTGATCAAAAGGTCACATCCAAATAGAAGGGCACCGGAAAAATTGAAATTTCCAAATATTTAAGGAATCCACCTGTATAATTCAAGCGCTCCTCTTTGCCATTAAAAGACAAAGCTTGTATTAATTATGTAATTAAATTTCCCGTGTGTAAATATAAAAGCAAAGCAAAATATACTTCCGTGTAGACGAGTTTTCATTCTAAATACAAAGCCATTGAATTTCATTGTGCAAACAATTAATCGTTGCCTTTAAAAAACGAACCTCATTTCATTACAGTAAATATACATTCGCTTCATTCGCCGTAAATGGCATAGAATTAGCGTCGATTTAGCACAATTGCATTTAAAACAAAGTTACATTCATTTTTGTTGAAAATAACGCTTTAATCTTTAAAAATATGCATCCGTACACTATACAAATCCATGCAAATCTTTTTTGCATTTGCAAAATTATTATAAATCCAATTGAAGCTTTAAGTATTTGTGTAATTATACTGATCTCTGTACTTTATTAGTATACTAATCAACCGTAAAGAAAGCAAACGCGTACATTAATTATTTTCTTGTGTGTAGATCATTTAACTTCATTTTAAGAGTTGCAAACGCAACATTAATCTAGAATTCTCTGGTGCTTTATTAATAGGCAAATTCGTAAAAATATTTACTAAGAAATATTACTGAAAGTCAATTAGTTTGCATAAATAAATGAACACCTCGACACAAAGAAACTCGCTACCAATACAAAGTCGTAAAATGAAACTGAGATAAGATAACGCGAGTTCAACTACTCCATGTATTACAATTCGAAAAAAGGAAAGTAGCAAATAACTTCGTGCATTAGACAAGAATATAGAGCGCGCTTTATGATAAAACATAAATTATAGATTTGACACTACTGAGACCATTAAAACTGTGGAATTCGCGAAAATATTACATTACAAAGGTAACTAATTTTTCAGGCAAATCCGGAGAAATCTTGAGAATGACGTATGCAGACAATTTTAATATAAAAGCCGAAACTTGATTAAAACGATCCACTCAAGACTTAGTTCGCTTTTAGTTCCTTTTAAAACCAAGTAACGTGTAAGATTTAAAATTTAGTACTCGGCCATTTATTTCATTTTACTAGCTTAATTTGACATGCATACTATATTTGACATCTGGCATGAAACTTCGAGTATGTAAGTAAGAGCAATTTAAATTACTATACTAAATGAAACAAATACATTTTGAATGATTTGTAATCAATCTCATCGGCGTTCTACAATTAAATAAAAATAGAACATACACTTTTACAAACTAATCTCAAACCAAGATTTAAGATAATATGGTCGAAGTTTGAAGCCTTTTGGCTTTTCATGAAATATCTGTGAAGCGTTTTTGGCCAAACACACAAGCGTGGTAATAAGAGATAAGTAAATTAACCAGTTATTAATTAAAGAGGATTTTGTAATTTTTAACAGGGGTTAGGTGAGAATTATTTCTAAGTAACTTGTAGGAATTTTTTTCTGTATAAAATTAAGCTATCAACTGCATTATAAATTCTTTTGTATGATAGAAAAATGCATTCAAATGTATAGATGTTTCTTGAGATCGCTGTGCTTTATTTCATTTTGTAAAACTCTATAGTATTACTTTCGTTGAACTAGTCAGGCAAAGAAATTTAAATTAAACAATTTTTATGACAATGCTGTATAATTTGATTTGTTGATGGTAAGTTATTAATTTTATATAAAAATCTTAATTTAGTTATTCCTAGTTAGGAGAAAACTACCATTTATGTACATCTGATGATGAAACTAGTTAGAGTTTCAAAATCGGTCATTTAAATGTATAAAATAGTATCTTCAATTATAAAAATATATATAAAAATATAAGGAGGGCTTCGTAATTTCTCTTAATTCTATCAAAAGGATATAGTCTCTCCTACAATGCTCTACACATGAGTTTTCTTGTCGAGATTGTCGGTTTGAATATTTTTGGTTTACGGACAAGCGGCATATTGCCATTGTGATGACTATCGTTTTGTTTCAGGTATAGTGTAAGTCACACTCAAGTCTAATATCCTGTTATAATTTATCTGAACAACTTATTTCCTTTTTCATGATAACGTTCTAGAAATGTGAAAGAACTTTCAACACGTCTACTTTTGTGTTCCTCTGTGCATTTTAGGCACCCAACCTGCACAAAATTTGCGATACTTTAATGATAACTGACAATTCCATAGTGTTGGCCGTAAAATATTGGAAAACTTTAAGGAGAGGGTATAAAAAATTATGAATCGGCGGTACTCGCAAACAGCTTTATCGACAGCAGCCAATAATGTATTCACGCTAGATGGTCGCTCACGTCTCACTTCATTGTGCATATTTTCATTCTAAATTAAATATCCAACCCCATCTTCTAACTATACTGTCTCTCTCTGTATGTTCGCCATTGACCGCAGAAATTTGATAATAAGTTTCAGTTGGTCGCATATTTTCAGCATTTAAAAAACGAATTACACTACAAAGTTCACACTTTCCGGGCTGCTCGATTGTTTTGAACATTTTGAACACGTGATAAGTATCACTCTACTATACAAACTGCAACCTGCAACTGCGTACAGAGAGCCATGAATATATGAAGAAACTACCCATAACGCACGTGACAAATAACAAGCTGTGCAAAATATGCCCGCAAACGGAATCTACTTTAAAAATACGCCCTTGTATTTAGTTTAAGGTATAAAATTTCTTCATTAGGGAGGAAGCATTGCATTAATGAAGGTGTAGCTCGCTCTAGTATATCGGAAAAACGAGCCAAGTAAACATTATTTCAATACGATCTCGCTGAATAAGCAAGTTAATCATTTACGTATTATTTTTCCAAAAAAATTAAAATGCAAATTTTCAATACGTACAAAACATGAAAGGTAGCATATATGTACATATCTCGCAGTTGGAATTAATAAAAGTATGTTTGGTAATTAATTAGAAACCGCAGAGCAACGTTTTTAACACATGCTCATTATGGCAAAAATTTAATAGCCGTCTGAAGCAATTTTAAAAAATTTTTTATATGCAGATGCAAGGAAGAAAAAATTAGTCATTAGTCATTAGTCATTATCTAGTCATCAGAACAGCATGCTGAAGGAAAATAGGCTAGAACCAGCTGGCACCATCATAGTGATGGATTCGAACCGAACCAAACCAAACCTTGCCCTAGATTCGGTTCAGTTCGAAAACTTTTTAGTCCAGTTCGGTTCGAGGTTTGGTTCGAAAAAATATATTCCGGTTCGGTTCGAAAAAAACGAACGGAACCGAACCGGTTCGACATTTTGATATTTTAAACAACTAGTGCGTTCAACTACAACAATTTAAATGTTTAATGTAGTTTTTATATTTAGTAGTTGCTACTTTCAAATAAACCCAACATTAATTTGCTTTAGATTTTAGTAGCATAAATCATATTAATACTATTTGTCAATGTTTGGTTTTCCAATACGTTCTATCTTTAACAATTAGGTTAATAGTAAAAGCCACCTCTAAAATTTAGAATGTGTTAATAATTGAAGATTTTTACTAATGTCATTTTATGGCGCAAGAAAGATATCACACGATCTTTGCGATTACTTTTATTTTAGTTTTAGTAAGTATAAAAAGAGTATCAAGACAATAAAGTGTTGCTGATTTCATATACAGTACAAACAAAAAGCTGTTTGTCAGGTTATCTTTATTATTATTATTATTTCTTTTAAAAGACAATATCAGATGGTTCTCGGAAAGAATCGTACATCTACCTCAAACAGCGTTTTCATTTTTCATAATAAAATATAACGGTATTTATGGCACGGGCATTGTCTGCTTATTATTTGCATTATACTGTGTTATTTTGTCGGCATTGATTGAAAAGTTTATGCCGCCATGAGTCATAAACTTCAACCTTTGGTTTTGAGAGAAAGCTTGGGGTCATTCTTCTGGAGTATCGGCTACTTCTAAAGACGATGGTAGTAATGGCCACACTAAATAAACAGTAAATATTATGGCACCGTGCGTTTTATAACACCATTTGTTGAGCGATTATGTACAAAAGAAAACGGAGATTAGTTTTTGCTACAAGGTTACATTTTTTAATATTAATAGAGAGCTGTTTTTTATACAAAAGTAAAAAATTCAAAATGATGAACTAGTAATACATACTTAATTAAGAATTAAATTGTTTCGTTTATTATGAAAACTTCTGTAGTCTCTAGACCGTGACCTCAGCTTGTATATGTTTAAGATGGTTTTCAACACGACTTCTGTCCATTAAATAAAATAAGCTTGTTTTTAAAACCAAATTTTCAAAATCATTTTGAGTTTTTTTAATATCTAATACTAGTTATAAACAAACAATTTGAAATAAGGAGCATTAAACAAATCGAACTAATGTAGAATTTTTTTTCTACAAACGTGCCTCGATGACAAAATTGATTAGATATGTAACACTAATACCTATTACATTTTTACCTATTGACTTAAAATTCGATGACCATGTTACATTAGAAAATCGTTCTATTTCTTATATTGTTGCGACTAGAGATTTTTAAAATGTGCATTTAGGAGAAATTAAGATTGACATGTTTTTAGTGAAAATTAAATTATTAAACTACATTTTTATTTAAAAAATCGAACCTTTCGAACCGAACCGGACCGAACCTTGAGCTAGGTTCGGTTCGGTTCGAAAAATTTGCCGGTCCGGTTCGAGGTTGGGTTCGAAAATAAAATGTCCGGTTCGGTTCGGTTCGGTTCGAAAAATCGAACCGAACCTCGAATTGTTCGGTTCGTGTCCATCCCTACACCATCATACACTAGTTAGTCCCGCGGTTGTTCATTATTGTTTTCTGCTACCATCTATGCTCTGTGGTAATACGCTATGCAGTAGACTGCAAGATCAGGTTCTACTTGAAGCCATACTTCTCCAGTAGATGGATCTAACTTATCGCAAAGCAGGCAATAACTAGCTGCTTATCAACTATAGCAATGGAGACTCGCAATTAATCCCAGCAGGTATCTCTACCCGTATTAAGTTACCAAGTCGATTCTGCTCTGCAGAGAGTTTCCAGCACCGACTGCGCCCAAGAACATCAGCCGCCCTGCTCACTTTCAGCACATTCCAGCGATCCTCAACATGTGTAATAGTAATATCTTGCACTAGAATTTAACGTCCCCATCTGCGCACAGTATTCACTCAAACTTTTGCACGCTGGAAACTGTTTTCTGAAAATATCTTAGACACCCGCCCGTTTAAATATCCTGCATCACTAAGTGACGCATTACTATGTTAGAACAAGGGTTACTGCAACACGCGCTTTAGCACATTAAAGCTTCCCTAAATTTTACGAAGTTGTATGAACTATCATTTTTTATTCGTTATATTATTTGGTATTTTAATGCTAACCCTTAATATTAATTGTAAATGAACTTTTACACTACTGGCTGTCTCTACATTTTGGCACAACCACAAAAGGCTAGTGTAAAATACTATAATAGCACTTAGGTTCAAAAGTCGTTGCTTACTAGTTAGGCCCAACAAAGAACGATTAAACATCTACTTCTTTTAAATAAAATCGACTGTGTTTGCTTGCAATAAAGCATTTATAGGATTGTTTTTCAAAGCAGTGGAATGATTCTGATTTATATTCTTAGCAACTGGTGCTATATATACCTGTATCGAGTATTAGTTATACTCTTTCTCCATCCAAAGTCATATAATTAAAGTTTAGTTTTAAAATTCATACTCTTACGGAAACATGAATTGAATAATCAAACCTATCTGCAGTGCTTTAAAGCTTATTCCAGTTTGGACGAAATCTAACTTTTCTATTGCTTAAAAAATGTTCTTCGATCAATATAAATATTTTAATCTTGGCACAGTATTTACTTAATGCAACATGAGTCACTGGTGTTTATTTCAAGCTGACACATGCTAATTGCTGTTTACTGCATTTATGAAAGGAATACGATCGTTATCCCCTGCTCTTTATGAATACTTAACCTCCGCTAGTAAACTAATTTCAGGATTTATTGTTTGCGATAGCACTGATGCCTTTGATCATATAAATTCAATTTAGTTTGTTTTCCAACACTGCTCAAAACAAAAATAAAGTAGGTCATAATTTATGGTGCACCATGGCTTATATCTAATTTATTTATGGTTTCATATTATAAATTTTATGCCTTTCCCGAATTGTAAAAATATAGAATATGAACTCATAAATTTCCCCACAGATAACAAATACGCGTTTTTGGTTTAAAATCCTGTATACCAATAATTAAACCATAACATCATAACATATTTCATTCGAGTTGAGCGTGTGATTTAGATATTACAGTAGTCCCGTGAGGTATATTTAATAAAATTTAGTAAACTGATAAAGATACAATTCATCCACCTCCTGGATGATAGATTACTATTAAATTATCTCGTACTTTGCATTGTCTGTAGTTAATTAACAAAAGTAGCAACAAATAGCTATCGATTACTACATTTATTAAATGGCGCACATAAGTAACTTTAATCAATTTAAAAATTTTACTACAATATATTTTCAACACCATATATAAATGGTTGTTCTAAGCAGTTTGTATCTGAAGTGACTTTAAATAATGCATAAGAGAAGAACGATTTTAGTCTCCCAGCAGTTTTACTTAGCTGTTTTTGGTAAGCCCAGAAATTTGTTGAAGTTCTATATACTACTTACTTTACACATTAAACTAGGTCGCACACATTTATGAACAACATTCATTTGATGGAATATCCACCTTATCAAAGACTTTTCCAAAAATTATTTCACTCAAAATAACATAAATCAAATTATAGTTTCCCCAAAAATCAAATTTAAAATGCTGTTTTAAATAGGGACACTGTTACATGTTAAATTGACGTTATCTACCTATATTAAATTTTACTCTACAAAGGACGTATCAGTGAATACTGCACCAGGTAGCTTGCAATGGCGAGAGGTGGATTTTCTATAAAAGCAAATGCAAATCTTTTTAAGCGTATACTAACTTCAAAACTTCCACTTACACCTTCTTGGGCAAGTCTTTAAACTTACTTTCCGATAAAAGTCTATGAGTGCCAACCCACCTGTATTTGGTTTCACTAGACGATGGGTGGTCTAAGAGACGACCAAAGGGTTATTTCTTCCTGCCACACAGACTGATAATGTCTTGTTTACATTTTTTTCTCACTTATTAATTAAAACTAAGCACAAACAATAATAAAACTGCAAGACAAATACCTAGCATATATTACTAAACCATGAATATTACGGTATTTAACAAACATAACCCACAAAAAATTAAATTGTATAGCTAATTGGCCACGTATCTTAAATTTATTCTATTCTAGTAATTCAACCAATTTCATAGGTACATATAAATTTATACGAAAACAATGGTGGTACTTGTTTATATTAAAACTCTCTGTTGCATTGCGTTTTTAGCTAAGCGTGCGCCAACGTTAAAGTCTTTGCCAATAAATTTTATGTTAATAATGAAATATACATCAGTAGAATGTGTAGCAGTTGGTAAACAAAAGTTCTATCACTTGTAGCTTTATAATCGAATATAAATCCCAAGCAACCTTTTTGTGCTGGACTAACTTAGGTGTCAGTAATTTATTTATCCAACTTTCGTTGATAGAATGTATTCACCCTAGAAACACTTTTACAATGTAACGGCATCTTTCTTTCGCGTTTGGGACTTAATTCACTACAAACCCGAATTCAAAGCTACCACTGCGAATTACTAAACCTGCCACCCATTCAATAATGGTGTGTGTTAATCGACTAAATAAAATGGAATACTTGTAATAAAAAATTTGAACAAATCAAGACGATCCTTTACATTATATTGTCTCGGTATCTAAAAGCTACATTAGTTCAAGGGATTACACGATTTAAGCTGTTCACACGGATTGTACGATTTGAACTATCTTAAAACCGATGTCAGTGGTTTTCGGTGGGTGGGAGTGGCTATTTAATATTGACGTCTGCGTTATTGGTTGGTCAGCTTGCTTCAAATTTTATACTAGTTTATGGGTTACTTTTTGTGAGAGTGATTTATGAGATTTCGGTTTTGCCAGTTTGTGCAAATGTTTACGAATACACTTTCCTAAGTTTAGTAATTCGCTGAAATGTGTTGGTATATTTCTAATTTAATATGTCAATTGTATAGTCCCGTTTTTAATTGCAGGTTGTAAAGGAATGTATTAAGTAATTTACTATCTAGGTCCTATTTTAATTTTATGGCAAAATAGCCACGTTAGTATAATGTAAACCAGCCATGTTTCTACAAAGGTTTTGTACAATTTGCGTGCTACAGCTCATTTAACTAACTTAAATTAATAAATGTTTTTCTATTTAGAAATGCATGCTTAATCAACACCTTATTCGTATAATTCCCTAACAAACAAGATTTTTTCAAAAACCTTTTACTCTAAACCATTAAAGATTTTGTCGCTCGTTTCAATGATACGTTTTCATTTATACCTTAATCCCAAAAATACTAAGAAGAAAAATACTAAGTTCAACGACTTTTGGTTTAAGTCTGTTGTAAATGTCGCTGAAAACGTAAGATCATGAAGTGGCCTTCTCTATTCCTCTAGAGAATATACCAATTACAGAAGTCATAGTACCTCAACATTGGTGGTGAATTCCTAGAACATTGGTATCTGAGAAATGTAGCAAGCTTCATTTGTCAGTAAAGAAATATCCCAACACCCTGGCCATAATTTATGAATAAACAGTCATGTAAAAAGTTTATTCGCAAATTCACCACAGCTACCATTCTATTATTCTCATTTTTCGTATTCCCCTAACATTAAAAAGAATACCTCTCCAAGTTAAAATCCCTTTGGAGGGTCTAGCACAAGACCTTCAGCGGGGGATCACGATGGCGATGGTCCAAACTATTATCGTGACCTCTTGATAGAGTCCTGATCCTAAAGTTCAAGGTTAAAGAGTCTCTAGAGATAGACCTGGTGAAATGAAAAATTAGTTAGAAAAATTGTAAACTGTCACGAAGTTGAAGATAAAGGAGGTTGAAAGATAGGGTATAGAGACAAGTGTTGTCAACAGTAGAAAAATAGGCCTCGCTAATCACACAAATATAGCTAACAAACGTCAGTTGGAAACCTCCCTTTTCAAGTAGACCGGTAGACCGAGGATGAACATTCAAGGAAAGAGAGATTGGTGCTTCAGGCGACTGTTCGAAAAATTAGACGATGTGTCGCCTTCATGGAGCAATTAATAGCGGAATAGGAATAAAATACCCTCCAGACTGATGTCCGGAAAAGTAAAAAAATTTGGTATCGACCGAAATGTCCGTGAAGTTCAATATGTTTGTTAAGTTGAATCCCCATCATTAAGAAAGAATTACTCAAGCGACGCAACAATCCTACTATAAAAATTGTTTCCCAAAAAGAAGAACGAAATTAAAATAAGTAACCTATTGAACTAACTAATCTATATTTCAACTTAGAATATTTTTAACTCAATTTTTTTTTTCATTTTCATTATAAATAAGTTCTGTTCGGTTTTAAATTTTCTCCGCGCCAAACCCCTCGGGATTGATCTATACAGGGTGCCCACAATCTATCTCCGTATATGGGTCACTTTTTTATTATAGAAAATACAATGTTGGTTAAATTAGTAAAGTTGTATAGAAATTTACGAGTAGTACGATGCTTTTTTGAAAACTCGCCTAGATGCTCAATTTTTTTAGATATTTGAAAAAAACTGAAATTTGTCATTTTTTTCAAACGTTAATAACTTTTTAACAGTTCAATCTATGGAGAAAATAAAAACTGTTTGTAAGATAACTTTTTACGTAAAATTCAATAGCGTATATGACAATTTTAATTGGAAATGGGTTTTCAAGCTACAAACATAAACTCACTTTTTTAAAATGGAAACTATAGTTCAATATGACCCAAATAGAAAGGTTTTTTTCTTCTGATTACTATAATGTAAGGGTTAATATACTTATTTTTAGTAGTTGTTTTTATAATAAATAAAATACGATTCATTTATTGGCGGACATTAAGGAGTCCATGGATACATATTACAAACAAACAAAATGTGGAAAAAACAATAATGGAAACACGTGTAATTAAATTTATTATAAACTAAGAAAAAATAAAATACTTAAAAAATAAACTATTCATACAATACCTGAAAATTTTTTATTTTGTCGAACCCTTGCTGTTCCAAGTAAGGTAGGGATATATGACGTGCGTGACAACGTTCACACACGGAACCTCCATTTACATCTAATTCGAACGTGGGAAATTTTTGTGAACCATGTCGGCATTCGAACTCGGGACCTTAGGCACAGTAGTCACACGCATACCAACTACTTCACAGAGCCGCATGGAATTCGAAACAGCATATATGTTTTAAATATTTAAAAATTTATAGCTGTCAAAAGCATACCCCTAATAATTAGAGCTTTTGTGCTACTTACTATAGTGTAAAGTAATTCTCGAAGGATTGCGAAATCGGTTACAAGGCAGCGCTTATTCTCATACATCATATCACCGTAGCTACCTTGCGGTTAAAACGTTACAACGTAGAACATACCTTTTTGTGATAGAGTAATATATTCAAAGTTTACAGCTTATTGCAGTATATTTTGACGTACAACCTTTAAGGAAATTTAATACTACTCACAGAATAATTTTGATATATGAGACGGCGTAAATGCAACCAGTAGAAAAGTCGAAATGTACGAAATAGTAAATCTAATATTAGTTCAACCGTGAAAAGTGCACTTAGTCTATAGTCTATATTCTTGTAGAACTTTGACAACGTACTTTGTCTATATTGAGATTGATATTGCGTTTGCATCAACATCCCTAAGAAATAAAGTACCTTTTCATACAATACTAAAGAATTGGCGCAAAGGGATTTCTAAATTAATATTAATGATTAGTATTTCGTTGTGAAATCTGCTAATATATCTTAGGTATAAGCGATATTATTTGAAGACGCTCATTCGCCTTCAATAATGTAAAAAGTTAATTTTAACCTATTTAGTATACTCTAATAAACATAATGTACATCTGTATAAATAAAGATATAACTATGCAATTTTAGTATTTATAAGTGCCAATAAATTAGAGGGTTTGAGGTTTCTGTTTAAAACTAAAATTCCTTTATAGGGCTTACATGTTTGAATTCTCTTGTTTATAGGCTTTTAAAAATTTAAAGGTTAGGTAGTAAGTGAAAGATAATGGTAAAACTTACAAAACTTACAACACTGTAAAATTCTTTGAAAACATGAGTGAAATTAACGAATGAAAAACATAAATCAACCATGCCTGATAAAACAAATTCGTTCATTCAACATTTGATACACGAATTAAGAAAGGTTGATACTAATGAAAAAGGTTTTCTAAACCATACGGGTTAAAAATATAAAATTTTTAATAAAACTAGATAAAATACCTACAACGAACCAAAGAAACTCAATATGTCAAATTATGGAAACAAAGGGTAACATAATATAAGCGTAACATACGCATTAAACTAAACGCCTGCGGATTAAAACACGTATAATAGATGAAAATCACATTATGGGCTTCGAAAATTTTGAAAACAGGAAGTAATCAATCAAAAAGAACTTGGTATTAATAACCTAAGCACGCACGCACTCTCTCACACACACATACACACTCACACACACGCGCGCTCGCACACACACACACACACACACACACACACACACACACACACACACAACAAACAAACATACACACGCACACAACAAACTCTTTCATATCTCAAAGTATACAAATATAGGTACAAGTCATACCCTATTATCGTCAATTTAAAAAATATGTTAAAACATTACAAAAAATTATGGAATAGCGTTTACATCAAATTAATGTATAATCAATGTTTATAATTTAGATTTATATTTATAGCATTTCTTCGTTTGTTGTTACTCATATTTTCAATGATTTTTAACGTTTTCATTTTGTTAACTTTAATTAACCTTATATTTTTGAGTTTTTATAATTTAACTTCCACTTTATAATCTAACTTTTAAATTTTATAAAATTCGCAAACTAAAAATTCAAATAAATACGAAGTTCGGGCTACAAGAAAGATTAACTTACAATTTTTTTTTATTAATTTTATATATGTATGTACGTGACGTTACACTTGATTCTGAGTTTTAAATTAACTAGATAGGTGTACATAAATCTTAATGTGTAAATTTTTTATTAGTAACATGTGTGCTTTTATAAATGTAGCACATTTACAAAAATACTCTTTTGGATCGTATACTTTCAATTTGTAATATTTTTGGATTGTCAATGTTTCTTTGTGTTTGCTTGTACGGTCAAAACACAAGAGTTTGGTTTAACATGCGAGCTTTGACCAATGTAGGTGATATTTCAGTACAAACAATTAATTTAGTAGGTAGCATGTCGTAGTTGAAGTGATTTTGAAAAAGGAGTATTTGAAGTTAAAAGGTTGCGTGTAGCAATTTTAATGTTGAATTTTTTGAAAACGTTTTAGAATTTTGTGCTTGAAATTTAGATGTAAGTGTTTGTTTTGTGTATAGAATTTTGCAGCAGGCCCAAGATTTTTATGTAGTGTCTATAAGAAAGTTTTTTGTTTAAAAGAGAATTGCGGTCCTGTATCCGGTTTCTTATTAGTTTATATCGGTAGCTGTTCTTTTTGGAATAAAAACAGCTTGTCAGATGTTTTTGGTATAGTGAAGGATAGCATATTTCTTTGGTTCTGTCTTTTAGGCCTAAAATAAAATTTATTTTTATTTTGTATTGATACTATAAAAGTCAATCTAAAAATCTACCAGAATTTTTGGTTACGATACCAGTCTAAAATATTAGCATTACCGTTCTTTTGAGGACGGAACTATCATTTTCTAATTCGTCGCTAAATTTAATGTGATCATTATGGTTATTGAAAGTTTTGAAAAATTTATTAATTTTGAGTACCGTTAAATGTTCGATATCGTTAGCAAATTTTTTAATAAATGATATTGTAAAGTTTAGTTTGAAGATGAATTCCTCTAAAAGGTGATAAAATATCGTTTTCTTTTCACACTAACCTATTGCTATTTAAGCGTAAGTGACTTCGCCCAACTGTAAAAGGAAAGATGCCTGTAACGGTGTCTAAAATTTGTTTTGCCTATTGTTGGACAAGTCTATACTAGATGTCCTAAGCAGCAATTAATGTTACGCGTAGGTTGTGTTACGGGTGAAACGCGTTAGAATACAATTCTAATTTTGACACTAGCTTACCCAGTGGGGGTAGGGATGCTATAACAGTGTTGTAACGTATTTTTTACTCAGTTACACTTTCCTTATTAATCTAATATAATGTTACAATAAAATAAAAATATAATTTATAAATGTCTGATCACTTAAAATAATTCATAAAGTATATAATGGATTATGCGCTCCTTTGCTTTTGATGTCCAAGTTTCTACAATACAAATCATTTGTCTGTCATTTCGTGTCACTTTTCTATCAGCGCTTGAACAAGTAAGCTACTCTTCGCAGCGTAGAAAGGTCAATATGATCAGGCACGTGGCTTGCAATAGAGTTCGTAAGAAAGTTTAATTAGTTCAACCTTCGTGTCTGAATGTGGTTCCTGACAGCTTTAGGGTGATGGTTTTATTTTGTATTCCACCTTCAGCAAAGTTAGTTGATTCCTGCAGACCAAAAAAGATAGAAACCCCCATTATTAAAACAGTTCGTATAATTAATTAGATAAATTTTATTAATGCTTTCTTCGTAGTGCAATACCACGGAAATCAATATTTAGTTGAAACTTACAATACCACTGAAATCAAGGTTTAGTTTGAAATTTAGAATACAAGAAAATAATAGGACATACTTAATGGAAATTTGGTTTGGTTAGATAATATTTTGTTCGGAAGATCTTTTATAATTCCAGCGTAAAATTCAGTCATAATGGTATGTTTTCTTATTGCGTGCATCGCATATGTATATGGAATAGTCCACATCTGGTGTTATTTGGTTCTAGTATAAAAGCTCAAGCTTTTTTTGATTGAACTGAACTTCGGCACGTGAGTGACATTTAACCTTTAATTTCAGTTATATTTATTTAAATGTTTTACGAATGATCGTAGGTTGAAATTTTACTTTGATTTAGTTGTTTTAAAATTCATTTAGAGAAAGGAAGATCCCATACTATTCTTGTAACTTTACAAAATTTTAAAGATGGCTACGTAGTTTGCCTAACGTATTTGTTTCACAAGCAGACAGTAGTGGCTACACTAAAAAAGCTGTTATTGACATATGATGTCAAAAATATTTAATTATTCAACATAATTACCACATGTTATTCTGCGTTACTTTAAAAATATCTTTAGTTAATTTGAGGTCATGTAATTTAATTTTAAAGAACATATGAATTTTTTTGTAAGATATAAAGTAAAGCTAACTCTTTGTTTGAATGATACATTTTTATAAGACGTAAAATAATCTAATTTCTCACTTGTAAAGTCGACGGTAGTACTACAGATGACTATAATCAAAATTTGAAATATGAGTTATTAAGAAAGCATAAACCTTATAGTAAACTTATGTAGAAGTATTCAATTTAGAGATCTTTGTGTTTTTTTTTAGACAGAACAATACTAGTTTCTTTTCATGTAAATTTTTGTTAAAAAAGTTAAAGCTGAAACAAGCTAAGACAATTTAATTGAATAGAATTTATTTTTGCTTAACTCTTTTATTATTAAAAATTCAAGTGAAATTTATAGGTTCTTAATAAGCAAAAGGTTAACTGTGTCTAATGATAACAAATACCCGGGGTGTATATTTTTGGAACTTAAATTCAATTATATTATTTTAGGTGAATATTTTTAAGAAAACAAACGGTGTCCATGTTGTGCATTTGTTTGTTCGCAGGTTAAGAAGAGACATCTGTAATACATCTGGCAATCGATATTTTGGTAAGTGCTTTGCAAGGTTGATATATAGGGTTTGTGGCTATATAAGCGGTGTAGACTTTAGGTTTCCGCATTCCCCTAATACAAGTACATGTATCTTTGTATGTTGTTGTATTGAAAAATACGGTGGCGCTCTTTATCTATATTTTTGGTCAACAGACAACCCATGACCCAAGCTCATGATCTACCCAGAGCTAACACTCTACTAGCCGTTTATCTCTAAAGAGTTTTTCTTTTCCTTAAGCCGTTTTCCATCCAACTTTACCTTGGGCTTCCGTCATTAATAAGAAATTCTCGACCTTGATATCAGGTAAAGTAGTCGTTTATGTTATATGGAGGTCCAATTTGCTGTCTGATATTCACGAGGGAATAATTTTTTTTACAGTGTATACGTCGATGACATGCAGTCGCGTGGAAGGAGTTTATAGGATACTAAAATGGTTGGTTTCTCGCTTACCATAAAAAGCTTATGTATATAGGGCCTCCCATAGCATTGAGTTCATCCAATACCCGTCACTACTTTCGCTTGATGGATTCTCCTCCTATATGTGCTAAATATAACCCAGCATGCTAATATATTTAAATATTAAAAATTGAAATTTTTAGGCAAGATGTTTACAATCACACAAAAAAATACATAATTCTCCTCTGCCCTATTTCCAACTGAATAACTATCTTCACGCCTTTTTAAGTTATAATTGTTTTCATTTTTCATATACCACGTCTAATTTTTTTGAAATATCTTGATAAACTTTATTCAATTCGAGATTACGGTTATTCGACAGTTGTCTATCTGTAAACTGGATATCTGTTAAAACTCTGAGTTAAAAATTTTTCAAATAAGTATTTTCTAATACTATTTCTTTACCAAAATTTGCAAAATAGATTGCCGTACCAATAATCTCATGCACTGCTGTAGAAGCGGAACAAGGAACCGTAGGTAGGGCTTGTCCCAATTTCTTTGGTTTTCTGGTACGCGAACTATCATTGTTTTTGAAACACGTTTTACTTGTTCGACTTTGCTTGCGGGTGATAATAAGCATTATCAATAATTTTGAATTTGTATTATTTCATTGAATTTTTAAACAAAGGACAGCGAAATTGAATTTTATTGTTTACTAGTACGTATTGTGGTACTTCAAAAAGTAAAATGATGTACTCTTCTATTTTTAAAATCATTGCTGAGGCCGTAGCCTGTCCTAAAGGAAAGAATAACGGAAATTATGTGAAAGCAACGACTATTGCTAAAATACAAGTATGTCTTTTAGTAATTCTAGGTAAAGGAACTATCAGTATATTTAAATCATCTGCAAGCGTTTTGAGACCACTAGATATCGTGACATTTTTCAGGCTGAAAGTTTCTGTTCATGTTTATGAGCAATACATCAGCATGTAATTCGGTCCTACTCCCTACGTCATCAGTTAAATTTGGAAATCTACGTGCGACATGGTTAAGCAATTTATGTTCAATTGCTCTCCAATTGTTAAACTTTACTGAGTATTTTCGAATATTTTACGATCATATTCCTACACCAACTGTCATGATTTAAATAGGACCAAACATTGTCACAATTCACTTCAGAATCTTCTGAGGTTTCATTTGAAGGACAATCGCCATTACTCATAATTTTTAAGTTATCTATTGTACCCTTCCTTTTACATGTAGAAATGGGTGTACAACAAAGTCTAAATAAAACTCTGGCGGGACTAGCGTCGACCGTTTGTGGTTGCGGTAGATTGCAAGAAACTATATCTCAGGGGTTTAGAGAACAAAGTTAAATTTTACCCAGGCAAGTTAAAGAGATGCAATTTAGAACGTGACAAAAGAAAATACCTTAATACAACTTATATATTGACGTTTAATTAATAACATTAATAAAAATATTAAATATATATCGTTGTTTTCTTATAACCAAATTTTTATACGATAAAATCACTAAGTGTGGTTTATATATCTACACTCTGATAATTTAAATTTTGTCTCAAACTCTACGAGATAAGATATTAAAAAATCTAAATTTATTATTGTGCTTACGCACAATTTCAAATTAACGCTCTTAATAAAAGGAAATCATAAATACACTTTGTAGTGTTTAACATTAGTTAAGAGAATTTAAAATGAACATTTAAATTGAACATAACCCCAAAAATTCACAATAAGGTTTCGTGAAAGCTTTCTTGTTTACAAAACGTTAGGTTATATTATATAGAAAGCAAAGATAATATTAAATTAGTTCAGGTATTCGATAATAGTTAAGATAATAGATAAATAAAGTTATGACTATATTTTACATGCATAATATCTCAGATAATTGAGGTTTAAAACGTAACGCATGCACGTTGTTCCGGCACAAAAATAAAGAAGATAAACTCATACCCGTATTCCAGATATATGAAAGGAACGTATACTTAAATGTTGAGCTTACGGCTTGTTGAGAACTATAAGAATTTCTTACTGTTTGTTGAGAGGAACACCATCGTTAATTATTTTAGTTGTTGACCTCAAACTTCTAATTTGTAAGAGCTAATCCTTAATTGTTCCACAGCCATATGTTTCATCAACGAACATTTGATTTATTTTAGAAGGTACTTAAAACGTCAATATAACATTCTTAAACGATAAAAGGTAGTTTTGTAGGTAGTAAAATTAATGCATAGGCTTAGATAGCTTAGCATAAATAATTAAATTCTCCATCAGAGAATATATCACCTGAAGATACTTCAGGAAAGAATATGCCACGGAAAGCATGCCATCAGAAGATATGCTACGGTAAGATATGCCACCATAGGAGTTTGCTTCCAGAGATATGCTATATGGTAGGACACGCCATCAGAGGACCCTAGAAAATAAACGTGCTACAATAACGAAATATTGCAATTCGTTACGAGGAACAGTCTAACAATTTATCTAGAAACAGTTTACCATTCATTAATATTTTGAACGGGTTATTTAGGTAGACATTGTCCATACATATTTTGGTAGTATTTATGTATGTTAAGAAGTATAAAAGAAAAGACAACTTTTACATACCAGGTACGACATCATGGCCTTAGAAAGGACATCTTTATCGGAAGACGGCATGTGCTCAAAAAGACCGTTAGATATCAAGACAAACGGAAAGTTTTGTTCTGGTTTATAGATAACCAAACTTTTTGAGAGGGGGACAAATCACAAAAACTATCCTGAATGCTAGATTCATATATACACCAATTGTGTATTTATAGATATTATTCAAAGGTTAACCAATAGGAAAATTACATCTTATTTTAATTATTTATATTATTTATACAAAAGAAAGAATATTAAATAAGACTAAAGATAGATGTATATAGTGTTTATAGTGTAATCAAAACTTTGTGATTATAAACGGTATTAGTATAAAATTAAGACAAAAAATGCTTTTATATTGATGGAAATTGGACCACAATGTAACATGGCAAAAGAATGGTAAATTGACATGTTACAGTATTGCCTGGGCCGCACGAGATAATGCGTCCGCGATAACATTGTCTATAGTTTTTCGATGTATTATATCAAAATCATACTATTAGAGGTAGATAGCCTGACGACATGGTCTACCACATGGATTTTATAAAGTGTTTAACCAAACTAAAAGTAAAATGCGTGCTTTCAATATAAGGTTTTAATTTTTCAATACTGAAGAGAATAGGTAAGCATTCTTTTTCCATAACGGCCAATTTTTTTCGCACGGTGTAAAATGTCTAGAATTATAGCAATTGACTCCTTCCTTTCCGTCTATATTTTGAGTTAAAACACCTGAGATGCCAAAATTTGAGGCAACACCATCCTGCATAATAACTCCATTGTTATAATCGGGACAAGTCAAAATTTTTGCAGAAATAAAACAACTTTTAATAACAAAGAAAGCTGTTTCACAACATTTATCCCAAACAAGTTTTTTATTTTAATTTAACAAAGCAATTAATGATGAAATATCAGTGCTATAACTAGGTGTAGATAAAACTCTGACCCAGCTAGCATTAACCCTCACGGGTCACGTCGAGATGCAAAAGACTATAATATTATCAGGGAGGTAAAGCATCCACCTTTAAACACAGCTAGAAAAATTAAGAACACACAAATATGTAATAAAACACTCAGGCAGTGCTACAAAAATTTTCTTATACACTCTAAGAAAAAAATATCAGTTGTAAAATTTCAGTAATAACAATATAAATCGAAGTTAATAAGGTTTTGATATTCTTCTATTTATAACAATCATGCCGAACGCATAAAAAAGAAGTTATTTTAACAACTTGAGTTCTTACTAAGTAAATACACATCAGTGTAGGTTTATAAAGTTTACACATATATAGGAATGACCCTTAACCTGAAAATTTTATGAAATGTAGGTGTAGCATTTCCTTTTCTTTTAATCAAGTAACATACAAAACTACATATTATGGCTTTGTTTAAGACCATACATATTTCAAATAAACAGAGTGCTTTAGTAGTTTAAACAAGTATTTTAAATAAAAAATAAATAAGGTATTGAATGAAGTTTAATAAAAGTCCATCAAACTCTAAAATAAAAAAAGTATTAATTTTCTAATGACCGCATGAGTTCATTAAAAATCAAAATATATCTTAAATCATTCTTACCATCACTAGTTTCTGTGACAGGTTAAATTAAGAGAAACAGCAACAAAACACTTCTTGAAGTGTCCTTTAAAAATATTTTTTAAACACAATCAAATATTTGAAGAAACATTCATTCCTGTTTCCATCTTACGATGTAATTTTTAAATGACATATGGGTCACTTCTAACGTCTTAGTTAAAAAATAAGGAAATCAAATAACCAGCCGAGTACCAACAGGTGCAAACAGCGATTCTAACAGGATTGAAATTCAAAACAAAATGTCAACTGATTTAAATCCACACCGGATGTGTATAAAAATATCAATTCCAATGAGATAACAGAGAACTTAATAGAGTTACGAATGCATATAACAAAAAGGAAACTTGTGCACAAAGCTAGATATGATGAACCCAACACATTAGACTAAAAAGCGCAGAAATTAGGAAAATTAAATGAACTGTCTAATGAAATAAACTCATGTGAGGGAGAAGTAAGTTTAGAGAATCCGAGAAATTTATTTAGCTGTAACCTGACGTTGTTATGGCAAAATGTCCTGTTACACTAGTATGGTATATCTGTTCTCATAAGTAGGGTAAAATCAAGGATCCCACCGCCTCATTTCCCCCAGAATCCCTCATTTCCCCACACATCTGGACCAAAAAGTTTTCTTCGACTAACCATTTTTCATCTTTCGAGATAAATGAGCATCCACATTTCCACACACGAGATAAACCTATTTTTAAGATTTTTTTTTACCGCTAACATTCTGGACCAAATAGTTTTCTTCGACTAGCCATTTTTTTATCTTTCATCTGAACCAAATACTTTTCTTTGTCTAGCCATTGCATCTTTCGAGATAAACCTATCTTGTTTGGTATCAATTAACATTAGAATTTTCTCAGCTACCCGAATCTCTAAGAATTTTTCGATTGCATCACCCCAAGGAGCTACCCCATTTTAAGATTTCTTACCTGTAGCGACTTTTGAGCGTTCTTATAAATTTTCTTAGTCACGCGATACATCTTGTTAGCTTAGAATTTTATGCACATCCGAATCTGCAAACAGATTTAAAATCGGGCCATCCCTTACAAAGTTACACTTTAAGCTCTCAAACCTCTAAATTTTGCTCTTTGCTTTATAAGCAAAACTAACAAATACTTTTCTTTGTCTAGCCATTGCATCTTTCGAGATAAACCTATCTTGTTTGGTATCAATCAATATTAGAATTTTCTCAGCTACCTGAATCTCTAAGAATTTTCAGATATCATCACCCCAAGGAGCTACCCTCATTTTAAGATTTCTTACCTGTAGCGACTTTAGAGCGTTCTTATAAACTTTTTTAGTCATGCGATACATTAAATTAGTCTAAAATTTTATGCAGAATCCGAATCTGTAAACAGATTTAAAATCGGGCCACGCCTTGCAAAGTTATACCCCTTTAAAGTCCTGATCTTCTAAATTTTACTCTTTGCTTTATAAGCAAAACTAACAAATAGTTTTCTTTGTCTAGCCAACGCATCTTTCGAGATAAACCTATCTTGTTTGGTATCAATCAACACTAGATTTTTCTCAGCTACCCGAATCTCTAGGAATTTTTCAGATAGCACCATCCCCCAGAGAGCTACCCCCATTTTAAGATTTCTTACCTGTAGCGACTTTTGAGCGTTCTTATAAACTTTTTTAGTCACGCGATACATCTTGTTAGCTTAGAATTTTATACACATCCCGAATCTGCAAACTGATTTGAAATCGGACCATCCCTTACAAAGTTATACTTTAAAGCTCCCAAACCACTTTAAATTGTTTTGCTCGTCTATGACATATGCTTTAACCAACTATTTCCCTAGAAATCTAAAACCGCAAGGATTTTAGAAACGACTCCTTTATAAGCCATAAGTGCTTAGTATTTAAAATCATTTTTCAAACAGTAATGTGCTTCTCTCAGAATGTCGCAAAACCCATGACTTAAAATTTTTCTGGTTTTAACATAATTACATGTACAATGCTAAATTGTTGGAAAATACATAGACAAGAACAAACTAATCGCTTTACAATTATGTGACGTATAGTGAAGGTAGCGTAGAGGACAAACTAATTGCTTTACAATTATGTTACGTAAAGTGAAAGTAGCCTTTCTTTTATTAATTAGCAGCTATGTGATTTGAAAAATACAATAGATATGCTCAATGCCACCCATTAGAAAATTCCGGGTTTATTAATCATACAATGAGCACTCTATTTTGGCCTCGATTGGGGAAAATACAAACGTCATTTAGTAGTGTAATTAACGGATTTCAAACGTATATAACGCGGTGTAATTAGAAAAATTCTATTAGTTTCACACGCTTTGTGTAAAACCCGTCGAAATTTTAAACCGTCGTTTCGTGTAGTTCTTTTGTGGGAAGTTTTGAAGGTTTAAGGGTAAGTATTATTAAAATATTATTAAAGTAGAACTGAATTTATTTGCAAACACCAATTATTATGTATTCTGTTATTGGTTCTTATTTGTATTTTAAAACATTAATTTTTCCAAAGTAATGCGCTGTTTTACAGATATATTTTTCCAAATTTTAAAGGTATGCTTTTGCTAGAATAAAAAAACAATTCTGACAAAATATTTTATTAAAAATTTAATACATTAAACAAAAAGACCTCAATAACAATACGTTTTCTTTAGAACAGCTTAAATTATTCAAACAATGGTTTAAACAGTGATTGTACCTATTACCGAATCTTCTTAATTCTTTGAGCTTTGGAAGTGAGAAAACACTTTCCATGTTTAAAATGTTGTTTGATAAATATTTTGAGAGTAACTGCCTTTTCTGTTCGCCTTTAACATAGATTGTAGCATTGGGTGGTATGACTTCTTTCAGCAAATCGCCTACATTTGTATATCCACTTGTGGACTGTCCATCCCAGCTAAGCCCATGGATTCTTTGCTTTAACCACTGAACTTGCTTTTTGAAATCATCACTTAGGGTGTTATACTCCACAGCCATGTCCAGTATCTCATGCCATATTATATTATTCGCTACATCTAAAATAGCAATCTCCTTGCAATAGAAATCACTAGTTTTGTATTGATATCCTTGTAAATCGATTATGAAACACATGCTTCCTGCTTCAAATCACAGATGGGAATGGGGTTCTAAGCAAATATCCCCCGTATATCCAGTTAAGGGACTTTACTCCCTTCTTTTATGATTTTTTCATCCAGGTAATTATCTGGATGATACTAAAGCAAGTCTGTTTTCTTAATCCAACTTTTACCATCCCCCAACCACGACACTAATAATTCGCGCCCGTGCTTCCGTTTCCGTAAAACTTTTCCACTAAGTACGTGTCGGGTGCTGCTGTGAGCTGAATTTCATCGCCGTAAAAGCACCTAGAATTGGCCGACCTTCCAAATCTTGTAGCAGATAGGTTGTCGGTCTCGTTTTTGTACTTTAACAATTTTGAATAGTTCTGTACTCCAGTTTGGGTGAAATCCTCGATCGAATACTGCTTTATATTTTGATATACGCACAATGTCTCCAACCTTATACTTGTAACTTTTAGAAACGCTGTTAGCGGTGTAAAGTTTTATTCTTTCCGGATGTTCTTCTGCCTCCATAGGTGTCATGTTAATAGCCCGATGTGGTGTATTATTGTATTCTTCCATAACCTTAGGCAAAATATTCACCCATTTATGACTGCCTTGCAAGTAAAATCTTCTGTACAATTTGTTTTTGATTGTTCTAATCAACCGCTCGACCATACCAGCTTTGATTGCGGAATACGTAGAGTAATGGTTTATCTTATATTTTGCATAAGATTTTAAAACAGCGGTTGTAGTACTCTTTCCCAAAATCCGTTTGTAGATTAATTTTTACGTTATTTTCTCCTTGCAGCATTTTGTCCAATATTTTTTTCATAGCATTTGTGACTTCTGATCCAGTTTTATTTTTTAAAGGTTCAGCTAAAGCATATTTTGTGAAACAGTCCACTGCTATTATAATATATCTGTACCCATTGTTCACACGCGAGTAAGGTTGCATTTCACACAAGTCCGATTGGATAAGATCACGTTTCACATGTTTCAGATTTGTATGACGACGCTGAAAATTTTTTCTTGCAGGTTTAAATAATTCCTTAACGATGATTTCTTTACTCATTTTTGCTTAACACTGTTGCTAAACTAATAGGGTTATCTTTATCCAATTGCACCTTTGACATAAACTGAAGTTTTGGTTTGTAGTATTTGTTTTTTATAGCTGCTGGTGACGCTTCGTAAATCGATGCTATTGCAAGACCGAGCTCCTTCTCATTTGTCTCAGAAGTTGCAGTCAAATTAATAAAAAACTGTATAAACGTTTTAAAGTCAGATACAAGCTTATCCAATTTTTCATTTACATACTGTTTATTAACTGCATCAGATGGCTCAACTGGTTGAGCAAGCATTGCGATACGCTGGTTTCTTGCATTGAAGGCTTTATCTTTACGCTGTATATCATCAGAACTTTTAGACAGTATGAAAAGGCTTGATTCACGAGCTTGATTACAGATTTCTTATTAACACAATCACTATCTTCTTTAGGATCCATTACATCCACTAGTCTTCTTTTACGAAAACTAATTGTTTCTTCTCCAGACTTGAATACTATAGTGCTTCTCTGATTAACACAATCACTATCTTCTTTCGGGTCCATTACATCAACTAACCTTCTTTGCTGCATATCGTACCCATCACCATCCAACGTTAGCACAAATCCTCGACCTGGAGGACCGCGCCGAATATCAGCATCTTTACGCTCTGAACGTCCGAAGCGGTCGATAGGCATTTTAAAACTGTGTAATTATTTACTGAGCTCACTGTATTATACCTTCTTCTCTCAACTCTTCTATTATGGACACCATCTCGTTAATGTTTTCCTCGCTTGTATTTCCAGCTCGGTTGGATGCGTTCAACAATCTCAGCCGATCTACAAGTTCATGTACATTATTCCAGTAGACATATTGCACCGGCTTTGAATTTAAACTTTTGTAAAACCGGTTAGAAAAGCCTAAACCCGCTCCCTTGGACTGTTTTCTTCTCTTTGGCTGTTTTCTTTCAGGATTCCTCCGAAATTCGGTGAGATATTTTTGCACATATTTGTTAAACTTTTGTTATTTGTTGGGAACCCGCTTAAATCGTGCACCGCAAATGGGTTAAACTTTCTTCTCAAAATCGAGGCAGATTTGATCATTTCAAGTAATTCGGCAAATCTTCATGCAAATTGAAATCACCATCTTCGGGGCTGATGTCTTTGTAAACCAGCAGATTGTATAAACCCTCGTACCTGGATATATCACATTATTTAATGTTATATCGCTAGTTTCCGGGTTAATTATCAATACACTTTTCCACAAACTCCATGTATCGGTTTCCGCATTATACTTTACTCCATAAATTGATTTGTCAATATTTTCGTCTTCGTCTCTAGCTAACACATCTGCATAGTAAAGATGGAACGGTTCTTCTGGAACGAGTTGCTTAATTTTCTTTATAGGTACCTCCATGTTTTCGACTTTAACCTTTGTTGTAGGTATGGGGATTTTTTTCGGTGATCGATTGCAACTGGGAAGCGGTTATTTGCAGTGGATCGATCAATTGTTTGTGCACTTCTTTGAATTTTTGCTGAGATGTAGCATCTCCCTTTTTGTACGCTACAAACTTTTTTTCGTACAGCATCCTGCATAAGATGAAGACTGCGTTTATTCGCAATAAAATTGTTAACGTCCGTCATCATGAAACTTTGGATGAGAACTAACTGTTTTTGAATAATGCCAAATATTTATATACTCGTCGAAATTCTTCCTATATCGACCTTTATCCAAATCAAAATCTTTCACAACAGTTATAAAATTATGTTTTGAGTCACCCCAACACTGTAAACACATTTCTTTAAATTTCGGATATGTCATGTCACCACTTATATGATCCGAAAAGATATGGCGAAGGTTTGTATCATCCTGTTTCCATAATGCGATTACATTGGCGTTATCTCTGAGTCTATGTTTTAAGGCACTAGCGTAAGTTTGACATAGATAGAACGAATCTATTGCTTTATGTCGGCCGAACGAGAAAAATTGAGTGATTTTACTTTGCTCGTTTACAGGTATATCATCGAAAACCATAATTGAATCTTCTTTGGTATCTCTGGGTTCGATCAAATCATCGTAATTTTCAAACTCATGGTACCCAATTTCTTCTTTTAATGGTGTAAAACGTTTCTTAATAATTCGTATTTCGGTTGATATAAACTTTTAGAAAACACATAGACATTTTGGAATCTAAGTCCATTCTCGTGCAAGATCAGAGATATTAGAGCATTAGTTTTTCCACAACTCGATGGTCCCGCGAAGATAGCTCGTATGTTTGACGGGAACAATGAACCATGTTTACCATCCTCTCTTGCACTAGCAATAGCAAAGTTATCATAATTCTGTATAGGTATTTTAACTTCTTGTATAGCATCACCCGTGTCTCTCACATTTTCCGACCTAGGAGCACCATTCTTCTTTTGAGGTTTACGGAGATCCAAATGCCTGCTTAACGTTCTTCTGGGTATACCATATAACCTACTTGCAGAGTTAACACTTATACCCTTTTGTATTTCACTAACTGCTTTCTCTAAAGATTCCTTGGTGTACATCGTTCAAATATAAGTTTAAACTGAATTCAAATTGAAAATAATATTCCCTTATATACCGGCATGGGCAGGGTGGGCACGCGCAGGGGCGCGCATGGGCAGGATGTGCACGCGCAGGGTGCGCATGGGCACAAGCGTGCTTAGGCGTACACCGGAGTACGTGAGAAACTGTCTTGGATCACCAAAAAATCTTATTAATATTAAAACAACATAGACTTTATACAATTTTATTAAAAAATATATACAAAATATTTAATTGTGAATAAATCTATTAACAATTTCCGTAAACGGATTATATTCAAACATAGAGTCATGTATAATTAAAGCATAAGCCTTCATCGACAGTTCAAAATTTCTTGAAGCTTCTAATTCCATTCTTACATCAACCGTTGCATCCTTGATGCTTTCAAATTGATGACGACAGTCGATTACAAAGACAGGTGATTCCTTAAACCTGTTGTAGTCCATTAAACATTTATTTGAGGATTTGTTCGGGTAGTATTTTTCCATAAAAGATGCATAAGACAGGTACGCCGGCAAGTAGTCATTCTGCTCGAAGTCCAAATTTAATCGACCTTGAGGGAACATCTGAGAGTTTAAAACACTTTGACATTGGTTATATTGGCATTCGTAAAGCTTGTAGCATTTTCTTCTTTCTTATCATATTTTCCATTTTGCAGCGCTAGTAATATCCACCGAGCCTTCTCTGTTTCATTCGATACTTTAATTCTCCATACTTGCGACTTTGATTGTGTTAGAGACGGTAATTCGTGTAGTTCCCATTTTCTGAATGCAACCATTATAGATGATTGATTTTGCATTTCCGAAAGCAGCGACGCCTTGGCAAAGTCGCTTAATGTTATATGCGGAACCTCCCATGAAATACGTTGTATTTTGAACGTTACTGTATTTCCAATCGACTTGTAGCAATTTACGTCCGACTTGGATCTGATTAAAATCAGCTCTTGAGGCATGTTGACGATAGTTTTCTTGTAATCTTCAAAACCCAAAATGGTTTTAAGCGGTATAGCACAACTAAACCGTCCATCTTGGAATATGGTATCTGGCTTCCACCCGGTATGTGTAATAGATTTTGTTTCTGATTCTTCCATGGATACTAAACCTTTAATAGTTCTTGTAATTCCAGGGATTCGACAGACATCTATTATTTGATTATTACCCAATTTGTATTGAATTTCCTCAAACAGAAAATATGGCGCATTTCTAGTAAATTCGTAAGCTTTAGGGTCTGGTTCTGCTGCTCTAATCGGGTCTCCAGTTGTTGAGGCTTCCCTTAATGTTTCCGTAGGTTTATAGGTGCCCTTTATAAATATAAAACTTTCATGAGGGTATGTGATGTTATCACTGCTCTGGATTTCAATTGAAATTCGATCGTTGTTTTCTGCGTTCAATGTAAAGGGAAGATATGTATAATAATCTTCTAGTGTTGATTGATACCAAACAAGATAGGTTTATCTCGAAAGATGCGTTGGCTAGACAAAGAAAACTATTTGTTAGTTTTGCTTATAAAGCAAAGAGTAAAATTTAGAAGATCAGGACTTTAAAGGGGTATAACTTTGCAAGGCGTGGCCCGATTTTAAATCTGTTTACAGATTCGGATTCTGCATAAAATTTTAGACTAATTTAATGTATCGCATGACTAAAAAAGTTTATAAGAACGCTCAAAAGTCGCTACAGGTAAGAAATCTTAAAATGAGGGTAGCTCCCTTGGGGGTGATGATATCTGAAAAATTCTTAGAGATTCAGGTAGCTGAGAAAATTCTAATATTGATTGATACCAAACAAGATAGGTTTATCTCGAAAGATGCAATGGCTAGACAAAGAAAAGTATTTGTTAGTTTTGCTTATAAAGCAAAGAGCAAAATTTAGAGGTTTGAGAGCTTAAAGTGTAACTTTGTAAGGGATGGCCCGATTTTAAATCTGTTTGCAGATTCGGGATGTGCATAAAATTCTAAGCTAACAAGATGTATCGCGTGACTAAGAAAATTTATAAGAACGCTCAAAAGTCGCTACAGGTAAGAAATCTTAAAATGGGGTAGCTCCTTGGGGTGATGCAATCGAAAAATTCTTAGAGATTCGGGTAGCTGAGAAAATTCTAATGTTAATTGATACCAAACAAGATAGGTTTATCTCGAAAGATGCAATGGCTAGACAAAGAAAAGTATTTGGTTCAGATGAAAGATAAAAAAATGGCTAGTCGAAGAAAACTATTTGGTCCAGAATGTTAGCGGTAAAAAAAAATCTTAAAAATAGGTTTATCTCGTGTGTGGAAATGTGGATGCTCATTTATCTCGAAAGATGAAAAATGGTTAGTCGAAGAAAACTTTTTGGTCCAGATGTGTGGGGAAATGAGGGATTCTGGGGGAAATGAGGCGGTGGGATCCTTGATTTTACCCTACTCTCATATTCCTAAATGTTTCTCAAACAAACCTGTAACTATTATATTGTCGTCAAAATAATAGAATACAGACCGTTCTAGTTATAGTCCTAAAACGGCGTCGATACGTCTCGATCATGTAATGGATGAATTTGGAGGTATCATTTGTAAACCTGTAACCTCAAAATGTCCTCGTTTAGGTATAGTGAAAGCGGAATCTGAAATTAAACTGTTTTAATATTTAAAGTTGTTATGTATTTAGCGTCACGTAACTTATCTGAATTGGAAAACGCATACGGAATAGGATATGCGTCCTCTTCCGGCACTTCCTTCAATTTTCGAAAGCCTTTCACGAAACTATAACTACTGTCTTTCTATTTAACTAAAACGATTGGATTACTCCGATCAAAAGTACCTTTTTAACTGCACCTAACTTTAATGAGTTATTTAATTCTTCGTCAATATATTTTTGCGTAACGGGGAACATGATAATACGTTTGCCTAAGTGTATTGCTATTGACTTTAATTCTATTTTCTACTAAAATACATTCGCCCTAACTATGGTAAATTATGATAGTAATTTGAAACACTATTATCTAATTTAGTCGTTTTTGCTGGTGTCGGGTCCAAAGTAGAGGTAAAATTGGTTTCTTTTTTCTGTACTGTCTAGTTTTAAAAATGCAAATTTTACTCTCAAAATATTGGGAACGATCCCAACATTTTTCCAAATGTATATTCCCGGTGTTACTGAATGTTAAACATCTGATATGCCTAACACATATAATTTCACTAATTTTTCCCTTTAATTTAATCGGTAAAGGAACAGTTCCTATAATATTTAAGACCTTTATATTTGCTAACTGACATTGCTCTTGACGTTTGCTTTAAAACTTGATTCCGAACTTTGGCAATATATCCCAGGTATTGTGTCCCAAAATTGTATTGGTTTTTTTATAGTCTAAAATGCGAAAAATCTAAGTCTTAATAAACTTAACTTGACATACGGGCGTACGACTTCTTTCTATTGTTCCATTACGTAGTCAAGCATAATTTTATTTTTAAGAAGTTTTTTTTATCCTGGATTGAATTTTGCATTTTTATAGTCCAATTACAAAAAGTACGAGACCTTACACGACCAGGTAAAACCTCTTCCGTTAGTTTGATTGATTCCTATTTTGTTGGCAACGTGAATATCGATTAAATGTCATGTTGTCTAATCATTTATAAAAATAAAATTTCCTTTCAAAATTTTTACATTTAGTTCGATAATGGTGAAATTGGCCACACATGACTAGAACGGTTCTGGTTCGGTTTGTCGGGTTTGAGGTATTCGAATTTCTAATGATACTTTAAATTCCATATACTTGATTTCTGTTTGAATTTCTAACTTGTGAAGTATGTGGTTTCTGATAAGCTAAATTTGTCTCTAGAGTGATTGTTTTTCTTGTTGGAAGGGCAAAATTTTCTATGGATTGCTTACGTTTCTCTAATCTTTTACCTAGATTAATTAACTCTGGGATTGAATTTATTCTACCAAACTTAAAGATATTTGATAAAATAGCAACATGTTTTTCTGTAATTCTGAGTTGATTATTCACCCTTAACGATTCTGTCAAACGCGATATAATATTCGTTTTATTGCGATGTAGAAACTTAGTATGTAATTTTATTTTCGTTAATAGTTTACTATCATAATTTGGTGGAAGAAACTTGTCCTTTAACGCTTTCTTTAACTCCTCCCAATTACTCATTAACCGACTACTAGTTGAGTAGGCTTAGTTCTACTTTTAGCTCTTGCTAACGCTGTAATTGCTAAGGCACAAATACATTTGCAACACATGTAGGTTTATAGCAATCAATCAATAGTATTCTACTCAGAATTTCCTAATTTCATTTAAACATTTCTACCGAAGTAGATACACAAATATTAGTGACTATTTGAATATCCCCTTTCGAATGCTGTGACCTTTAGGTTACTCCATCTCACTCTCTGCAGAGAAATCAAAAGCTACTTATCAGGGGTACATGTAATTTAACCACCTTTTAATGTTTACGCAGAAACTATATTCCCGGAGTTTAGGACGACAAATATTATTCCGCGATTCATTTCGTAATAGAATCTTTCCTCACGTTATCGTAGCAAAAGTTCAATGATCGCGTCGTCTCTTGTACCTGTCATTTCCTCTCCGTATGGTTTTTATAAGTCCCTTTTACCACCACGCTACCCCTGTCATTCTTTATGTGTTTGTGGTTAACACGGGCTTGCATAACATAACTTCGCGGATATCAACAATGGGGAAATCTCTCACGAGTTGTCGACGCTCTAGCTAAAGGCTTTCGGTTATTATATCGTCATTTAACTTGTAGGTATGCAACCCAAGTTGCACCTAACAAACTTCATAGGTGTCATAGAAACGCAAACGTGAACGCTCTTCAATAATAGACTCGCCAATCAACACACCTTAAAACCGAATAGACTCGCCCGGAAATTCCGATTATTAGAATACTAACATTAATTATAATGATTAGGGAGGCGAACTTTTGTTTGTTTTTGGATATATATTGACATGCAATAGCCAGGAGCAAGCAATAACTTCTGATTTTCTGAGTTTAACCTTTTATCACGGTGTACCAAAGCCTGGAGGTTAAACCAAAAGATTGTGCGTTATGCACTAACGTGGATACTCCGCGCCCTGCCGGCAAGGTGCACCATATCCTACTACCAGGGTCTAGACTGCCACCAAAGGAAGTTACTTCGTAGAACCATTTTGGTATCAGCATCTACTACTGAACGCGGCCAACCGAGACGGAATGTCCGAGTCGTCCGTGACAACCTCGTCTTCGCCGCACACCATAACTGAAGCAGACATAGTGACTTGGACATGTGAATACCACACCCCGCACCAGTTCCGACGCCTATTACAAAGAATCCACTATCATTATGCAATTCCACGCTTCATATCGCCGATAATGGGACCCGCACAATACATGGCACCTGCGTTGATAGACCTGCCACGCCTAGCACCGTATACAGGCGTCGATTTAACGAAACTTCAATCTGCAAATCCCAGGCGACAACATATTTGTGAGTACCTATAAATTTTCTAACGCTAAAGGACAATTGCATTTCTAGCGTTAATAAAATTATTTCACATAAAAGCTCTATCCTCAAGCATAAGTAAATTAAAGGACATTCTTATATTGCACATGAATGTAGAATCTTATGTAATTGTTATTCTCAATTCCAAATTATTGTATATATTTCTTACAGCCAATGTTTAATTCTAAATCTGTGAGTAAATTGTACATATTTGTTGTCTCTATGCATTAACGGAACAAAAGGTGACCCCACAAAACACAGAACACGTGAACTGAACATTCACAAACTAAAATCGCCGATATAATTTCAATAAATCTTGTTTCCTGTTACAAATCATAAACAATGCTTTATAATTATGAACTTATTGCAAGCTATAACTGTCTTGAATGACTTCTAAGAAATTAATTTTGTTACAGTGTTTTCAAAATATTTCATTATTCTCAAGCAAACACTATGACCTCTAATCGATGTTTGTACCCTGTGCTTTTCAATGCGTTTCAGGAACTTTACAGCATTCAACAAGCAACTATACTAAAGCCACACTCCTCTAAGAATTTTAGCTTATATAAAAACACTAATTAGGCGGATATTCGCATGGAATAACTACATTTATATTTTTTCTTAATGTGTTGCAAGAAAACATTTATTTACTGTTTCTCACAAATGGTTATAAAATCACGTCTTGATTATACACAATTATGCGTACTGCAGTTGTATTAAAACAACGGAATTCGAAATACCACGATAATTAATATTAATAACTTACCGAAAATTTTAGACTGTCGATCTTAATTTAACAATTACACTGAATTCGTCACAATTTTAATGTAAACTTCCAGAGCTTTTTAATTCTACGGAATGCATTCTGACTAAAAAATCTAATCTATCAACCTACACTAATAACTTTGCCCTTTCCATCATAATTTTTTCTGACGTATTGCCATCGCGTTACACTTGTTCGTGTTATTTTCAATGGAATATGATATACGAGCTTCAAGAGTTTGTGTTTGTGCTCGTCTCTGACAACCCATATCAAGCAATTTTGTCAAAAAGCATCAAAGTTCTCCTACTCTGAAGTGGATAACATTAAATGTTGGGAAATGTAGAATCCTATTAAGAAGCGGTGCACCATACAAACGCCTTGCTGCAGATGCATTGCACAAAGCATGATAGTGATACATATCCCGTAATATAATATTTGAATAATATACTTGATTATTCAGCTTATTCTGTTTCGAAATAAAAGTTTACAGTTTTTGCAAAGGATTAGTTTCCATGGCATGCTTTATTAGTTTCATATAGCGTGAGGAAGCTTTTCTTGTAAATGGTACACTTTAGGGAGATACAACAAGTAAATATTTTTGTATGTTCGTTAATTTTATTCAATATTCATATTATAAAACCCAAAAATAAGAAAGAGTGTATCTTCAATCAATTGACAAGTGATATCAACTCTCTGGCATCGAAGGATAAATTTTAAATTTTGAACAATCACGTTAGTTGTAAGTATACCAAATGTGAAAATGATCTCATTAACCAGGAACTAAAAAGTATCGACCAATTCATTTTAATTACTTAACATAAAGTTTTGTATCTCAATGATTTTTCAGTTTTCGGAAAACTTACACAAACTTGGGGCATCAACTTTTCTTATAGAATCATCTTTCAAATTGAAATTAAACTTAATATTTTCAAAAGTGCAACAGAGGGTAGGATATTCTACCATCCGCCTCTCACGAACTTGGAGCACTCGCGTAATCCTAATTGATACGCAGTGACTCTACACCGATAAATATTTATTCAGCGTTTTGAGTGACTCTAAAAATATTCTATTTTGTGTTCAAATTAGACAACATTAATCCTAAGTGCTCAATTACATTTCCTACCCGCATTCTCACAAGGTTACTTCGATTAGGTCCCAGTATTTACAACTCTAAACATCTGTTACTGTAGATGAATAAAGTATCTAATGGCAGCACATATCCACTTCGTGGGTTTCGTTTAGGAAAAACCGAATCCATGGCTGACAATACTCATTAAAAGTAATTTTCCTGCAGATATTGTTCGCATCCTTAAGAATGAATTATTACAAGAATCCAAAAATTCTATTATCATGACTAAAACATATAAAACATATATTAGCGTGAACATTTGATTATACTACCATCTGGACATAAAAACACTGTCGATAGGGCAGAAAGAGGCTTAACTGTCCGCTACTTAACAGGTTAGTTGCCATGTACAACCAATCGTTTACAAATATTCACTTCCCACAGATGCCAGAATAAAAACATAGAAACTTTTTCTGAATGACAAATCTATAACTTGGTTTTGTTTATAGTACAGAAACTTTATAACTATTTCCATGTTCCTTATATAAGCAAGAAAACTAAAAGTTCAAACTATTCTACCCAAATGGGTGGACAGTGACTTTCCAGAAGGTAATCTTCTAGCGTGTCTTTCTAAGTGTGTAGACAGAGGAAACATAAACACAGTTGACTACTGATATTTCTAATTATTAGAATTCCAGCTATAAATAATTTAAACTTATTTATTAAGAAAATTATATTTCTAAAACATGGTAAGTATAAAAACAACTTATCCGGACATGACTCGCAAAAGGTGCTAACTTTCTTCGCCCTGCCTTTTGCTTGCTTTCCGCTTGATGTAGTTGCTATTTTTTCATAACGGTGTTTACAATTTTTTCTTAACGCTCTAAAACAGTTCCGAAAGTAGTTAATAGTATATTGTACAACAAGCATGGAATGATGCCCATTTCTCACGAGTATGATAAATTGCAGCACGAGCTGAAAGCGAGTGCTGCAAATCATACGAGTGAGAAATGGGCATTCCATGCGTGTTGTACACTATACTTTTTCTACGACTGTAGTACGTACTTTTTAAATGTGATACCTCTTTTGTTAATATTATAAAATACATGGTAAGTATAGGAGTATACATTTTATTAATATCGTAAGTTTATTATCGTTTGTGAATATACATAAATTCAAAGAAAAGTACAAATTTATCATAATAAAAGTAAATAAATTGATTTAAGTTTAGTTTTAGATTCATTATTATTAACAATATTAAAGGTTACATTGCAATTATTAAACGTCATTGTAGAAGGTGTTTTCCCAAAAACTAAATTTTCTTGACGTTGGAAATTCTTGTCTTTGGACGTTGATGGAACATTTGATGTGCTATCAATTGAATTTTGTATTATGTTGCCTACATTCAACTTATTTGTTAAAGAATCGGCTATATAGTTTTCGGCGACTGATGTTGATTTCCAGCCACCGTGCCTTTTTAAAGATGTTATATCTTCTCCAGCATCTACAAGAATAGTGGCGGAAGATCTCCGGAAGCAATGACCAGTATATAATTCCGGATTGGGCAGTTTTAAATACGTTGCAATTTGCTTTCCCATAGCACCAAATTTATTGATACCCACTTTCTGTGTGATGCATTTTCCTTTCTGATAATTTAAGAAAGAACTAGGATCGCAAACATTTGATGGACGTAGATTCCAGTATTTTTTTGTGATTTCATAAAAATTACTCGTTATCGTAAAGCTGCGTATAATTTTTGTTTTCGTGTCGGGAACTGTAACTAATATCGCAGAACCCAATTCCGTGAAATGAGTAATCTTCATCTGATGTAATTCCTGTCTGCGGCAAGCACCCATAATTCCCATAGTTAATGCAGTTTGTAACAATATAAAGATAGCTATAAACACGCATTATTCTCCTAAGTTAATATTACATACTTTTGTCAGAAGAAACTGTTGATCCGGAGCCTCAGTAATAAATTTATTTATTTCCTCTGTTGTAAAAATTTTTGATTTTTCGATTTATAACCGCTTGACTTCCGTTTGAGAAACGCTCTTAATTTTCCATACTTTGATATATCTACATTATGATGGATCGTGAGACTTCTTCTCAACATAGAATAATGCGTCCACAATGTCGGAGATATATACTTATTAGATAATTCATTAAAGTACGCAATTAAAACATTTTCAGAATAAGATGTTGTCTTTTGATCTCTTCGCCAATCCATAAACGATTTATAAGCAGTCTCATTTTTTTTTTTGGAAATTTCCGGTAATATATTTAATGTAGTTGCATTTGCAGCTTCCACAATATTTGAAGGCGTCGGTTCTAGTTCGCTTTCACTATCACTAGCCATTTTTTAAAGACTTTGCAAATACTTTAAGATTTTAAACGTTTTCACAGTATGAAATTATTTATTTGACATTTGTTGGTTTATTATTTGTTTCATAGCCCACCTTTGAAAACTCGGCCGTCATTGGAAATAAGATGCAAGTGCAGGGCTACTTGATTAATAGAAATATAAGCGCAACCGTGCAAATTGAACATTCCCGCACTGGTTGCTTAGCAACTTGCCTAGCAACGAGTGCGGGAATAAAAACCTGTATAGAATGTAGTAGATTTCTCTATCAAAAACACACCTAAAATAGGCTCGTTCCAAAACAGTCGTAGAAAAAAGTAATTATACTGAATATTACTACTACTTACCGTTTTGTTTTACCACTATTAATAACTTCCGTTTTATCTAAATAGTAATTTGTGCATCTAGCCAATCTTTGCGTTCGACATCTTTCTTCCTCAGGTACGTTCAGTAAAGGTCAAACTAACTTTGTTCGAAACGGAAATAATATCGGTTTGTGCGTGTTTTGCTTAGAAGAATAAACAAGGTTTGCATTCACAACTGATGTTCAAAATATATCATCGGCTAACTTATGGTACCATCGAATAGATTTTCAGATATCTGAGTGATATGATTATAACTGATCTGTATTCCTTTCTTGTATTTAAACCCAAGTTGATTTATAGCTTTTGACAAGGATGTTCTACTTTCTTTGCATACTGCTCTAATACGAGTCTTTCTAGTATAGTACTTATGGTAATACATTTTCCAAATATTAAAGAATTAGTTACACATACTATTACTAAAGGTAAATACTAACTCCTTTTACACATATCATATATACTGTTTCTAATTACATCTAGGGCACCGACTTAATAAAAATATTGTGAAAGCGGGGCGGGGGCGGTGGCGAAAGAAAGGATTATTTCGCATATTTTCTAATATCAACCAAAACGTAAACAAAATATGCATTTTTTATGTGTTCTTAGTTTTTAGTGAGTGAAGTAATAAGCATTGGAATGAAAAGGGGGATTTACCAACAAATAAATAAAGCTCAAAAACATAGGCATATTGTATTTATTGTGAAATAAAATAATGAATGGACTTGCTATAACTGTGCATGTACCTACGCGTACTTCTATACGGCGAATATTGAACGATGTACTGGGTTGCACATGTTGGATTTGTTAACGATAGGTCTTAAGGTCCAAACTGTCCAGAAGAGTTTGATGGGTGTTGAGGAACGCAATGTTTATGAATCTCTTCTACATCATGCTAGACCGTAAGTAGATTTGACATTAACGAAGAGCACCGAATAAGCTTTCAGCAGACGCTGTGGTTACTGGAACGATATCGAGGAGTTTAACGCATTTAGAGACTTCCAGACGTAACTGGCGCACTGCATTGTTTTTAAGTAAAAATTCTTGACATCGAGCATAAGGCTAATTCTTTCGTTCCTTTGTATGTATATATCGCATCGAGAGGTGAAGCGCGTCTCTCGCCATTTTTGTCTTTGTCGAAGAACGCTCGGTTCTGACCTTTTTATGCTGTATTTTACCAACGTTAATGAATTATATGCACTCTTTCTCCACTGAGAGCACTTTTTGAAAACCCGTTGATTGGAATTTATCAATTATACTATTTTTCACATTGTCGATTATCTCCATGTGTATTTATTAATAGTAATCTTTAGCACTTTAAAATCGACGAAAATTTGTAATGCGAGAGGCAAATATTTTTGGAATACGTCTCTTGCAAGGTAGTACTGGATTGTCCACTTGAAGTGGTTTGTCGTGCAAGCATGTCTGCCAGAATTGTTCAAAACGCTTGTGATTTTCTTCGAGGATTACAAGCGAACATTCTAGAGTTGACTCTATTCAGAAGTGCCGAAGCGCGGCGATTTAATACTGGAATTAGCTTTATCTACAGCGTTCATGATATAGCAGTACGCTGAGAAGAAAAAATTTGCTCTGAAGCGCAGCATTTTCTCACGACACCTGGCGCATATTAGTAACACGTCGTACGATTCTGTTGGCCAAAAGTCCTTGAAGTAGTTTAAGAGATGTACATAGGTTTTAGGATTTACCGTATACTAGACACTCTCATAGTCCAGCTTGTGGGGTACAATTGATATAGGTTGGTTTTGGCATTGGCGTTGTTGTTTTCAGCGTTGAAAGTTTTGTAAAGATTGACTTTCAGGTGAATCCTTGACTGTATTTATTACATTTTTAGCCAAGTTCATCGTATTTCGCCTAGTCGGCAGTCGACGCAAGGCATCCTCTACTGCTAAGTTCAACGAGTAAGTACAATGTACAACTAGTACCTGTGACTGGAAATCTACTTTTGCTGGTGTTGCGACTCTCTACTCATGTTTGATGCGATGTCATAACGCTACCCCCGTAATTTTTATTATACATGTGCAATTGTACTAAAACGTTATTCACTACCTTAAAGAGAGTGTCTGCTTTAGCATTAACTGCCTCGTACAGCCCAATGAATTCCTTGCTTATTTTGAAGTTTTCGTTGACAGTACGCATATAGAACTAACTTGCTCATAGATTGAAGAGATACAAGTCTCATCTACCATGATAGAAAAATATTCACGACTCTTGATTTCACTTACGACATATCGCAAAGCACTTTATTCCAGTATTTGAATTATCTCATTCTGGCTGTTGTGGGAGAGCTACGTGTAGCCCGAACGCCTCATTCAATCATTGAACTCGGATGTCAAGTTTTCTCAATTGCAGTAACTGTTTAAAGTTTAAATTTACTTTATCATGACCCCTTATCGGCAATCCTTGGCGACAGAGGAACCTCAAACAATAAAGATGTTTATAAGAGCTAAACGCGCTGTTTTCATCTGAGAGTTAATTTGATCATTTAGTTGTAGATCAAGCTAGGTCTAGATAGTGAACCCAATTTAATTACATTTTTTCTATTGTTTTGTGTATTTTCGTAAACTCAAAATTCTCTTGCGTTTTTTTTCAGTTACCGAACCCCACAGTTGTGAAAATGTATTTTCCACATAGGCATCCCTTTTAAGCCAACTGAATGTAATCATCCTTGATTTTTGAAACGATCTTCCTTAGATAAGAGTGTTCTTGCTGTAGACATGTTCGATTGATAGATGCGAGTTAGAGATACTCGGTGCATGCGAAAGACAACTGCTGGAGATGAAGGGGAATGTAGGGATTGCGGTGGTGTTTCAGGTTGCAGGCGTGGTTTCTTAATCATAAATATATCCATTTAATGTGTTTTTCAACTTCGTAATTACTTAATATTTCGCAAACCAACCATAAAGAGATCATATTTTGGTAGAAAATTTGTTTAAAAGTAAAAACGCACCTGCAATATAACTACACTCACACTAGAACACTATACAGTACTATTATAATATATATTATCGTAATATTGTTTACGCGGACTTTAACTACGCGTATAAACACAGAAGATTCTGTTACTTGTACTACAGCATCAACTTTCCTGTGCCAGATTTCGCATCGATCGTGGGTGACTACTGACTAATAGGAGTAACAAACAAGCGCTGGTGAAAGTCAAGGCTAGCACTTCCACCATCTTCAATATCCTTCGTCACGGATTGACCGCATTGAAAATATTCTATTACCGTTCTACGAACACACGGAAACCTTATAGAGTTTTAAATTCAAGATCTCATTATTATAGCACGGAAATCTATTGAGCTTTGGGCGATTCTCTAGCAAATTCATCGTTAAAATTCAAACAATCTAAAAAGACGGTTTACATCTTCACTCTCTGATCAGACTCACATAGACACCCGAGAAACATAACATTTTTATAACGTATTTTATACTTTGAGATCGATTACTTTAGCTAGCGACCGAAAAATGGCTACCATTTTGCTAGTCCATTACCTTTTGTTTATAAACTATTACATCGTTTTTTTCAATCTATTATAAATATTTTAGGGCCAAGAATAACGCTGATTGCGCGAAGCGTCTGCCAGTGGCACGGAGATCACAAAACGGATGTAATATCAACATAAAAAGAATAGTATTCGGCGCCGATATTTCTAAAACAAAATGCAATTATATTGGTTTCAAAAATAATATAAGCTTCATTCTTTGTACCCCTTGCTTATAATGACGTACTTAGTGTAAATTACCTCGGACACAACGAGAAATGTTGAGGGGGCTCAACCCTACTGACAACAATATTTGGAAAGGAGTTGGATCCCCAGTCCTTATGAGGTGGGCGCCAGTGATAACATCCTGCTCAAAGGGGTTCATTTCAACCACAGTTTTAGTACGTTTCCTTTTGTTTGGATATGTAAGTGCTAAACCATTCTTAATTTTTGCTTCAATATCTTCTGCAGTTTTCAAGCTATATTGAAAGCTGACGTTACCCGCTCGAACAAAAAAAATTATTACTGAAAAATTTTCTAACCTCCAACACTTTTGTTCATAATTATTTTAAAGAAAATGAAGCTTTTCTTACAGCTATCAAAAGTAAAATGGTCGCCGTAGTCATAATGTTGGTTTTCAAAATATTTCACGAGTAAAGCCATCGTTCCCAGACAACAGGACTTCTCGTGCTTGGACCTATTAGAGTTCATTGAATTAATACCGTAATGTGGGGCGAATTCAAATGGGTTGGGTAAATTCGAACACGCCGCTCTTATTCTGCATTTATCTCAAACAAACTTGCAACGACGAGTTTAGCCTACCACCTGTGGATTTTGGTTATAGAACACAGTCAGATGAGTACATTGGTGGTAATAGCCCGCATATTTGCTGTTAGGTAAACATTTTGTGAATTTTATAATCGTATACTGTATTTTACCCATATACGTAAACGCTGAAAAGTAACTGTTGTATCTGCAGTCTATCAAAGTAAGTTTTCTTGAAAACTTGTAATAATAGTCTTTTACATATCTTTAAGATGTATGGTAAATCTTACTAAAATATAATAATAAATGTAATTTTGAGAGGCACTTAGAACGTATAAAAAGCGACTTGGGGCAACGCAGTATGGTAATTATTCTACTTCATCGTTAGAAAAGGCATCGAACGCCCTCAAGGATAAAAAGTTGACGTACAGGGATGTTTCAGAGGTGTTCAACTTTTCTATAGCAACCATCTGCATTAAAATAAAGAAAATCATCCCTTACCTGTTGGAGGTCCTACGGCATTAAACGAAAATGTGGAACTTAGTCTTTCAAAGGGAATTCAAAAAGCTTCAGAGTGGAAACTTCCCCTTACTAGGTTTGATATCCGGTTGTTGGTCAAGCAGCTTTTGGATGCTGAAGGAAAAACAGTCAAATGCCTCAAAAATAACATGCTCGGCATAGAATGGTTCTACAATTTTTGAAAAGACAACCAGCATTAACGGAACGTATATGTTAGAATATCAAGCGCTGTTGAGCTGATCTAAGCCTTGACATAATAATTGATTATTTTGATAATTTGTCAGTTTCCTTGAAAATTGTGCCACCGTGTAATATTGTCAACTACGACGAAACCAACCTGTGTGGCGACCCCGGTAAAGGTTAACAGAATACTGGATTCTAGCAAATCGAGTACATCGATAATGGTTACTGTCACAAGAGCAGGAAAAGTGGTGCCATCATATATTGTTTATAGAGCACAACATCTTTACCCTACATGGATGGAAAATGGTCCCGATGATGCGGTTTATAATCGTACAAGGAGTGAATGGTTTGAAGGAACTTTATACGAAGATTGGTTTGAGAAAGCAGCGCTGCCGTATTTTTAAAGATGCGAGGGTAAAAAATTTTTAATAGGGGACAAGTTGTCCAGTCATCTTTCAATACGGGTTATACAGCTATGTGAAAAACGATATCGATTTCATCCTTCTACTACCAAACTCAACACATTTATTACAACCGGTGGATGTTAGTTTTTTTACACCTTTTAAGAAAATACGGAGAAAAATATTAACTGAATGGAAACAAAACAATAGGGGCATCCTACCAAAATCTGAATTTTCCACAGTACTAAAGAGGCTTCTTCATGGTGTAGGTCTTAATGCTACCAAAAATATTCTTTCTGGTTTCAGAACTTGCGGGATAATTCCCTGTGACAGTAATAGCGTTTTAAAGAAGCTTCCAAAACTTACCGATTACCAACTAGAGAAGGAAGCAAAACTTAATGAAATTAATCGATGTTGGATCACGACGTTCGTCAACTTTATAAAAGAATCAAAAGCACTTGAAAACCAGCAGATCAAGAAACGAGGCAAAGGAATTAACGCTCCGCCAGAACAGGAATCACTGCACGTGACTTGAATCTACCGACAACTTCAAGGGAACAAAGTGCCTCTGAAGATGAGTTAGAAATTCTTGAGTCTTACATGGAGAACGAGAAGGACATCACAGAATTTAATTCGAATGACAACCATGACCCAAGCAGTAGCTTCGGAAGTGTGGATGACAGTTTGGGTGTTAACGACTTTATTTTAGTGAGTTTTAAATGCCCAAATAAACAAGAAAGGTTTTGTATTGGCAAAATCAACGAGGTATTCGAGGTTCAGCCTGACTTCTTCTTGGTTAATTTTTTGAGACAAAAAAAAATCCGAAAAGGTCGACAATTATTTTTATTATCCAGACGTAAAAGATGAGTCCCTAATCAACCTAAGTGATATAGTAATAAAACTGCAATCACCACAAGACCTCAGAAGAAGCCGATAGTCATTTAAAGATTTACCGAAAGAATGTGTCATTTTAAACTCTATTGTATTTTTATTCTTTATTCTTTTTGATATCGAATGGATTTAAGTTTCTATACCTACCTAACTTTTTCCCTCTTAATCCAGAAAGTTAGTTATGTAAGAAAGCAGATTTTGCTTTGTATTAAACTGGTTTATAACATGTATCGTTTTTTTATCTCACGGGCTCGCCATTTAATTCTGAATAAGACATTTATTTTTTTAACGTATCTTGTTCGAATTGACACATATGAAGTTTTGAAACCACAATACCGTACATATTCAAATGTCGTTCAAATTTACCCCACCCATCGGGGAGAATTCAAAAAATGTTTATTTATTTAAAAAAAATTATTTTTTTTTTTTGTTATCAATGACGGGTCTATATATGGCTTCACAAAGGTTTGATAAAGATATATTTAGCTTTTGATAATTTTCTAATGTAAAGCACATGTACAGTATTGAAAAATCACAAAAATACGTTCCAATTCACCCCAGAGTACGGTACGCAATCGATTTGGAATTTTGTCACTTCTAAAAAGAACTGTTTACAATAAAATATCAAATTTAAACGAATAATAACAAAAAAAAGAAGTGAATTTTAAATGACAAATGCAAGTGACTAAGCAAAAAAGCTTAGTAGAACGATATCATAGAAGCGGATACACCGCATGTAACAGCCAACTTTATGTAATTTGTATTTAATAAAGTTATACCGAAATCATTTCTTTATCCTAATTTGCATTCTTTAAGTCACAAAACTGACGTAGCCGCTGAATTAACGTGAAGAAAGTATACTAAGTATTTATACAACTTACAATCGAATAGTACGCTAGGTTTAGATCTTTCTAATTTGGGCAGAGCCTTGTAATTGGATGTATATCTGTTAGACAGTAAAATATAATAGCAATAGTATTAATAATAGTATCAATAATAACTGCTCCTAACTCTGCTTGGTGTTACTTTAAAAATTAAGTCTAAATAATTCATGGATGAAGTTTTGACCATTAACTGATATAACATAAAAGCTATATATAGCAGTAATTTCGCATTTATTTTTGTGACCGTGAGCGGCAATGATAAGAGGTAGTTTACAGATATAAATGTAAATAGTGTTGCTTACTTAGTTTATGACACGTAATTACTTGAAAAGGATATGCAAAATTAATTACTTTTGCTGTACGGAAAGTTTTTGTAGTATAGTAAAGCAGTATTTAGAAACTATCATCCGGTTTATATATTGCGGTATACATCAAATGAGACGTCCTGCATAAGTAGCATTATGCATTATTTAGTGTTGGTATTAAGGAACGATTTACTGTTACGGGTGAATCGTACGGTAAAATCTGCGGTACCGTTTAAATTTAGATTTGCCATAAAGAGATAGGCGCCCTGTAACAATTTTTAGGGTGTACCAACTAACTACAGTGGTGCGGGAGTGTGTTTGCATGAAATAAACAATAAAAATGTTAGAAAAAAAATATACATTTAAAATAGCTGAAATACAAAACTACTTTGCAATTACCACCTACCTTGATGGCTTTACCTCTTATAATTAAACTCCGCCAAATACAATTCTACCACCAGTCTCTTTTGATATTTTCCCTATATGGAACACGATTATTTCGAATTAACTACCTTTGTTTTGGTTTCCTAAATTTATCATATTATAGCCCTTTCTCTACAATATCTTAAAATCATTCATTAAATTTGAATCAAATTAAAGAAAATTGTAAAATGGAAGGCTTCTCCCAAATACAACTTCATCACTAGGGTTGTTGGATATCCTTTCACGAATTTATCCATTTTTACCTAGTTCATAAAAAAGTCCAAATAAACATCAGTCCAAACTTAACCTTTATTAACGTTAAATAATTCCCACAAGAACACAAATACTTTACAAAAGACCTTAATTTCCTAGCAACAACCTGGCCGGGTATTACTAAAGAGAAAAGAAAACGTTAAAAAAAAAATTAATACTATTATTATCATACCGACTTTTCTAGTTTTACGAATATTGGTAGTTACATTCTGAATACCATTTCTGAAAATGTTAACTTAATAATAAACTAAAACATCGCTCAATATAACTTTTCATGTCTGCATTTCATAGTACCTTAAAAATACTAACATGTTGTTGTTCACTTCTTAACTGACACTACACTACTACAGAGCGTTCATTAAGTCGCGCACATCAAAAAGGTTGTAATGTTTTTTATTTATTATTATTTATTTATTATTGTTATAACTTTTATAAACATGTATACTTATTTCCAACATTTTATATTTTATAACGTATGTTCAAAATGGCTGCCTTGTTCATTAATACACGCACGAATTCGTTTTACCACGTTTGTTGACACTTTGTGGAGTACGCCTACACTAATATTGTTAATCTCCGTTGTAATGTTCATTTTCAGTTCATTCAGTGTATGACACTTATTTTTATAAACCCTTCCTTTAAGATAACCTTGCAGGAAAAATTTGAAGGCGTTAAATCAGGAGATTGTGAAGGCCGTAACCCTTTAGAGATTATACGTTCGCCAAAAAACTCATGTAAAAAACTCATTGTTTCATTGGACGTGTGACATGTGGCACTGTCTTGCTGGAACCAACAATCACGTTCATCGGTTTCAAGCAACGAAATAAACTGTGTAATTATGTTTTGTATACACTACTGTTCACTGTAGTTTCAAAGAAAATAGGCCCCACTATTTGACGAAGTGATACGGATTAATCTGGTTAAGGTCGACTTGTTAGGCACACTTACATCCAGATATGTCACACGAAATTTATCAATAACAAATTCATATGAATGACTGGTAAAATACTATTCAAGAAGGAACACTCGTTGCTCTTGGAAAAACGACATGTTTACCTTATCGTAATCTAGACAATACTGCGAACCTGTTGTAACCTATATACACAATAATGGGCTTTACATCTGTTGTTTATATTACCAGTGGTGCTGTCTTGCGGTAGCCACTAGAACTAATATAAAAACCTACTATTTACAGACTCATTTATTTGGATGTTCGCGACTTAATGAACACACTGCATAAAACCTATCTTAAAAATTATCATGCACATCCTAATTAATAGTTAGAAATGCGTTCGAATTTTAATTTCCTACACCAGCACACTTGAACTAAACAAGCTCTAGTTCTAGACACTTTAGCATATGACTTCAATAATTCAACAAGACAATTATGTTAGCATTATGCAAATCTATTATAAACGAGCAGACACCACTTATAATTCACATTTCAGTTTAACATTAACATGCTTCGACATCATTCAACAAGAAGGTTCATCTACACACAGTTTATTTTCGACTTTACCTGTATAACTTAAAGATGTCCAGCAACATAAGTTTTTCATTACTTTCCAACTAACAGCAGCTCCCTAAGTAAATCAAAATTCATAAAATTTGCGGGGTGACCTTTCGAGTTCCTAACCCCTAGTTGTTAGAAGGGTAAATCCATTTACACATGATTAAAGAATTTCCTACACTTGCAAGCGCAGTTCGCGCGTCGTGTGTTTTTATGTAGGACACATTTATATTAACATCTTGAAACTATGCTACTTTGAACTTCACTTCCTTTTTCAAGCATAGTCTTCATATAACATTTTTCCTTTCTTGTAATGCATGCTAACCGTGGTCAAAGTTCCGTTATCACTGTAACATTTAATTTGTACATAAGTACAAGGTTATTTACAATAATGACGTATACGTCAGATACTTTCCTTGTAAGATATATTGTTGCTGCAATATGGTATCATTTGAATGTATTTGATTGTTGAGATGGACGATCACTGTCTATTTATAATTTATCCTTCTATGGGAAACGCATACGTAGCGCTTTGGGACATTTAGATCGGTTTTTCTTTGTGGTTTTAAAATAAGTCATCATCCTGGATTATTACGTTAGCAATGTGTTTAAAGCTTTTGAGGTTAATGTTTGTTAACTGAATTGCATTTATACAATCAAAAATTTGTTTTGATATACCATGATTAATTAACATTAACTATTCGTGAAATCCAAATATACCGGATAATTCCATATTTATTCTGTCCATCCAAAAAATGTTTTCTTTCGTATCTGCTTGGTATCTGAAGTAACTCGAACGCGTTAGAGTATTGTGAGCTGTTAATCCCAAAATAGTTATATGCCAACGGCATGTTACCGTAGTACCATAATAGTTATTTACGCTGTAAGTCGAGAAACTAGAGCTTTTCCCGAAGAAAAAAATTACTAGGCGAGTCCGAACGACGAATCTTATAATTAGTGAATCAGAAAAAACACAGTTTTTCCGATATATATAATGTGCAAATATTTTTTTGCTATCTTTATATTAGACTAAAAAAATAATTAAAATTAAATATTTATACTTGATCTAAAACATAGTTGAGTAAATAATAGTTGCCCGTAAATAAAAAACAAGTCGACAAACATATTTCTTTTTAAATAAGAAACATTGACATGTTTTAAGTTACAACTTTAATAAAGAAATTGAGCATTTAGCCACTGAAATTCCAAACGTTGTAGAATTCAATATTAGTGTCAATACCCAGTTTACGTTCCACATTAAAGTTATCAGTACGAAAAAATACAAAAAGTAACTTGTTCCTATAGCAACAGTCTATAAAATAAACATCAATTTTATATTTGGGTAACAACAAAATACTAGTGATTTCATGTAATAAGGAATGCAGTTAACGTGCAAGAACCATGTACTTTATGGTTTAACCAGCTTATCTATAAACTATAAATTAATTCCTGATTGACAGTTATGTGTAAAGTACACCATTAAATCGTGATATAGTATACAAGATGTTATTTATAAATAGAAAAGCAGTGAAATTATTTGTTAAAATAAGCATATCTAAAACGACACTTAGAATTGCATACAATATCATTTCAATAACAATCTCATTTTTGTTGTCAGGATTTTTGCAGGAACAATTTTTAAATACTTTTCAGATATCAATGCCATGAACTGTAACAACTACTGGATCGTTTTCTCAATACAAGGGGCTTGTTCTTTTCTAATAAGTTTTCCTTCGCATGCGCTGAATTGGAACAAGAGCTATTGATGCTACCAATTAACGCAAACGGAGAAAATACAAAAGCAATGGTTAAAGAGAAAAAAAACTTTAGTTTGACATAAAGTTTATTCTAACATCCTGCAAAGCTGAATTGACCACTTTAGGCTACATATAATTTGATCAATTATTGAGGACAAACACGGAATGTTTGTCTGCTTTCGACACAAGCGCAGCACCAGCGAAGAAGGTATGGAAAGATTTTCGTTCCTCATGGTGTCCATTCCGCTTTTTTATGAAGAGGAATGACCACTTTAAGTTAAGTACACCTTGAGCAATTTTTGAGCATAGACGGCGGAATTTCGACTCTTCGGCACAGACACACTAACAACGAAAAAATAATAAAAGTAGAAAATTTTGAAATCTTTTATAGTGCTCATTTCAGCTTTCTGTGAAATTAGATCGTAGACCCTAAATCACACACAACTTGCGCAATTTTTGAGCACAGGTGCAAAATTTTTAGCACTTCCCGACGAAAACGCAGCACATACAAAGGACACAAGAAATGTAAAAAAATTGTAATCTCTCATGATATTCAGCCCAGCTTTCCGTGAAGTTGCAATAGCTACCTTAAATTACGTGTATCGCACAATTTCTTAACTTAATGCAAAGTTTTAAGCACAGACGAATGAGATATTTATTTTTTAAAAATTGTATGGCCTCACACATAAGTCAACCGCAGGTAATGAAATTTGGACTGTAACTCTTATCGAAGCATCAGAAGCGTGACGGTGTAACATTAATTTCACTTTACCATTAAATATTTAGTTCATTAAAACGTACTATGTAGATTTTCCGTTCAATTTTACCATTCAAAGCATAGTGTTCTAAACATGCATATCGACAAATGGCTAATATGACCAACAAACTAGGTTTTCAGTGCAATTCGTTAAGCAGAAGACACAAGTTCCATTATTGTTAATTTTTAGTATTATTTCTTCAAACAGCACCACGTTATTGAGTCGAGACGGATTAGTCATTGCAGTCAAAGCGTTTGGTAATGGTAAACTTTTTCCGCTTTCCTATGGACAAATTTCTTATTCCCAATAAGAGTAGTTGATAATGCAACCCTAGATACGCATCTAGAGATGCTCCTTTATATGACCTTGTAACAAAAAAAATTTGTTTTTCATGAACTTCTTGAAGCAACAGACTAATGGGCGCTCCATACACAAATGCTAAAACCTCACAACTTAGCTAGCTGCCCCAAATAGATCTCATTGGAACACTGAACAGAATTATGCTTCCATTTAACTTAAAAGTTGCTTTATTTATCCACACTGTTTTCTCCCAGAATAGAAGTCCATCTATAAAGGTATACAGCACCTGTGACTGTTCCTTTAAAAAAGAATGACACCATAAGTCTTTTGACAGACATACTACGCTACACCCGGAGAAATTAGTATCTCGTTTTCCTGCTACTTTAAGATTTGTTCTTGCCTTAGTACCAACAGTTGTGGCGATTGAGGGTTGCGTTTAATTTAAAAATCTTCTTATCAGACAAAACTATAAAATTAGACTACTGTTAATTATCGTAATTCCATTCGTAATATTGGAGGCCCCTACCAAACTCGTCGTTATTGCGTGAAGCAGCATGGAATGCAAAATTTTTACTGTCTGTTTTAAAATGAGGTTGACACTTGATTTGTTTGCACCTAACTCATGCGAAGCATAAAGTATGTGTTACTTGAAGGATTTCCAAAAGTACTTCAAAATTCACTTCCGTTGCTGAAAGTTCACATCCACTTTGTCAACTACTTGTCATTACTGGCAGCTGAAATGAAAATAAATAGAAAACAAATAAATGAAAATGATACAATTCATAAGAAATCTAGATACAAACGTTCTATCGGGCTATCTGAACTAGTTTCCCTGTTAAAAACATTCAGACAGTGGAAACTCCTTTGTAGAATACTAAATATTCAGATTCTGGTGGAATCGCGCCCGTCAGGATTTTAAATATATATTTTTAAATGCCTGCTGTAGAATTCAACAGAGACCATCCATTTCTATTTACCCGGGAGCGTCACCCTATACCTCTCTTCCGGTACGCCAGTAACCTAGATAGTTTAACGCAAGAATCCTTTTAACTAGCACTAGCTAGCCTCAACCACTACAGCTGGCACCACTCAAAAACCATAAGTATAACTATTAACTACCGGAAGATTTTAATTTATCTGGAGTAAATCATCTGATTTTTGCTAGTAGTACTATCAGAGTTGACAAATGTTTGAATAAACAAAGTACATTAAATCAATAATTAACAGTAAAATTCATTTTTAAATTCGCTCATAAAATAGTAAGTATGCTTGTGCCTCAAGTACATTTTTTGGACACATTTGCGATATAAGCGTCACTGACATAATACCTTACATGTGATTTTCCAAGGCTCCACCCGAAGGTACTAAATTAGCCAGGAGCGAGTTCTTTTTTTACCTGGAAAGCTTGGAATTTTTCCGAACCCTTGCTGTTCCAAGCAAGGTAGGGATCTTTAACGTGCGTAACAACACTCACATACGGGACCTCCATTTTACCTCTCATCAGAACGAGGGTGTATTTTTGTGAAAAATGCTCGCCTAACATTTTTCAAGCCGACTATGTCGGGGCTCGAACCCGGGACCTTGGGCGTAGTAATCACACACATACCACTATGCCATGGAGCCGCCTACTGACATAATACCACCTGCTCACTTTATCTTTGTCATCTTTATACGGCAAAGAAAAGACTTGATTTTCATGATTTTGCAGGAACTGCCTACGATAAACGTAGTAACTAATCTTTGCAGAACGAAGTTTTAAAACCTGAAATCTCTTTGAATGCAATATCAGCACAGCGGGTGGATTGCGCATTAGAAGTTGCTTAGTGGCATTGGTATATACGTTCATCGGGTTGCAAAGGTGACTCTTATACTCTGGATGTGGGTCGGGACGTGAATAAAAATTATAACTGCATCACAACCATTCACACTGATTTAAATAAACGCAAATTGCTCTGTACAAAATATCAATATTATCATTAGGTCTTCAGTCCTGAAACTGATTAGACCCTCATTGTTTCCTATTCTGAATTAACCTACACATTTCCCTGAAATTTGCACGGTCTGCATCTATCACTATCTGCATGCGAAAGTCTGATCTCGGTCTACCTCTACCTCTTTATTCATATCTCTGCGTGTAATATATCCCGTATTATTCCCCAAAAATACCTTAAAACGTATCCTGCCTTTCCATATTTCCAATTTTTGTTGTTTTCTACAGATATCTCTATTCCACTACTATTTCCATAACGTATTTGTTATTAACTTTGTCTATACATGCTACCTTCTTCAATTTCCAGAAGGCTTCTACCTCTTTCTGTCTGCTTTTCCTACTGCCCCTGTTCCATAGACTGAATATCTTTATCTTTCAGTTTCTCAAAGTCAAAGTGCCCTTCTCCGTTTCTTTTTTTTATATTTTTAAATTTAAGAGCGGCTTTCATAATTACGATGTTGGGGATTAATAAACATCAGCATTGTGTTATGTGTTTAGTACCTAATTCTCAAAATCAATACGGAAGCTTGATCAAAATTCTAAGTGATCCCTTAAGATAACAAAACCACTACCTGTTTTAGGAGAATACACGTAATCCTACCTTTTGTTTGCTTACTGAACGCACCTCCATTTTTAAACAGTAGAGGTTGACAACTTAACTAACAATATTAAACAAAATCGCATCTGAAGACAATTCAACTTGTTTTAAATATAGTTAAAGCGATTGTGGGTAAACGTGAATCCCGCCATATACAAATTATCCAATAGCATAATAATCACATGCTGTTTTAATGGCTTAGAGGCACGAGGGTTTTTCCTGCAGCTATAACGTTTAAATCTGTCCTTGTACAGATCGTCTACCTTAGTTTCCATATTTTTGGATTTGGGCGACCATATGAGAGAAACGGCGACGTTTGTTTTGCTGAATTCCTTTGAGGATGGTTCAAAAGTCGTAGAATTCTCGAGGTACGAAGATAGGAAGTCAACGTTTAAGGAGTAGGAGGATTTCACGCTACAGAGTTCATGAAGGACCAGTACCTCGGAAAGTGCTTTTGAAGGTATCAATCCCAACGGTGTATGTATAGTGGATTTCCTTTCTGTGTATTGGTATTTTGGATTTTCTTCAAATTATCTCACATATTTGACTATATTTCCTGTCACTTTTTTTTTGGGTATATAAATTGGTTTAACTGTGCAATCATTCTGGGTTTCTTATAGAAAATTAGGTAGAAATATTGGTTACATTTGGCTTCATAGTGTGATAAATTTTACATAATCAGGTTCTAATTATTAAGTATAGTTTAAGTATGTAGAATGTGGTTACGTAATCCTTTTCAGGTCACACTGATATAAACAACATTTATGTAGAAACAATCTGGTAAATTTTAATTGCTTGGATTTAATGTTATGAATATGCTAATGATGGCTGCTTATATTGCTGTGGTATTAATTATAAAATAAGATTAGCATTGTCTGTCCATAAGATCTACTATATAAAGATATAAAGTAACACTATTGTTTAGATGTGACATTAATACACAACCTTTTGCTACTGCTGCGAAATTTCGTGTACTAGATGGTTTTTCTTCTTTATTGCTGCTGTCTACTATTACATTATCTTTTTGTCTTTACTTATCAAGAGTTGCTTTTAAGGAGTGCTTGTGTACACTATGTATGTATATTTATATTTTTAGCTTTTGTTTTATGTGAATATAAAGTATTTAAGAAATTATATTAAACAAGTGACCGAAAACAATCCATAAAATATTTTGTTCGCTAATTTCTGTTTTATGTGAATACTAGGATTAAGCTTAAAAATTAGTTTGAGGTGACTAAGGAGAGAATTATTTATTTTTGCGAAAATTGTTGTATTGTGTAAATTCTCTAGGTTATATTGGATAAATATTGTTTCCTCTGCGGGTTGGTTTTACTTTTTGTAAAATGTTTCTTTTATTAAAGGTTGTGTAAATAATTTATTTTGGGGGTTTACTTTTTTTGTGACCCATCCTACTCTAGGACTTTCTAGCGAGCACGGCATTCTATTGATTTCTTGTTTCGTTTTATTCTTATCCGCACGGAATACCGCAACGCATTTTTACTGAAAACTTTAAAGCTATGGGGTAAATATTGCATGTAGCATGAGTATTGATAGTGCCACTTCTATTTAATTATTAATTATTACAGAATCTTTATTAAAATTTACTGTTTGCAATTGCTATGTTTACCCAAAGCTATTTATGGTAATTACACATACTTGTATTTTTGAATTAGGATTAGTAATGTTAATATTTGTTTGCTTTTTGCGTTTTTGTTTTTAAATAAGTCATTGAACTGAATTCTGTTCCACTATGTATTATAAAAAAATCAATTTCCGATTATCTGGTTTAAGTTTGTTTCCTAGATTGCGTTTAAAACAACTAAAGATATTGAAATGGCATGCTTAATTAATCTTGCTATTCGTGAAATTATAATATGAAGGGTGCAGTTGTATTGATTCTGTCCATTTAAAGTAATATTTTGCATTTCCAATCTTACTTGTAGCTATCGTAACGCGAACGCGTTATGCATCACATCACATTCAATCGTATAAAAAATTTTGATAATTTAATAAACAACGCTTTTAGCAACTGGCGTGTGTATATTTTACTTATATAGATGTAGACAAACAAATGAAGTAGTGATTTTATCTAAATTATGTCAATATATAATTAATATTTTATAATAATAACAAAACTGTCACAACAGAAAACGATATGCAAAAATATTATAGATTTGCCTTAAGTACTAAAATGCATTTGATTAGTCTTTATTTTCTAATTGTTATTTTTATTTACAGAAAATGCAAGTAGAGACTGCCTTTGGAATGGAACATGGTCAAAAACAAACTACAGTTTGTGCGTAGAAATAACAGAACCTCCAACATCGGAAGAAGATGTTATGGCCACAACAACGATTTACTTCGTTGGATATTCGTTTAGTTTAGTAGCGCTTACAATTGCCACAGGAATTTTTATTTGTTACAAGTAAGTGGTTTTACTATTTCAGCATTAAAATACTTTCCTTACAGGGTGGCATCCGGGAAACTAGAAATACTATGTTGAACGAATACTTGTCTAATATTAAGCTAAAATGCCTTGGCTATTATTTGGAAAATTCTCATCTGTTTTATAGCGGTATTGAGTGAGAAAGTTGTTAACCCTACTGTACTCAAACTTAAAACTACATGATACTAAGAGTAGTATAAAGTAAACTTATCCTTAGGTTTATTAACTAAGTCTTCGCCTGTTTTGTTTGAAAGATTAAAGAGACCTTTTACAGCAAACAAGTTCAAGTTTATCTGTTAACACAACGTTAAACTCTAATCTTGCTCCATAAGACGATCTCGTCCTCTCAGGCATAATTTAGCTCTCCTTAGCCATTCTCCTTGTTAATTATGGTTTTGCATATTACTTCTTCCTCTTTCAAAAGTTTCAACCCCAGTCGGGGTTTCTGCAATATGTTATTCAGAAGTTTTTGAATTTATAAACTAGTGTTGCCTTAAATTTGTAATTATGATATGAGTATTGTCGCATTGGGGATAGCATAGAATTTGTAGATTAAGATTTTTGTAAACTAGACACAGAATATTTTTCTACTTTTTTCTTACTATTTAATTAAGTAGATAAAGCTCAATTATAACAAAAATGTCAATCTTGTACTCGAATTAGATTAGTGTTATAGATATGGTATGAAATGGAAACTCCAACAAAGACCCAAAAGAATACCAACAAAAATTTTCAAATCCACATTTTATATATTGTCATAATACGGTTGAAAGGATATCGAAACTTTCAAAGAGTGGTAAGATCCAAGCAGAGATTAGGATAACACCGTCTTAGAGTGTGTGATTTAAGCCAATCGCATAAGAACCGGGAAAGAAGCAGCGCTAATAAGAATCAAGAAAATAATTATTTTCAGGGCATTACATGAAAAAGATTACTATCCGTATTGCACACAAAAACTTCAACACCTGTTGGAAGTGGACGTATCCTTGAATCGTATTCGGTGAATGTGTAACTGAAATTTTAAATAGACTTCCGCGAATACGTCAATGAGACTAAATATCGTTTACTAGAGACGGAAAAAAAGATTCTTGTAGTGAAAACGCCGTGCAGTGACCTAGATTTACTCCCGGAGCAGGTTAATTGTCGACGTGCGGGCTGCTATAATATTGCCCAACTGTTATTTGGTGTCAGTGAATTTGGAGTTGATTTCACATGAACGTGATGCCCTGAATTTAAATATGGCAATAGTTTTTGCCTAGGAGATCAAATTTTTAAGATAACATTTTAGTGAATTATACGTTACACTATTTTCAGTTAAATCGATGGATTAAACAAAAAACTAAACACAGAATTTTTACTATTATATTATACAAATCTATTTAGAATGGACCTGCACCTTGCCGCAGTTCTGGATTACTAGAACAGGTGAAATGAGTTGAAGAGCCAAACTACAGGCCCAGCCAAAGTAGTAAGGTCGTTAGTGAGGAACCAGACTAAGACAGGTCCCCGAAAGAGGGCAGCGGATCTTTCGGTACTTAGATTGGCAGAGACCATAGGGGTCGGTATAGCAGTCTAACACGCTACCGCGATGTGGAAGGCAACAGGAAACCACCCCATTACCTCCCAAGTACACGGCGTACTTAAATTGTAATAAACACGATGACGTTCCCTGAAAATTGAAATGAATCGATTAGTACTAGGCATAGTAGGGATCATCGAAGTTCGGTGGCCAGAGGCGGGGGATTTTTGGAGTGGAGCCTTTAGGTTAATTCATACAGAACCAGAGGAACTAAATTTGGGTATGGGGATAGTTATGCGTAAAAGGATAGGACACTGTGTAGAAAATTACTTACAAAAGAACGAAAGAGCGCTCATGGTTAGATTAGAATCTAAACCGGTAAACATAGTAATAATACAAGTATACATGCCCAACCCTAACTACAGTGACGAAGAGGTAGAAGCGATGTACAACTATACTGAAGACATACTAAGATTCGTAAGGGCCTGAAATTTAATAATTACGGATGATTTTAATACAGTGGTAAGTGAAGGTAGCGAAGGAGCGGTAGTAGATTTTTTTATTTAGTCGCGAGAAACGACCGGGGAAATAGGCTGGTAGAATTTTGTGACAAGAACAATTTAATCATCACAAACACATTGTTTCAACATCATGCTAGAAGGCGAAATACGTGAAAGATGCCAGGAGATATAGGAAAATATCAAATAGATTACATTCTTGTTAGATAGCGGTTTAGGAATCAAGTGAAAGACTGTAGAAGCTACCTGGAAGCAGATACACACTTCAACAGTATCGTAATTATGAAGGCCGCGCTTAAATTTGAAAAAAGGAAACGGAAAAAGGCACTTTGACTTTGAGAAACTAAAAAATAAAGGTATCCAAGAAAGATTCGAAATGAATTGCTGAAAGATATCGGGAAAATTTTTGATACTAAGGAAGTAGAAACAGAATGGAATAACATTAAATCCAGTTTAGACATGGCGGCCAATCATATTCTGGGGTATACACAAAAAGAAAATAAGAAACCATGGATAACAAAGGATATCGTGAATTTACGAAAAGAAAGACGAAAATACAAAAATGGATTAGACAAACCAGGAAAACAGAGACACAACGCCATAAAATGGGAAACTATTCTTAAATGCAGAAAAGTTAAAGAACAATGGATTGATGTAAAGTGCAAAGAGGTACAAACTAAGATGGAGAGACAGATCAAGCATACAAACTAATTAGAATTAATTTTAGGGATATATTAACCTTATAGCAAAAATATAAAGTATGTGGGAGGAAATGTTATTATAGAAAATGTTGAAAAAGTGGGTAGATGGCAAGAATATACAGGAAATTTATTTGTAGGAGAGGAACTAACAGCATTAGAACAGAAATCATATACTTAGAGATGAGTTTGAATTAGCATTAAAAGTCTGAAAAATGGTAAGGCGCCTGGTACAAATAAGGTGCAAGCAGAAACTCTAAAAACTACTGGACAAGCAGTAACAGAATGTTTCTTCCAACTTGTAGGCTATATATATATGAGACAGGCAAGATACCTAAAGATTTCAGACGTAACATCGTAGTAACTATACCAAAAAAGAAAAACGCAGATAAATGTGAAAATTTTCGAACAATAAGTTTGACAGCACACGTGTCAAAAAATATTAACTAGAATTATACAAAGACGAATGTAAAAACTAGCTGAAGAAATACTAGGAGAAGATAAATTTGGGTTTAAGCGAAACATGGGAACACGGGAGGCTATTTGATCTCTGAGAATGATAATGGAGAAAACAATAGAAAAAGGGGAAAGATTTGTAGATCTGCAAAAAGCATTCGTCAATGTAAAATCGAAAAAAATGTTTGAAATTTAAAAAGATTGAAATGAGTTATAGGGATAGACAAATAGTACATAGCTTATACAAAGATCAAACAGCAGTAGTAGAATTAGAGCAGGAACGTAGAGAAGTAAACTTTAGGAAAGGGGTTAGACAGGGATGTGCCCTATCTCCATTAATTTTTAACTTGTACATTGAAAAGGCAATGAATACTGTCAAATGCATGAAAATTACTATGCAGGACAAAAAATTGATTTGTTTAGATTTGCAGATGACATAGCGGCATTAGCATCTAGCAAGGAAGAGTTAGAACCTGCTCTTAATGAAATGGAAACGGTTCTAGAAGAGAGACATACGGTATGAAAATTAACAAAAATAAAACTAAAGTACTAGTATGCAAAAGAGGGGAAAATAAATCAAAAACAAGTATACAAATAGGTAACAAGAACTTGCAAGAGGTTAAGGATTTCTGCTACCTAGGAAGCCAAATAACGCAAGATGGGAAAGTGTAGAAGGTATAAAACAAAGCGAGTTTTTTTTACCTGGAAAATTTGGAATTTTGCCGAACGCTTGCTATTCCAAGTAACGTGCGTGACAACACTCACACACGGGACCTTTATTTTACCTCTCATCCGAACGAGGGTGTATTTTTGTGAAAAATGCTCACCTAACATTTTTTTGGCGAACCGTGTCGGGATTCGAACCCGGGGCCTTGGGCGTAGTAGTCACACACATACCACTACGCCACATAGTCGGCCCCCTTTACATACCACTGAACCTCGGTGAAATAAGGCATATAATTAGAAAACAATAGAACGGGAACCGAGCTCTATATAGGCTGTGTGGAAATTTTAGAGAAGTGTGTAGTCCAGCTCAGAATGTAAATAAGTGGAGGTACGTTTCCAACCAGTTTTGGGACGGAAAACCTAATGGTGAAAAAAAAGCGCAGATAAATCTAATGATCATTATAAACAACTACAAGTGTTGATTGTGAAATACTTGCAACTAATGTTGACTGCAAAAAGAAATAATGAAAAAATATTAAATCGGCGAATGTATAAGTGCTGGGGGAACTTGGCAACCATAGGCTGCTTACCCCCCCCCCCTTCACAACCACTGAATGTCGGATAAATAGGGTATATAATTGTAAAACAATAGAAGGGGACTGAACTGCACCTAACAAGAAAGAACAACAGCGCTTATGATCAAAGACAACAAACATAGAAACAAGAAGAAAATTGTTGAAGGCATATGTATGGAGGACAGCACAGTATGTCTATGAAACACGGGCAGCAAGAAAAGCAGACAGAAAAACGGTAGCAGCCTTTTTGAATGTTGTGCTTCAGATGTATGAGGACGATAGCATGGACAAAGTTAATAACAAATAGGTAATAGAAATAGTTGGGGAATGAAGGTATCTGTGGAAAATAAATAGGAGAAATAGAAGGGCAGAATACGTTCTAAGGTATTTTTTGGGAATAGTACAGGATATATTACAAGCAGAGATAGGAAAAAGGAGGAAAATGTAGACCTAGATCAGATAGTGATAGATGCAGACTGTGCAAATTTCAAGGAAATGTGTATGTTAATTTAGAATAGGAAATAATGAAGGTACGCGTCTAACCAGTTCCAGGACTGAAGACCTAATGATGATGATTATAAAATATTATTGTATACAATGTTAGAGGAAATACTCATCAACGAAACCAACTAGTCACTGAACATTTCGTAAGCTTCATTCCTGTGACTTACTGGAACGTATTTTGTAACATTCCTCTTTTAATCTCCAGCAATAATATGCCATCATTTGCCTATTACATCTTCCAGTGGCTTCCACCAAATTTTCAGTAAACTTGTCTAAGTGGTTGTGTAAATAGTGCACCTTAGCACTCGTGTTACCCCCAGGGCATTTGGAACTGTTTAGCACCTTTTTTATCTGTTCAACAAGATTTCACCTTTCCGTTTGCCCAAAGAATTTTCGACCACTGCAACAACCGAAATATAGGCGTTTCGCTCAGCCTCATTCATTGAATTTATGAAAGCAGAGTCCTTGCTGGGTTGTCTTGTCTGCGATATATCAATCTCTGTATAGGCAAAGCACGATCCGTTCTTATAAAAAGCCTTTATAAGTTTCATAAAGCCCAGCCTGATATGCAATGGAAAAAGATGACTCTCTCGCATTCAACCAAGGGGTCTTTATTGACATTTTTTTTTACCAACGTCCATGTTATTTCTCTTAGGCCTCTCTGTTCTAACTCAGTGGTATGCTTTGTCTCTGCTATCCCAGAGGCGCAGAAGCAAGGATATTTGCTGCGTCTACTTTGCTGTTCAAGGAAATAGTTCACCATTTTCAATTCCACACAAATGACCCATTGATGTTCGTGATACTATATCTTCTCCAAGACCAAAGCTTTGGTGTTATATTTCTCATTCATTTTGTACAATGAGTAATTAGCATAGAACCATATTTGTTCTTAACATGTAGAAAGACACGTTTCAAACTTAGCTTTGAGATGCCAACATCTGGAATGTAGTCAAGACGAACCACTTTTTTCAGGATTTTTCTAATTTCATGACAAAGTATAAGGTTGTGTTCTTGAGAAAAAAACGTAATTTTTGTTCTTTATTCCAGTGAATTTTTTTGCTACAACCTGGAACCCACAATCCTAAAGCTTTTTGACAGATTGAAATCTCTAGTAAATTAGTTTACTCATTCTCACAGAAACGTTAAAGAATTGATGATATCCCGTCATAATCGCTTCACCTTCCTCAGTGTTAGAAGGGTAATGAGAAGGACAATACTTGTCTTCAAATAGTTCTGGTAGCTTGCAAAACGTTGGTATCAACATTTCCTCTAAGAGAGAAACGAGGCGTCTTGCAAGATAAGCCCTCTTGTTGCGGTTGTTCCGATTGATTCCAGTCATATTTACTAGGTAGATATAGCAGTCTTCGAGCGGGTCCAAACCATCAGTATGCCAAATTTTAGACTTCTTCTTTTGTCAATAGCCCAGTGTCGTAAATGTTCTGTACGCCTAACTGAGTCTAATTACGATTACATAACATGCATCGCTATGGTTTGGCTCTACCATCCGATTACGCATTCCATTTTTTTTATTCTTTATTTTTGATAATAATTATCAATTTACATTCTCCATAGATCTTGTATGTTAAGAGTCTGTATGGTAAATAAGGAAAAAATGTCTTTTAGAGATTTCGAATTATTTATTAGCGCGAATGAATGTCAGGGAGTGGAGCGCATCATAGATCTTGGTTTAACGTCAATGCATTTTAAAAACTAAAAATTTCAAGGAGTACAATCTATAGGTATAAAATAAATACATTACTAATATCATGTTATTAAGAGTAGAGTGTTGCGGGAAAAAGGAATAGTACGCTATAAATTTAGATTTTCCCTGAAAGGACGGTGACCCCGTAACAATTTTAAGAATACTTCGGTTAACTATAATGGTTTGGGAGTGGGTTCCTATGGAAGAAAATAATAAAAATATAAAAAAATAAATATTTGAAATTGCTAAAATACAAAACCACTTGGCAGTAACCACTTAGATTGAAAGGCGTCTCTATTGTCATAATTATAGAGTGTCAAACCATCTTGTTTTAGCGATCCCTTCGATATTATGCATTCACGGCCGACGATAATTCCGGATACTTTTCCTTGGCTTTCGGTTATCTAAATGTATTACATATACGTTACCCTGCTCTATAATAACAGATTAAAGACACTACTAGAATTTTGACCAAATAAAAGAAAATCGTAATGTAAAGGGATCTTTCTCTAAATTCGACTTCATCATCGAGCTGACCCCTTTCACAATTATCTAATTTTACCCAATTCGTAGATAAAGGCAATTAAATGCAACCTCTTAACCTCCATTGACATTAAATATGAATAGAAGTATAACTTTAAAAATACGTTCCTTGAAGAAACCTAATTTTTTAAAATCAAACTAGCCAGGTATTACTAAGAAAAACTTTAAAGGGAAACACGAATTAAATCAATCATGAATACTATCACACCATTATTCTTTTTTTAATATTAATATTCGTGACATTTTAAATTCCATTTCTTGGAATGCCCTTTATAACTGTACATAGAAAAGAGTCTAATATTAACTTTCCGTTGTTATCATTTCACTATACATTAAAACTGCAAATTTTTTACTGTAACTAACGATAAGCCCCAGCAATAACGCTTACATTTAAAATTAATCTTTTCAAATACTTCAAACTTATTTGGGCATTAATATCATGCTGAAGTTTCACCAACATTAGTTCCATTGTTATTTTATAGTGCGACAAAATAATTAATTTCATGTTCTGTTAATTTCCTACTTGACGACTACAACTCATTTCTGTTTAAAATGTACATATAGATAATTATAAATTATAAACATAAAAGCTCATATTTTATTCATTGTTTAATTTCCAACAGATTTTTAACTCAAGGATGTTCAAAAACCTCAGATTTTCAATTTATCTGCCATCAATCAACGGCTTTCGTTACACAACACAACACAGAATCCATACTATAAGGGAATGGACCTTAAAGTTCCTACCTTTTTTGCATGTAGTCACGACATTGATTTCAGGAACCCGTGCTTGAAACTTACTTTGCATTTGCAAACGCAGCTTAAAGAATAAGTCGCTCATCATATTTTCCTGCAGGAATGCGAGGATGGTAGATGTAGTGGCGGATATTTCATGCGTGCTAGGTGTGCGCCGCACACCTTAAAAAATTTTGAGATTAGTAAATTTGGTTTAACGTTTAACATTTTAAGTAATGTGTATTTTCAATTGTTTAAATATAAGTACTATCCAAATTGTGCCTCAAGTTGTTTTTATAAAAAAAAGTGGTTCAGTGTAATTGTGGTATAGCTATAATACCCAACGCCGTGTTCGTATTACTTTATTACTCATAATATAATTCGTCAACAGGTTAGTGTGCGGTATCACGACCGCACAACGCCTTATTCTTACTGCATTGGGAGAAATGCAATTGAACTGTCTTCGGTTTGACGTCGCTCTCACTCGGAGGGTTAAAAGCTACATACCTACATTGGTTGGTATCCCTCGCTCGTGTGCTGTTTTAGTATCGCACATCTGCTAAATATTTTACTTCTGGGTTTTTCAGTTCTAACAAATTGTTACCATTACGCCGTGCAATTCTTCGTGTTTTTGACGTTTTTGTTATTGGACATATGTACTTTTTTATTAAGATGCGTTCTAGTTTTAATTAGTTTCTAATAGTAATTTAATTTAGTGGTAGTATAATAATAATGAACCTTCGACGGAAAGACCCTTGTTTTTAATTTCGTTTTAGCGGTATTTCTTAGTTGGCTAATCGTGTTTTATTTTGTGTGGTGTATTTAATTTATTGTTATTTGTTATTTTATAGTGAAGAATTAACACAATTTATGGTAGTGGTATATACAGTATAAAGTGAGTACGTAAAATTAATTCGGCCTACGCTTTCGCTTGTGCTGCAAGATAACCGCACCTTCTTGCGTTAAGGGCGCGATCGGATGTATGGTTGGCTGCCTAAAATCCATCAAAAAACAGGTTATTCTGTTTGGTAAATAACTTTTGTTGGATTGAAAATATGCAAAATGTAACTTCACCATTAGACTCACAAAACTTTGAACTTTCTAACGAAGGTTTGCTTTTTTTCTAAAGTGCAGTAATAAGCAAGAAATAGCTGTTAAAAGTAATGGTAAAATTCACTTACTTTATTTTAGTTACTACATCTAACATAATCAATTTGTATATAAAAAGCATTCGTTGGATAGCAGAATACATATATAATCGTTCTGTTAAAAAAAATTTCAAAAATATTGATCATGATAGCCGTAGTGTACTGAATGGATTTTATTGAATTATTATATTAATTGTACGCCATTTTAATAGAAATTGTTCACGACTTCCTCCGAAGATGGCACTGTTAATGATGTGTAGAATAAGGTTTAAAACCAGAATATTTCAAATTGAATTATTTTGGACTTTGTTTTTGTCGCATTGAAATGAAGTAAACTATAATATATGGTGAATTACCATTTGATAAGTGTAATATAATAATGATTGGATTAATTGCGAATATTTATGAAGCCAAAAATGACATAACCTCAACATCCATGGTTGTTTGTAAACTTTCATGTTTATGTTTACAAGCGATAAGTAAATTATTACACCAGTGTTACTTTGTGAAGCTTATACTATGTTATAATAGTTTTAAAAGAAAGGGTAGTGTGCCGTATCCCAAAACGTAACTAGATACTCTACAATATTCAATATAAGCAAAATATTGCATCATGTTAGCAAGAGTAATGTTTATTAAAATATCTTAGTGGAACCATCGCAGGAAAATAGGATACATTTTGTTACAAAATAGGTTGAGAGTTTGGTACTCGGCAAAATGATTTACAAATTTGAACGATCTGGGGGAGGACGTTCTCAAAAAACGATAATTTTTCCTACATCATTTTACACTTCACTTTGGGAACGTTCATTGTCTTGTGTATCTTCACCAGGGGTTTGCAATGGTAATTCTATTCTCCATTTGAAAAGTGTCAAAATCAGCTTTAAATATATAGGCAACTTATTAGTGTTCCCATTCTTTATCCCCACGTAGCAGACTTCCGTCATTTTTTGGTCATACAAAGTCCAAATGTAACGTCAGATAGATGTGATAATGAAATTTTCTCAAATTGTGCTGCCGGCAAAAAAGGATTATAATAAACAATAAACTTCAAAACTCCCACTAATTATGAAATATATTTTAGGCTAAATTAAAAATAAAAATGTAAAAGTTTATTTAGGATTAAACAATTTACGAAACTAGACCTAACTTTAGGCATTAGAAATAAACCATAAAAGAATTCCTTTTTGGTTAATTCTGTCAAAAAATAGCTATTTTGTTACATTAAATCGACTCTGTCAAAAACGACTAAACGTTTATTTCAATAAATATTTCAAACTAATAGAATATTTGGGGTCTTCGGTTAATATTTATCATCAAATGCTAATATCGAAAAATATATTTCCAATACAAAAAACTTTGAGTTGTTACCTGTAAAGTGTACTTTATTAAAACAAAATTATTACAAATGTTTTATTTTTAATGAATAACTAAGAAATTAAAAATAGGTTCAATTGTTGTAATATTTACAATGTGTATATAGGTTTTTTTGAACAGTAAGTCATTAGCAACCAAAAACTTAAAAGGAACACTGTTTTACACAATATGTAGCAATGTAAATGATATAAAACTATTGGTGAAAAGAAGTGAATAACAGGCATTTGTAAATAATATTTTTTAAACCACACATTTTAAGGTCAATAGATAAACGTTTAGTAATAAATATACGAACAGCTTTCGAATTGAAATTGACTTTATTGTTGTTAATATTACATTAAATATTAGTATATAAGGCATGTTTGTAGGTCCATAAGGCAAAGTTTAGTCATACACTATCGTACACTTAACCTGCATAAACCACTACATATCTCTACAAGGAAAATGAGTGAAGCAAATGAATAATTACACAAAAATTGAAAAATATACAATTAGGCTATGTTACTACTTATCCAAAATATGCACCCTGATTTGAACCTTGAATGCAGTAAAAGTAAAAAAGATTTTTATATCCATCTGGAATTGCATTATAAGTAGAAACAGCATTATAGATGAATCTTCTCTGAAACATAGCAGTCAGTTTCTTGAGAATTGTTAAAGTTTTAGTGTGTCTAATATTGATGCAATGCAGTTTGGAGCGTGTCATTAATATTTTAGCAATATCCTCTGAAGTCATTTATAATTATTATATGAACAAAACATAACAAATGATGTTTCCTGCAGTTATCCATATTTAACCAGTGCAACTCTTTTATCTTATGCGATACATGATCAAATTTTTTTAGTCCAAAAACTAAACGACAACAAGTATTTTGAATCCTTTGTATTTGTGTCATAGAAGTGCTATAGAGGTTTGGACCATATATAAAATCACAATAGTTAAATAATGACAAAACTAGCTTCCGACAACAGCTTTTTCAATTGTAAGGTTAGTATAGACCGACAAGCATATAGTTGTTTAAGTGCTATATACGACCTTTTTATTAACCTTGCAACATGTGACTTAAAGCGTAGATCATCGTCAAGTATTAAACAGAAATTTCTTGAAGAACTAACTAATGGAAGAGGTATTGTTAATTATGACTTTTATCTTATCCTTAACACAATCTCTAATTTTCTCTGTGATCCGAAACAATATCAGCATCACTAGTACCTGCACGAACAAATAATTCATCACTTGATAAATATATGTAATCAATAAAGAGTACTGCTGTTATTTACTATGCGCGTAGGTTCGTTTATTACTTGGATGAATCCATAAGAATCAATGCAGTGTGTGATAATATTACTTAAATTGAAAAGATTCACATTGACATCACCTAAACATATTATATTATCCATCAATGGTGCTAAATAAGATAATATATTATCTAGTTCATCAACACAACTAAGCGAATTAGAGTTTGGGGATCTGTATACTGTGCCTACAGTAAAAGTTTTGCGATTTAATTTAAACATTATCCAAAATATATTCAAGTATACGAGTCAGTTGCAAACCAAACAAAATAACCTGACATTTAGTTCCATCCTTACGTACACACCAACCCCACCCCCTGGACCTTTCCTTGTGGTAGCCAACACACTTGGCCGATTTAAAGTGTCACGTTGGTGGTATTGATGTAATGATTGTATCTTTTTAACTTTTGAAAGCAAACAAGTTTTCTGTAAACGAGTCGATATAAATTTATTGCACAAATAATAATGACAATGAAACTTAAATCTAAATTTCTTATATAAAAACTCTAGCAGGCCATGAATGGTTAAACATCAATCGCTAAACATTAATAATTTGTTAACATAAATATTGCACAATAAATAATGCAATTTGGTGACCGTTACCATACACTTGTGTATTGTGTTGGTCTCGTGCTAACAAAACCAACTAAAATTACCGTGTAGGTAATACTGGTTATTCTGATCAGTATCACAGCCACTGCTATCACTATTTGTATCACCCACTTTGATAATTAAAGGTTCGACAACATCAAACTGCTGTACTATAGCCCACCATTCCATCATACATTTTTCTGCATGTGTGATACATTTTTGCCAATATGACCCATCTATTCTTTGCAAAGATTCTTGCCATATCAAGTTGACATTTGTGTCATTATAAAGTTGGTTAAGCCGTCCAACATTTTTATTGTAAGATTTTATACAGTTCGCCCATACCAACTCTATAGGATTAAACTCGCAGTGATACGGAGGTAGCCGCAAAACTTTGTGTCCGTACATTTCTGCTAGGGTATCTATTTCATAAATTTTTGGTTGTGGATGTTTTTTAATTAATGATAATAGTTCCCTTTTTAACGTGTGACTGCCGCAACTAACATTGTGTTTAATCAAGTAATCAATGATATTTAGCATTGTCTAGAATAATTACGCTGGGTTTGCTTAAATTAGGAATTAAACGTTCTTCAAACCATTTTGTAAATAATGCTGCATTCATGTCTCCATGATAGTCAGCACTTGGAGATTTTGTAGAGTGCAAAAGTGCTGCATTGGGGCTGAATCAAGTTTTGTTGCCTGCATGTACGACTATGAACCTGTAATAACAAATATTTCTATCAAATGTAATTTTAACTTTAAAAAACTAACCGTTTTCCTTCTCCAGGAGGTTTTCTCTTTACACTGAGCTTGGAACCATTATGCCAACTCTTCTTAACAGAACCTCGACTAAAAATCCACGTCTCATCCAAGAAAACAGGATCATAAAGTTACAATTGTTTGTACATTTCATAGCTCTTAAAAACTTCACTCGTGCAGCAGCAATATGTTCCTGTTCAAGCACAGCCCTTCTACCATCGTCCAATTTAAAAGAAAAACCAATTGTTGATAGAAGTCTCGTCAGACTAGACTGGCTGAAGTTAAAAATTTGAGCGGTTACAATTTCTTGTCGTAAAGATTTAACAGTTACATGGAGCCCTAAAAGCATAATACTAAAAAACACTAAATAAAATTGTTATGAAAACTATATTACATTTGGAATACATTTCGTAAATTTTTCGTTTAACCGCATCTATTACAAAACCATCTACATCAGACGATTTAGACTTGTTGAATTTTCGGTGCTTGCTCGGTGACTCAGGAACTTTATTTTCTTTTCGGGCTTCTAAAACTCTCTTTTTTTAATGGAACGAAGAGAACTCAGTCCTATCCCACAAGCCTCAGATGTTCGCTAACAATAAGCAACAGTTAAAACACAACATATCACTTGAAAATTTGATTATACCTGCAATACTGACTCAAATGGGGCCAAGGTTCCATGATTATCACGTTCTCTTTCAAAAATGTTACAACATTCATCACCAACAACTGAGCTTGAAAGTTCAAATGTTTGTTACGAAACGTGTTCATTTTGATAAGTGTTGACCAAACACTATTCAATGTGCAGAAGGTTCTTAGTATAAAAAAAACAGTTTGTTGTATATCAGAATTATCTTTAAAAGAAACGTAGAAAATCGCAAGTGAAATAACAAAGCACAAATTCTAACCTAACCTTAAAAATGTTTGACAACTAATTACAAACGGAAATATTGTATGGACATACGTTCAGAGTGGTTGCATTGAATTATACAGCCGACGAATATTTTTCTAGCTATCCTTTTTAGATAGGGAAGAGCCAGGTAATAAAGTAGCATAACAATATTGTGGCTGTGTTTTATTCATATGCGCAACGATGAGTCATGCTTGACTTTATTTGATTTCAACTATATCTAACGCTTTGCTTGCTGTTCAACAACTTCGAAATTTCTGAAGGTCATTTACGATGAATAGTTACAGAAATGGAGAAAAACCAGCATCGTATCCTAGCAACCGTTATTTGCCTAACTTAGAAACGAACCACTAAACTACTAAAGTTAAAACAAAGTAGTTCCCTCTATCATGCGATATCTATACCACAAACGCGGCTATTTTAAAATTAGTTCGTGTTATGAAAATAGAGGGATGCGATCGCGCCCTTAAGGAACTGAAAGTCCGTTTAAATATAATAGTAATAGTGTGTTTCTTGTAATATGGAAAACCATAAATGTGTAATAGATGCACTTTTAATAAACAAGTTTTCGACAAGAGATTTTCAAGAAAAATTGGAAATTGTTAAGAATGGTAGACCTTGCCCTGCTTTGCCTGAATTAATAACCAAACATAAAACTAAAAAGGAAGAATACACGCGGCATTTTTCTGTATCACAATACACATCGATTCCATGGATAACAGACTGTCCGAAATTAAACAAACTGTTCTGTTGGCCCTGTTTACTGTTTTCGAATGATAATGGCGTGTGGACCAAAAATGGGTTTTTGATTTAAGTCACCTGTCTTCTGCACAAAGCAAGCACGAACAGTCTCAAGCGCATGTTGATTCCTTTGTAAAATGTAAATTGTTTGGCAAACAGCGAATTGACGTTTTGATTGATTCATAATACAAGTCAAACATAAACCAACACAACGGGCAGGTAAAAAAAAATAGAGACATACTTAAAAGACTTATAGATGCAATTTGCTTTTTATCGAAACAAGAACTTCCTTTGAGAGGCCATGATGAATCAAGTACGTCTTTCGACAAAGGAAATTATTAAAATTTTTGGACGCCCTTAGAGAATATGATCCCCTTCTTGATTCGCATTTAAAAAATACGACTGTGTTTCGAGGTACTTCTCCAACTGTCCAGAATGACATTGTAATTGCACTAAGTGATGTTATATTAGATGAAATAAAAAGAGAAATTGATATAGCTTCTTTTGTATCTATTATGCTTGACGAAACATGAGACGTAATGTGCAAATCTCAACTGTCAACTGTAATAAGGTACGTAAGGGATGGTATCCCTTGTGAGCGGTTTGTAGGGTTTAAAGACGTCAGCTCGGATAGAACTGCAAATGGATTATTTACTCATGTATCTGACATTATAAAAGAATATAATTTAAGTGCCAAATTAGTCGGACAAACATATGACGGGACTTCTGTAATGAGTGGTCACTTAAACGGACTTCAGGTCCAAGTTAAGGAAGCATACCCAAAAGCTCTATTTACACACTGCTATGCGCATGTGTTAAACTTAGTCCTACAACAAGGCTTGTCTAACATCAAAGAGTGCAGAATCTTTCAAACCCTTAGTGGTCTGTCGGCATTTTTTTACACTCTTCCAAAAGAACAGTTAAACTTCAAGATTTCTTTAAAAAAAAATTACTCAGTGGCCCCCACAAGATGGAACTTTACATCCCGGTTAGTCCATACGGTCAACGTATATCATAAGCAACTGGTTGAGTTTTTTGAGTGGCTAATTAATAACTCAAGCAAATGGGACGCGGATGAGATTGTAAAAGTAAGAGGATTTTTATCATTTTTGACCGATTTTGAAACAACTTTTTTCTTAGAAATCTTTACAAAATTGTTTTCTTACACAGATGTATTATATAACATTTTGCAGACAACCACAGTAGACATTCTTTATTGTAGTGCAAAAATAAGCAATATTGTTTCTCAACTAGAAAAAGACAGAGATGATGTAAATTTTGAAGCACTTTGGAAATCGCCAACATCTCGAAAAGAAGGCAACGATTCAAAACCAAGAACTAAAAGGGGTCAAAATAATTGTGATAACTTGACTTATCGCCGACTGTACTTTGAAATTATTGACAACATTGTAGAGCAGATAAACACAAGGTATGGTTCGTTTTCCAAACTGGCATTTTTTCATCTCTTCGGCCATCAAAAATTTGAGCACTACAAAAACAATTTTTCTAATGAACTTGTAAATACCTTAAGATTAACTTACGGAACCACATTCCATTACGTTCTTCTTAAAAGTGAACTAAGTGTCATTTATATGAGCCCCGAATTTCAAGGTAAGCCCATTTTTGAACTTGTTCGGTTTTTGGAAAATAACGATTTATTATCTGGACTTAAGGAAGTATATAAGTTGGCGGAGCTTATTTAGACAATTCCCAGTACCACAAGTTCCGTAGAACGTTCATTTTAAGCTTTACAGCGAATTCATTCTTACTGCAGGAGTTCTCAAGGTCAGGACCGTTTGAATGGCTTAAGTTGATTATCAATTGAGAAAGAACTACTACACAGTTTAAAATTAAAAGACTCTTTCTATGATTTAGTGATTGAAAAGTTTTTGACTAAAGCAAGAAGATTAGAGTTAATTTATAAATAAATGAAAAATGTTATAGACAATTTCAATAAAGTTTTGTTTATTGATCTGTGGAAAAAATTAAATACATAATTATATCTGTCCCGTCATCAACGAACCATTCCGAGGTAACATGCAATAACAATAGTGCGGGTTATTCTACAGCATAGTGCCTATTTGTCAATGCTGTCTTAGTTAACAGTAACGTATGTGAGTGCGCGAGAATGTACAATTTTGTTCTCGTAAATTGGCAGCAGTGCCGGTTGAAGAAGAGTAGTTAGCGACGCTAAGCGGAATACGTATATTTTAGTTTAGTGTCCACCATCTATTTGTTTATGGTATCAATACATTTTGACGTTGCCCAGAGCAGTACAAGGAAATTCAAGGTATTTATATCATTATTGATATTCTTTTTAGTGTATGTACATGTACTTGTTTTGTATATCAACTCATCAACTGATAGTGTATTACAGAAATTGAAAGCGATTACTGTAATAGTTTCTTCGTTATTATTACCCGTTATCAATTTGTATTTAGCGTTTCTCAATCAAAAACTAAAAAATAATTATGACTTTTTTAGGTTCTTTTAATTTAAAAAATTTACTAGTGCAAAACGTGCATGTGGCAAGCATAAAACAGAATAGTACTTACATCTGCATCTGCATATAGGTTATCGCTTATGCTGGCAAAAGCGACCAGCATACAGCACACCCGGTATATGGTACCAGAATACGCCACTGGGTAGATGGAACTAAAAAATAAGCAAAAGAACAATTTGTAGTAATAACATATTGAAATTCTTGATCTCGCATTTCCGTAAATTAAACCTAAAATATGATTATGAGGAATTCGGTTGTTAAATCCTTAGTCACATCCACTACCCTTCGACTTTTATTTTGTTTTAACCAATATCGATATCAATGGGTTTGCCGTTGAGTACAAAGATTTCTGGTCTACTTTACCTTCCTACCATTACTATCTTCATTCTTAATTAAATTTTAAAAAATGCAAAATGTGAAAGGAATTGGCGTCCTCAAACCAATGATTTTCTTGAGCGGTGCAACACTTGCTCAAACAGCATTAGGACAGTCTTGATGAAGCAGGATTAGTATGAATAGTAAAGTTTTACTTGTGTGCTATAAAGCTTCTTTTCAAGATGTCGCAACATATCTGCTTTTGTATTTGATAAACTCATTAGGTGCTAATCTGACTAGCCTCAAAAATAGATTGACTTTGAATTACTTTTACCATCATGTAGTAGTGGGTAGGCACTTTAAACCTCGATATCTCTGCAACGATTAAGAATTTTACAAATACTGGCTGGGACGTTATTGCTCGTATCTATTCAAAGAATCGCTATGCAAAGTAATGGTAGTTTGTCAAAACTCACCCCGTATATTCTTGACAACAGGGGTTGACTTACATAAGTTTTTATGAATTTCTAATAAGATTGTTGATAGTAGGTACAATTTTAAGAATTAATGGCAAATTTTATTCTAAATTAATTACAAACTGATATACAAATTCCGAAACAAAATTAGATTTAAATTGGATCGCTTTAAAGCTGCATGCTGTAGATATGCCTTGAATTAAAGCTACTTGGATTGACTGCATGTCGCATGCAATGAACTGAATTCTATCACTTCAACACAGCCGTAATTATCTTGTAATAAAATCAATTACCGAGGTGTTTTACGATGCTTACGTCCCTATTTCAACCTCCGTTGGAGCTAAATAGCATTACGTTAAGTGCTGGTACTGTCTAAAATTTTCACGCGTAAAACTACAAATTAAAAGTGTACAGAAACTGTTACGATACACAAGAATGCGTTTTTAAATACTTATTGCATGGTAAAGTGATAATTGGAAGGTCAGGAGATATGCACAGGATGTCCCAAATTGGAGCCTTACCATTGGGATCTCGCTTTTTATAAAAGATAGAGGCTATGTTTTTACGTTTCTTATAAGAGAGTCACAATAAAGAGAAACAATTTGATATGTCTCAAACCATTTTCAAGAAACCCAAAGAACCCAAAAGTTTCAAAATACGCTCTTTTATAGTTTACTTGTTTATAAAATGTTTAAAAACAAAATTGCAATTCCCTAAGACATCTCTTTATGCTACATTATTATTTAACCACAAAAAGTGTTTTTGACGTTTCGACTCTATAGAACCACCTTCAAATATTTTTCAAATAACGTCATTTATGTTTTTTATTTAATATGACGCAGTAAAAAAAGATAAGAAAAACATTTAATTTTGGACGGACAAAATGAAGATGTAAGCACCCTGTCTATTAAGAATGTACTAAAAATTAACGTTAATTAAGTACTATATTCTAATTTTTTATTTCTAGAAAATACAATTTCAATTTGGGTAATCAGTATAACCAAAAGTAATAAAATAAATTTTCTTAAAATAATTTGTGAAACTTAATACAATATCAAGATAACGTACAAGTCGTTAAATAGAATAAACATTGTGACAGTAAAAACCGTATAAACGCTTAAACATGTAAACAGATGAAATACAAAATTTCATAAAACGTTCGATGTATTTATTAATAAATACGTCGTTATATGTAATACAAGAATAACAAATTTGTGAAATTGAATACTCTGATAAAAATAAAACACGGAGCGTTATGCACTAAACGAAATTATAGATTATAGTTTAAGAAATAAACTAATACGTGGACAGCGCAATAACTGCTAACATGCAACACTATGTCTAAGATTGGGTTAGACGTTCAAGGAAAATTGCAACAACAATACAAAGTACGTAAATATATGTAGTTAGCGTGACAATAACTTTTATTCTGCACAGATAAAATAGGTTTTATTGTGAAAACGAAATTTGTAAAGGAAAATGATATATAACAACTAAGCACCACACGTTGGAAGTTAAATTCAGACAGTTATTTAGAAAGATCGAAATATAGTAATACGCGCAAGTAATAGGCGGAAGGGGGGTGCTTTTGTTAGAACCTTTGCTGAGATCAAGTGCAGAAAGGGTTTCCTTACGATTTCTGGATTTTGGTCAGCGCGTGGATAAAAATGAAGACAATCTAAACGTTAGTGAATGGAACACAGCAATAAGATATAACGTAGAGTTCTACAAAAAGGAAAAATGAAACTGTTCGCGAGCTATTAAGTAGATTCGCTTGCTAATTTTGGTAAGGTATGTTAGCCTACGCGCAGGGACTTTAAAACTCCTGTGTGTAGAAATAAATGGACTACCTACATGTATAGCTCAAATAAGTGGGTTTTGTTGTATTAAAGTAGCTGCTGATAGTCGGAAAGAAAAATTGAAAACTGGTCTTGCCGGACGTGCTCCAATTTTAAAAATATACTGAAAATTGTACCATAAGAAAAGTTTGAAAATCTTGGTCATGGTTAAGAGGTTTTCGTGGTATTTTAATTGTAAATCATGATCTGTATCTATGTATCGAGAAATTAACCAAATATGAAAATCATTATTTTGTTGAACTATGGAATAGCGACGTAATTCCTTTTGTTTTAAGTTTAAGCATAATGTCATTAGGAAATGAATTTTAAACGGTTAGAAAAATTAGGAAATAAGTTGTGGTAACTATAGAGCATGCAATTGAGCGATAAAAGGAAACGTTGGTATTGTATTCTATGTATTGCTATTCAGGGCATTTTCAGAAATACGATTTAGAGTGTCATGTACATCAACATTGGAAACTGGAGCAATGGTGCAGTAGTATTATATATGAATTTAATGTTTTTCTTTGGGATTTCTTGTATGAGGGATGTTCTTTATGTTTTGCATAGTGGGACATAGAGGATGCCACTAATAAATATCAGTACTAAAAAAGAACCTGTATCTATAGTTAACCTAAATCCAAAGTTTTAGTGCGATACGTGTAGTGTTCTAGTTACAACGAATTGTCAAAGTTAACAAGTTACTCGAAAAATGGAATTAAACCTTGAAAATTTTTGCGTAATAGTTTTTTGCAATTTCGAGAACAATTATCTGAACAAAAGTGCCTCGTCGAGTTGGTTTCTGTTTTCGATAATGAAACATCACATCAGTCAACGATTTCACGTTGGTATGGGGAATTCAAACGTGTACGGATTCGTCTTAGCTACGATCGAGTAGCAGGTGTACGAAAAACGGCAGTCGCTCAGGAAAACGTCGATGTTTTGCACAGACTCATTAGTGAAGATAGACTTGTGACATATCGCAAAATTGACGCATCATTGGGGATTTTAAAGACTTCAATTCAAAAAGTTTTGCAAGAAGAATTGTGTGTAAAAAATTAGTTTCACATTGGATACCTCATCTGTTGACCAAAAAACAGAAAGCAGCTAGGGTGAATTGGTGTCAAACAACTGTAGACCTCTTCAACGCAGGAAACTCTTAAAACGTATACAACATCGTGAGTAGTGATGAATCTTGAATTTACTGATACAAATCGTAAAATAAATGCCATCCATCTATTTGGGAGCTCTAAGGCGAAGAAAAGCCGACAAGCTCACACGTAGCTCGATAGACAATTGAAATTTTTGACGCAAGGAGACGTAGGATTTTAGACCATTTTCGGTACAGTCGCAACCTAAGTTCTAAGGATTTCTGTACCTTTCCGAAAATCAAAGACAGACTCCGTGGTAAAAGGTTCCAGTCGTCAGAAGAAGCAGTCGATGCCTTAAAAAATTCAGTTTTGAGTGTACCAACAAATGACTGGAATAACTGCTCACAAAGCTGGCTCGAGCCATACCAAAGTGCATTAACCTTCGTGGAAAATACTTCGGAAAACAATAAAGTTTTCATAAGTTATCCACTGTTTTATTCCAGATGTATATGCAAAACTTAAAAGACAGCCCTCGTAGTAATATGTGGCTGGTTTGATGTTAGGAGATTAGGTTTTTTTAGGAAAATATTTGTATTCATATTGCAACTATGTAATATTGATAGAAGTTAGATTTAGGTAGAACTTTATTTTATCTATAAACTAGGTAAAATTAGATAAATTTGTGAAAATATTTCTAACCACTCCCGTGGTGACTTCGTATTTGGAAGAGGCATTTTATTTCCAAAATTTCTTTAATATGACAAAATTCAAAGAGTGATTTTAAGGTGTTGTAAAGAAAGGTAAAGTATGTTGTGACAAGATACGAAAAATCAGTAGCAAAGGAGAACTGTTCGGAGCAACCGTTTTCCGTGTAGGAAAAATATCGAAGGGATTGTTGAGACAAGACAGTTGGCTCCCCTTAATTATGACAAGCATGAAAGCGTTTCAAGATAAGTGGTCACTGCAACGTAGTTCTATATTTCACTCAATTCCATTGTTTTTCGTTATACTTTTTAGTATTATTTCCATAGGAATCCACTCCTGCACTACTGTAGTTAGCCTGTACACCTTGTAATTGTTACGGCTTCCCGCCTCTTCAGGACAAATCTAAATTTAATACATAAAGCCTATTTTACACTTAATAGTGTTCTTGGTAAAAAACTCGAGAAATATTTAAAACACCTATTAAAGCTGCTTTAACATTTTAATAACTACAAACAACTAAATCTGAAGATGCTTACTAAATTTTTAGGAGAAAAACGTAAAGTAAATGTTCAAACAAGAATTCATTTCGATGCATGCACAACTGAGCTCGTTTCCGCTTATTATGTATAGCTCTTGAAATGTGCGTCCTTAAATTTGATTAAATATATACAAAATATTTTCTTGTATTTAGTTTAGATTATCTGCAGAGTTTTTTTTATAATTCGTTTTCAATACACACCAAAAAATATCAAATGGATTTAAATCTGGAGTTCCTGCTGGCCATGCAAATACATCTCGGGTTGCCGATCTATTTATCTGAAAGCACTTGGTTAAGACAGTTTTTAACAACTACATTATTGTGGGGTGGTGCTCCATCTTGTTGCCACCAGAGACCTTGCATAATAGTTGATGTGACATCGTCAAAATAGTCTCAGAGATCATTTCTTAAAAATGTTTATGTACCGCTTTGACGTAAAGGTTCCATTAATAGATAGGAATCAATAAAACGATTATTCCACATACCAACCCACACATTTACTCAAAAGCGTCTTTGTTTTTTCACTTTTTCGGTAGCCTAGTAATGTTCGTTATTTGTATTAAACATGCCACAACTTACAAATTACATCTGGCCGTCTATATTACATTCTTTAATACATCATTGTCTTGATTAATTTTGTTCATTATCAAATTACAGTATTCTAATCGTCTAATATTGTCATCTGGTCAATGGTTGTGACAGATATGAATCTTGTAGCGTTTATAGTTAACCTTTAAAACAACAAACAGGTATGTTTCACATAGAAACATAAGGATTATGTTACGGTATTCCGCGCAAACACAAAACAAAAAAAGTAAAAGTAAGTAAGGAAATAGTTTACGCCGAATACCGCAACAGAACGGGGATGGAATGGTAGAATTTGGGCTAGCTCAAAAACGTCGTAGAGGGGCGTGGGTGAAATAGAAAAACACATTGGAAACGTCGGGGAGACTATATTAATAACATCGAATCTTGAAAGACTATTTACAAAACAATAAAATAAATGTTGCGTAATCGTGATTGTAAACAAAGCGTCATGTTGTATTCAATCTTTAATGGTTAATCTTTAATTTTTAATCGTCTCTTTCAAAGCACGGTCTCTATTTTATAAGGGCAGAATCATGTATGGGGGTAGGTTATTTGACTTTCAAAGGTATCACCGAAGAACCAAGTGTACAGAATTTCCAGACAACAGCTGCCGAAATACGAACTGTAACAGCTTGCCAACAAGCAGATAACGCAATTATCAAAGGGTTTTGGACAAAGGAAAACAATCTTATTACTTTGTAACATCTTAGCAGTTGCAGAATACCAGATAATAAGTCCATTGTAAGCAGATGTAGGCAGGTGGTAAGTGGTCTTATCTTTTAGAAAAAAACTGCAGCTATTAATTAAAATGTAATCACTGCAGGTGCTAGGAAATATTGCAACTACTTTGTAACGTAATGTTTCCTAAGCAGCTGTTTGATTTTATAAAGCAAACTTTTGTATAGAGTAATTACTTGAGAAATTTTATTAAATAATACTAATTTAAATGGCGGGAAATCGAGCTTGTTGAGAAATTTTAGGGCATTTTAAAAATAAATGCAGGAAAAATTGTTTGCAGGGTTTTGAACGTAACAATTATTATGAACCTAACGAAATGCAAAAGCTATTCAAGAACGTATCTCGTATTTTAACTGCATTTAGAATATCTTGTATATCTTGTGTTCCAAATCAATCCCCGTATTCATTGTGTGGTTTTGTAAATGAACCATGTTCATTTAAATTTCTGACAAACTGAAAAAGATATGTATAATAGGGTTGATGTCGCTCGGGATACTTTTGCGAAGCTTTTTTCACTGGCAGGTTGGGAATTTCTGCTACGCTAATCAAAAAACATGTCACATACCGTTGTTCTTCGTGATACTAAGACATTTTAATGATCAAAGGAGAAATAAACGACAACTACAATAGTAGTATAATATAAAAGTCAACTGTCAAATATGCTAGATAATAAACAAAAAATACGCTTCTTTTCTTTTATTTACACCCATATTTGGTCAGTTAGGGATAGAGCTTAGTTTGTTGAGCTGTTTGTTAAATACTGTAATATTCATGTTTGGATAATACGAGTTAAGTGAACGACTTGGAGTTCTCTTATTATTGTGTTTATTTTAAATTAGTAGGAGATAAAAAAGTTTAGGCAAGGCTTTATCAATCCGAATTCCACAAAAAGCCATTAAAATCGGCTCTTAGGACACCCGTCTTCTAGCGAGACTGAAATCAAATGTGCTGGCACTCAAAGGCTTTTTATTAGACAGAAAATTAAAAGATATTTCTAGGTAGGTGTAAATAGAGGTGCTGAAATATGTAGACTCCTAAAAAGATTTGCATGTGCCTTTATGGAACCCATCCCTTCACCATTGAAAGCTAGCTGCTGCATCTCTTGCTGGTTCTCCTCCTTTGTAGAATAATATTAGTTCCGGTAACTGGCGTTATTTTAGCACGTAACGTGCTATAAAGAAATTAAGACACTTGCATGGAGATCATTTTGACAAACGTTAATTTTATGCAAGTTGCGAATTTTTATTTAACTGAATAAGACCAATAATAGTCAATTTTAATCAAATATTAAATTACTCGATATGCATTATTATTTGATATTAGTGGTATGGTATGTACGGTCACTACTACAATCGCATACAGTATTTTTCACAACTGCTTGGGAAAATTCGGATAATTTAAAACGTGTGCTAAAGACGGACAAGGACACAAGCAACTGAAACACGCATATTAAATTTCTCAGAGAGTAACTCTAACCAAAGCGTAAAACTAATTATAATTCATGAAAAAAACTTTAAAGTTTGGTACACAAAGTTTTAAAGGAGCTATGCTTTCATCCGTAATATTATTAGAAAGTTCAGGTTTTGCGTCTAGAAAATTTTATACACAAGTTAAACATATAGTTGCTATTCGTGCAAAACGTCTTATATAAAATAGAAAAATTTTCATGAAATTAAAAACTCAATATCTGTCAGTCTAAAAGCACCGGGATTTTTGTATTAATAATAAATATTCTAAATAAGATAAGAACTATTATTTTACGGCATTATTCATTACGACTAAATCTTGTTGAACTACAAAGATTTATCTTAAACCATTCTGAAATTATACTTTATTATACTTCTGATGCTAAATGTTAACTTTCAAGGGTACCAACAAAAAAAAAAGATGGTTCTATATACCGGAAAGAACATAGGCGTTTAGAAATATATTCAATTTTAAGGTTTTTTGGCATTAGTTTTATAATAAAACCATAAATAAGCAAAGCTTCAATGTTTTTTATTATAAATGTAGAAAAAACAGTTTAAGAAAAATTTAATTATACTAAATATTCAAATAATCTCCCGTTTTGAGATAAACAATGCCCTAGTACATAGGTGGGGAACCTGCGGCATCGAGGCCGCATGCGACCTCCGCGAGGTTCTTGTGCGGCTCTGTGCCACCTAGTACAAAATGGTAGAATTCGTTTCAAACAACTATTGTACATCAACGCCATGACAGTGGCGCGAAAAATCCCGCCAAAGACAGTCATATTGTAACATGACGTCAGAATACTAGTCTAAAACGAACTCTAACACGCATGAGCGAGGCTCTGGCCCACAGATCATCTGTTGCGATCTTCAGCAAACTGTAGTTAACAGTGCGTGCTTATAACAGTTACACGGTTTTGTTGTATTTCTAGAAGGTATAAACTTTGTTAAAGATATTATTTGATATTCGTTTTTTTATCCATCATGTCAAATAGTAAGAGAAGAAAATTAGGTGATGAAAACAGAACATTTAATGTAGAATGGGAGTTAAATTTTTTCTTTACTGCTGAGAAAGATAAAATGATGTGTTTGTTGTGCAATACAGTTTTAAATACTTTAAAAAAAGCGAATGCAAATAAACACTATTTGACTAACAAAGAACATAAATATTTCGCTTTAGAAGGTGAATCACGAAAAGCTGCACTTCAAAAGTTGAAAATGAGAAGCATCATCAGCAGACATCTTTTAGTGCCTTTGTAAATCAAAATTCCGCTGCAGTTGCTGTTACGTATAAAATAGCACATATACTTGGAAAAAGGGGCAAACCCATTTAGTGACATTGAAATAATTAAAGAATGTATTGTTGAAGCAGTGAGTATGTTAGATCCAAGAACTGTAACAGATCGACAGCACGAATTAGCGCAAAATGTAGCAGAGCAACTTCATACAATTATACAAAATGAAGATGTTTATTTTTCAATTGCTTTAGATGAAAGCACTGATAAAACAGATTCGGCGCAAGTTTTATATTTTATTCATGCTATAACTAAAGATTTTCAATGTTATGAAGAACTACTTGCGTTGGGTACACTAACTGGAAGAACTCGCGGAGCCGATATTTTCGAAAACTTCAAAGAAATATGTAATAAATTACAATTGAATGTCAGTAATTTAGTCAGTGTCTGCACCGATGGCGCACCTTCTATGAGCGGCAAAAAAAGGATTCGTTGCTTTGTTAAAAAAGGAAAACTTAAACTTGAAAAAATGGATATTATTTCACTGCATTTTGCATCAGCAAAATCTTTGCGCAAAATCTACCATTTTGCAAGACACTTTGGATAGAACCATTGCCATTGTCAACTATATTCGCGTAAATGCAATGCGTCATCGTGAATTTCGGCAGATGCTCTCTTTAGATGAGGAAACGTATAGTGTTGACCTACCATACTACTGCAAGGTTCGCTGGCTATCAACAGGTCAGGTTTTGATAAAAGTTTTGTCTTTACGACGACCAATTTTAAACTTTTATCAAGAACAAGGAAAACAATGTGATCTATCAGATGAAGTATTTCTCAGAAACCTTGCATTTTTGTCTGATATGATCACAAAACAAAACAATTTAAATATTTGCTTGCAAGGTGAAACGAGGTATATTTATGAAATGTGGCAAAAGATCCAAGAGTTTATAAAAAAATTATCATATTTCAAAACATTGCTTTGTCGATCGGAAATATCTGCACAACACTTCCCGGAGCTAGCTAAAATGTTAAATCAGCAGAACTGTGAAAATAATATATTCGATGAATATGTAGGTGTCTTGGATTGTTTAATAGAAGAGTATACTAATAGATTTTCTGATTTTGACAAGCACACTCCTGCTATGAAACTGGCATTTGAACCACATTTAATAGATATATCCGAGGCTCCTGCAGAACTACAAATGGAGTCAATTGATTTAGGGGAAGATAGTATCATCAAATCCCTTTTTAACGTTAAAAATGCTGTTGAATATCCATGCCTTCGAGAACATGCTCGCCGTTTACTTTCCTGCTTCGGAAGTACCTACTGTTGCGGGACAACATTTTCTCTCATGTCAAAAATAAAAACAAATTTAAGAACGCAAATTACAGATGCACATTTAGAGGATCAATTAAAGCTGAGTGTTACGAAGCTTGATCCAAATATACAATTACTGTCAAACAAAAAACAAAGCCAAATAAGTCACTAACTTAGTGAATAAAAAAATATTTTTTATTGTATTTTTTTATAACATTTTTATATTATTTTATATGTATATTATATTTAAAATTTTGTAGTATTATATTTTATTTTTTCTATATAATGCAATAAACTGTTAAATCTATAGAAAAACTATAATAATTTCACAAAAGTCACTTTCTTAGGTCAATCAGCTTATGCGGCCTCTCTTATTGCTGCCTAATTTAAGTGTGGCCTCTAATGGTAAAAAGGTTCCCCACATCTGCCCTAGTATGTGATAAAAACTATTTCTAACGTTTACTAACTGCGTGTCAGTAATTAGCGCGCATTCATTAACTTATTGCTTCTCGCAAAGAATTAATATTTAGGTGGCGTCTTCTGGAAATTTTGCTTTTAAGGTGTCCCCACAAGAATAAATCGCACGGTGCTAAATCAGGAAATCTTGATGGCCAATCCATGATTTGGAAAGGAAGAATTGAAGAACTTTCTAACATCTAAACCAAAATGTGCGGGACAGCCGTCTTGTTGAAACCAGATCTACTGATTTTCTGTTGCAATTTCTTCCAACGCAGGTCCAACCTTCGTTACTAAAAGATCAAAATACGTTTTTGAATTTAAATCACTTCGAATTTCAAACGCGCTCATAATGTTATTATTAAAAAATCTCAACCCAAATATTAATTTTTTAAGGATACTACGTTCTGGTCGAAATGTTCACATTAGGTTTTTTTTGTGTCCAATAATTGTGTTTTCAATAGTGGATTCATTATTTAGTGTGAAAGCATATCGACTATGGAAAGCGACGATCATTGTTCGCGCGCTCTTGCATTTCATAAGAAAACATATTCATACTTTCTTCGTCTACAGCAAAAATCTCTTGATGGCATTTCGGATTGAAAGAATGATATTTATTTTTTTAAATATCTTTCATACATGTAATTTACTTAATCCAACTTCAATTGAAATTTGATTCATACTGAATGTTGGGCCTGCATTTACCAATGCTAAAACACACGCGTTTGTTCAATCGTCTATTTGTCGATTTCCTGTGAATGATTATTTTAGAACATCATTCAATAAAAACAGTAACTACTCACCACCCGTACCTTCCGATTCTTCCGAAATATTTGCACAGCTTGCGTATCTTTGTACATATTCTTGAATGGTACTTAGAGATGGTATAAGTCTTGCATTAAGGTTAACAGCAAACAAAACTCTAACTCTTAGCAAACTAACTCCACGTCATGGTTTTCACCATAAAAACTTTCTTTGTTAGTATAATTATTAATTTCTCAGAAAAATGAACCTTAACACACACTGCTTATTAACAAACAAACGAACAAGAGCACAGAAATTTCCTGATCTAAACCTACTAATTAAAACTCTATGGCAAATCGAAAATGTTGTCGAATATTAAAATCAATGCTATTCGTATTTAGAAACCGTCAAAATTAAATTCGTTGTTTAAAATAGTTATTGTACTTTTAGTATGATATCATTTGAATCGTAATAATTTTCTCCTTCTTCCTTATACAATAAATGGACGAGCAACAATCATCAAAAACGTCCGATTACGTGTTAAATTCCATGTTCGACTTTGTGAACGAACATACGGTATACTCATATTTAATGGTAGAAACAAACCACGCCTATGAAAATTGTAATGTCGTATTTAAACTTGTAAGAGCATTAAAGAAAATCAGAGCTTGTATTGTACAAAAAAAAAAGTTCAAAAAACTAGGCTTACGTTATAATGCGTTTGTACTGGTTGGTTGTAGCATCAGCACATTAATGGGAGAAGAGTCACAAAAATGATAATAGTTTGCTGGTATGACCGACTTGAAAAATTGTAGATTTTCATACTTCTTTGGAATGATCTTGATGGATGACTTGTTTATCCCAGGTATCTCTTGATAGACACCACTGGTTTTTGGTCGTTTTGGAAGTCATTTCCACTCATTTTCCAGGTCCAGTTTCTAAAAATCGTGTCTTTGAAAGTATTTAAATGCACATACATCGGTGATAAAGCGATCGGCTTTTTCCAAACCGGACCGCCGTACACTACTGCGGTAAAAGTTGCTACGTACCTAGACGTAGTTGGAAAAAAAGTAAATACCAGGCTAACTACCAACCGCGGAGAGTGGGGAGATTCGCCTACATACCAAAAAAAAAAACAAAAAGAAAAAGCACGTACCCACGATATATTGTAAAGGATAAATTTTATAATGGATCCACGAAATGCGCATTTCGTAGCTAACATGTAATAAAACTCATTGGAAAAAAGTAATGCTTAAAATGTCTCAATAGCAAGTGTGTTAAATTAAAGTATTCAATGTAAATTTTCTCAATAGCATGTATGTTAAATTAAAGTATTAAATGTAGACCAAGTTGTAGTAAGAATTAAAGGAATATAACCAGAAGCACTAGCAAAACTAGCTTTTAAACATGTATGGTAAACGAGTTTCACAACATCAACCGCTGATAAATAATAATTCTCGATGTGCATAAAAGGAAACGAGTCACATACCTCTATGCGTCGGGATACTTATCTTGCAATTCCTCGCGGGTGAGTCAGCACAGCAACGCCAGGGTATTCGGAATCCATTCGCCCTGCCACCGTAACTGCAGCAGCGGTCTACAGACAAAAGCAGTTGGTCTACGTCAACGAACAGTTGGGCCTACATAAAGAAAGAACCCATTTGGCCTCCATCTAAGAGAAATACACGCAAGATATCTTCTACTTGTCGAACAAAAAAACGTGCATCGCTTTTGAAGTACTGGGTCAAGTAATGTAGAAAATATTTCATCGCACAAGCTGCAGAATTAAATTAAAAATGGGTTCAAATAACACTAGTTCGAACTGCAAGCCTCGCATTATCAAAGCGCGATTAGCAAACTGGAAAACACGCTATCAGACAATAGTAGGATCTATTATTTCGACAAGCCTTTAAATGGGAAACACAAGAGAAAACAATTATCCGTTATCTGAATGTTTAACAAATTAACGAATACCTAAAACAAACTATTGACTATTTAATTTATCGAATAAATTTTCGTTTTAGAATGAATAGATTTGAAAGAAATGTTATGATTGCGCGTACTATTTTAACGAGGTAAAAATACAGGATGAGGGTTTGAATCGAATCAGAAGCTAGGTGAATAAAAAACGAATTACCACAAAAAAGAACGTATTTGGATCTATCGTCGGAAATTAACGTAACAAAGTTTAAAAGTTAGTGTAATTTAGCGATTGTGCTTTAAATGGCATTGGCCTATTTCTTGCTTCCCGCATTGCTTATACATAGTCATAAGGTACGTAAAATTTTTATCCTTTTGTTTCTTTTCAATTTTGCTGTGGACTGAAACCACCACCATCTGCCTATGGTCCACCTTCAGATACTTATAAGTAATCGTGACCTCAGTGATGTTTAAAAGGCGAAGAGGAGCATTAGAAACGTTTCCACACTTATTTTGATAGGTATACATCCATTAGACCACACTGTAATTTCAGAAAGTTTTTCCTCAATTTCCTTTTTCAAAAATTTGTGAAGTATAGAAGCAAACAACTCACTCTCCAGACTGTGACTGGTCTAATGCTACAAAAAGCATTTTACATCTGCATCATTCATTTTACCGATTGTATAGTTGTGAATTTTAAGTTTTGTTTTGTAAGAGCTGAATAGCTAATTATATTAAATAACAGCAACTTTTCCTTCGTTTCCCAACAGTTGGTCTTATTTCTAGTTCATGATTTCCATTTTTGTTTTCTTTGGCTTCTCTCTTTCAACATTAACTCTTTTATTTTCTTTTTCTCCAGGTCTTGCTTCTTCAATGTTGTCTCTCTGTTCATCACTTTCTGTAAGCTCTTCAATATTAGCTTCTTTATTCTCTTTCTTAGAATTAACTTCCTTACTTTGCACTATTTTTCGTAGTTCCACTTTGGTGTAGCGGTGTGACTAACTACGACATCCCTTTCCCAAAAAAAAAATTGGTAAAGGAAATGCAGTTTCTCGACGTAGCTACGGGTCTATTCCTGAGTAGGCCAATGAGAGACGTCCATGGATCTTCAGAAACTATCCTTTGAACGACACTCAATAAAAACAAAAATTAGAACAGCACAGAACAAAGTAGAGCGCCACCAAATCCTAGGCTTATGAAAAACAAGAAGTACTCTAAAATAACTTGGGTACCTTTAGGGAAAAATATCGTATTCGCCGTGTAAACACTGTTATCAAAAGAAAATGCGCTGGGACTGCAATAAAACAGAGTAGTTAGAGCAAAGAAAGGACATAAGGCACGTGCTCCTACTACCTTGCTACTGAAAGAAACAATCTATAAAATCACTTCCTGTAGTAAAAATATATGTGCTATTAAACCACGCTATAGGAGCTACTTAAGGACTACTGCAAGACAAGGCTACAAAACAGTTTGCCAAGTGGTATTACTGACCAAATTTGATAGAAAGTATTGTAAAAGTGATTACCAATAGGTCAGCATTAATATCTCACCTAAATAAGAATATGGGTTACAGACTTGTATCTATTTTGGACACATTTGTTCAAAATAATACCGTAAATTTAGTAAAAGCCATTCGTTTAATAAATCTGTATTAATTTTTGTCTAATAACTTCAATTACTAAATATACAACAAATATTCACAAAAAAATCACAGCTCTCAGAAAGCGACAGGAAATTTAATTTTAGTAGAGTATATTTTTCTTACTAATTTCATATGAAAGAGCAATCATTTATGCTAGAACATTTGATATATTCCTCTAATATTCAGATCCGTATATCTAGGCTCACAATGGTCCTGATACAACTACCAGTGCCTTGTATTTTAGGTTAACAGCATTTAAACCCGCTTGCACCGTTATTCAATTGAGCCTAACTTTATAAAACTCAGCTTTACACTTGAGCCTTGCTGAAAAATAGTTCTTGTTGCACCGCATATCAGGAAACCAAGCTTTATAAAGTCTCTACTTGTTAAAAGTATTCATGGCAACGCAGCACATTTCTAGGGATTTTATACATTTCAGTTGAATATAAAACCCCTGTCGACTGACAAATTTATTAGGCAATGCTGAAACGTTAAACCCAATAAATATAGTTAATTACTTTAAAATCAATATTAATATACCAAAAAAGTATTAAAATGGAATTTGTTGTGTGGGACGATTTGTTGGATGATGATTTTGATTTTGGTTTTCCTCGTCAAATCCACTATAATCGAACTCAGGTTTTTTAGACACTCATTGCAGCGAATAATAATTTTTACAATGTTTGCTATTACTAATAATTAATTGATAATTATTTTAGAAATAAACAGTTCAGGTAGTGTCACTGACAGCAGGAGAAAAGTCAAAAGAGAAATTTCATTTGTCATTGTAAAAGAAATGGCTCTTTTAGATTTAGGTCTGGGTTTAAGTCGACTCAAACGGGGGCTTTATTAAATCTCGGTTTAATCAATGACTTATTAGCGGTGCAAACGCATTTTAGTTGTAAAACCCTACTTTAGTTTAAATCTTGAATTTAACTATACGGTGCAACTGGCCTTTAGTGTTTATAAAGTTTGGAATTACATGCCAAGCATCACTTGAAAGTCGGACAATTTACTAAAATATGGCTGAAATAACTATACTGTCATAACCAAGAATATGGAATTTGTTGATAATTTATTAAGTTTCGGGTATTAGTTTTTAATAATAATTTGCATAGCCTGTGCAATGCAAACTAGTTTTGTGTAAAAAATGCTATTTGAAACGTAAACACTTTTACTTTAAGTGTCAATTCTTATTGCAATTATAACGTAAACAGATACTCGTTAGGTTAACGTGCCCGTGTAAATGTGATATTAACTTTTTTTTCAATCTTTAAGACAAATATGTTGCACGACAAAATGTCTGACGCTAAACGCTTACATTGAATTGTTAAACAAATGTTTAAAGGTCACACGATGATACAACGAAGCCATATGATCCGTAATGGAAAACACCAAATAAAGAAACCTTTTTACACAGATTTTTGGAACTGCAAACTACCAAGAAATTAGATAAATATACCGTTTTTCTTTCTCTCTTCGTAAAGGTAATTTTTGAATTAGATTTAATATCCGCCTTCCACAAACTAATCAACACGAACGACCTAATGCAGAATGACATATTCATGAGGATGAGACTGAGTGACTGTGTAATATTCTTAAGGTTATGACTAAGAACGCTACAATTGAAAACAAATTAAAATAATGTGTTAAATACTTTTAACCTAATTACCGTTAACAGAGAAATTCAACTTTACATAACCTTCTTATTTAAAGGTGTAAAAATATATGACGATGCGCCTATTGCTCGATCGGTATTTGTCAAAACTCATCTTCTCTCTTCCAGTAACCGAGAACGAATGCTCGCCGAATTGATAATCGCATTAGACGACCCTTAGTTGTTTGCCATATTGAGCAAAGTTCAAACAACCATTTATTAAAGCATGAGCCCTAATTATTAATTATAAGTAATATTCGAATCCCAACTGGATCATATTGCAAACGACTGAATAGTAATTAACAATAAAGAATTAGTTACTGAATTTAATAATCGGTACACTAATTGTAGTAAACCAAAGACTTCGTAATTATAAATCACGTCAGAAAAATAGCCTACTTCTGTCATTAATTCTTTCTTTTTTCCATTTTGGTTTCTCACCAGTGCTCGAATTATAATTGAGTTCTTTATTTGTAGCATTATAGCAATCACAGTCATTTGATTAAGAAAGTAAAGCTTTGGAATTTAAATTCACAACTTACATAACGCTAATACCTGTCAAAAGTATTTCAAATAAGGTTGTTACGGACAAAGTGAGCGCTACGTTATAAATATAGATTTTCCCTAAAAGGGCGGGCACTCCGTAACAATTTTAATGGTGCTCCCACTAACTACAGTGGTGTGGGAGTGGGTTTCAAAGAAAAAAATGTTTGAAGTGGCCGATATATCAACAAAATTATGTTACCACAACCACTTACTTCGAATGGGTTTTCTATTGTCATGATTAAGGGTACCAAACCGTCTTATCTCAGCAATCACTTCGATATTTTTCCTACACTGAAAACTGCTACTCTTCCTTTGCTTTTGGTTTCCTAAATTTATTACATTATATGTTACTTTTTGTTACAATACTATAAAAACACTCATTAAGTTTAGTCATATAACTGAGGGTGGCAAAATATCCTTTCACAATTATGTATTTTTACCTAGTTCATAAATAGATGAAAGTAAAATTTAACCTACACATAATTTCCATTGGTGTTAAATAATTGCAATATGAATACAAATATACGTTCCCTACGATAAGCTAATTTCTCAACCTCGAACCGGCCAGATATTACTAAAAAAATCTTTAAGAAAAAACAAATCAATTAATAATACTAGCACACCATTATCCCCGTTTCCACTATTGGTATACATAACATTCGAAATCCCACTTCTGGAAATGCCCTTAATAACAATACATAGAAAAAGTTAAATACCAACTTTTCTGTATACGATTCCATTGTCCGTTAAAAATACTAAATTTCCTCTCTTTAACTAACAATAAACCCTATCAATAAAGCTACACCTAAAATCAATACGCAAACATTTCTTAATATTTTCAGGTATTCCAAACCTCCTTACATGATAATATCGTGCTTAAATTTAACCAAAACTAGTTCCGTCGCTAATTCATTGTCTAGCAAAATGACTACTTTCACGATTTAATAATTTCCTATTACATAAGCACAAACCTTTATATTTAAAATCCACACCTACATAATTATAAATCATAAACACAAAAGATTAATTTTATTCAAGGTTTATTTTACCTTTAAATAGTTTAACCCTGTCCATAAACATTTTTAAACTGTATTCCGTTCATTAACTTTAACTTATCTTCATACAAGCCCACGCACTTCTTAGAGTTCACGAATCGTGAGAAAATACTTTCTGCACTTGACCGCAGTGAAGGTTCTACTGAAAGCAGCGTGGCCTTCCCATCTTACTAGAGACTCATATGCTCGTATTACTGCAATTCGACCTGTAAAATTACTCTTCTGAACTTAAATTTTAACTTGCGGTGCTTAGTTGCTCTATATCATATTTCCCTTTATAAATTTAGTTCTCACAGTGTAACGTATACAAGTTGAATACAAGGTTATTGTCAAACAGCTGTCTATTGTAAATTATCTTTCTATGAGAAACGTATACGTATCGTTTTGTATTATAGAGATCTGTTTTTATTTGTGGTTTTAAAGCAAGTCATGGTCCTGGATTATTTGTATTTAAAAGGAATAATGTTATACCATATTGTCTGAATTACCATTATAGAAACCGTTTAAAATATCATGCATAGTTAACAATTAGTATTCTTAAAATCTTATTATACAATGTGCATCGATATTCGATCTGTCCCTCCAAATTTAATATTTATATGTTTTTATCTGATTTCTAGTTAAAGTAACGTGAACGCGTTGCATAGTGTTTTTATTTTCCTAGGAAATATAGAGCGTTTTCATAGCATGCTTTATTAAAATTTCGAAAACAGGTTATAGTAAGATGCTATTCATACAGTACAAGACTACGTTTAAAGACGCTTTTCTCAAAAACGGTTCATTTTAGAAAGGTGCTACAAGTAATTCTTTTTTGAATGTTTTTGCCAGTTATTTTATATTATTCGATCATAATTATTAAAAAAAAAATGACCAATTATAGGTCTTTAATCAACTGACGAGGATAATTTCAACTAGTTGGCATTGGAAATAAATCTCAAAATTTTTGAACAGTCTAAAGGACATTAGTAGTAAGTGTACAAAATTTGAAAACGATCCGTTAACCATCAAATAAAATATTAAAAAAAAAGAGTTAAAACTCTAACTTTAAAGTGCTGCTGCTCCATTCTTTCTGAATGTTTGATAAAGTAATATACGATAATGGTTCATTAATTTATCTTGTAGAATAACCCTGAATTTTTTGCACATCGCTTCAGAACATCCGTGCCGCTTCAACCGTGTCTCTCTTTTCCTATAAAAATTTGATATTTGCATATTACTAAGAAACTCTCGCTGTTCTGCTTGAAATTCCTATCCACAACAAATCAAGCAAGATCATTTGGTTAAATATATTATTGTAAATTGGCATGAACATTTTCTGTAATTTAATAACCCTACATAAGTTTTCTGGAAATTACACCTTTTAAGTCAGATGTCAAGAGTGCCCATTTCTAAATGAAGGCAAAATTCTTGAACAGATCAATAGAATAAACCATAAAAATGTCGCTTCCATAACTGCAATGGAAAGGTAGACAAGAGATTCATGAATCCACAAACTGGAATGAGAAAGGAACACCCAAATAATGTTTGATATAATATTTTTAGGCGATCTATAAAATGGTGTCACAAACAGAAATTTATTGCTACCACTAAGAAAATTGCGAACATAACCATCTAAGCAACATAATATTCGCAGCACTTTGCCATATTGCTAGATTTATATTTGTCAAGTATTTGGTGTTTATTATTACCAGTTCGTTGCGTTAAACACTCTTCTAGTCGTTTTCTCAAGTTTGCATTTGATATCAGAGCGAATCCAATTTACAGTTTCATTTGTGAGACTTTGAACGCACACATGACCAAAAGCTTTATGCAAACGATTAAGAACGACCCTATGCGCTTCTCATTAGTATTTTACATTCGAACGATAAAACGAATGGACTCGTGACTTTCTGTAATAGCAGTAGAAGACATAGGTAGGTAATTAAAGTTAGTTTATTAAATATTAGTTTGCAGACTAAGTACTTCATTAAATATTTTGTTTAAAACGCTAGGGTATATTATGTTCTTTGCTTGAATGCATTGTAACAGTTTTAAACGTTGGCGGAGCTAGAGTTTATAAATGTTTCTCTAAAATTACGAAAGGTAAACTGAATGAAACTCACAGAATAATTATTTTTTATTTTTATATGAAGTCTTATATTTATACAGGTTGGTCGCTTAGGTCGTTCCAAAAATTCCTATAAGGGTTTTCCAGGGTGATTTTGAGTACAAGTTAATCTCTTTGGCTTTACCAAATTCTGAACCGTTTCTGAGAAATCGGAGATCAAAGTTGCTGATCAGGCCGAGTATATTTACAAATTTTTGAATTTGATCTACTAATCTGAAATATGATCAATGTTACTATGGCTTTGATTTAAGTTATACTCGGTGACATAAATTGCTACACGAAGAAAGGTTGGAACTTTTTTGACCAAACTTGGCAGATATATTTAACTACTTAAAGGTAATAATTGATTAAAATTTCAAAGAAAAAAAAATAAAAGATTAACACAATTTTAATTAATAATGTGTTGCGCGCCCCCGTATTTGTTACACACTCCCTCACTTTTCGTGGCATAGAGTCCAGTAGGTGGTCGATATTCTGTTGGGCTATTGTGTCCCAAGCAATTTGCACTTCATGCCGGAGAGCTTCCAGCATATGCGGAGGATTTGCTAAGTTCACTAGTCTTTTACCAATAATGTCCCACACATGTTCAATTGGCGAAATATCGAAAGATTTGGATGGCTATTGTAAAATATCGACTTGGGCTTCTTCAAATCGGTTGAGAGTTGTCCTCGTTGCGTGGGAACAGGCATTATTTTGCCAGAAAAATGGATCTTTGAGCTGTTGGAGATAAGAAAGGACATGGGGTTCCACAACTTCATTAACGTAGCGCTCGGCGTTCCTATTGCCTCCGATGAACATCAAATAAGACCTACTTACATGTGTTGTAGCAAAGCCATACCATAACCCCCACAGTTTTGTGCACATGCCATTCAACAGAAATTTTAACATGGGCACGTTACTCGCGTCTCCGTCTGACTCTAATGTGGCTATTATGCATACCTCAACAGAATCGGGAATCATAACTGAATACTACCGTGTGCCACTTCAGGTTCCAGTGTAATCGCAAACTATACTACTCTAAACGTTGCTGTCTGCGTTGAGTCGTAAGCGGTTGTAACGATTTTTTTTTTCTCTCTAATTGTTGGCTCCGCTAGCCTCACGCATGGGCGCTAGTGAAACGAATTTTCCTTGCTTGGGCCTGACGTTGCCGGCACCAGTGTAACGTTTTGCCTGGCCGACACTACTTTATTATCACCATGCTCCAAGTTAGGTGTCTGCAAAACTAAATCTTCCGACGTAACTAGGGGTCTATTCCTTGGGTAGAGCTATGAGCAATGGGGGGGTAAGTCGAAATCTGTGGGGGGTCACACTCAAACTAAAACAAACAGGCGCCACCAAGTCCAGATTGATTTATATTAATGGCATAGCAAATTTCTAAGGGCGGACGTGGAGACCCAAAGAAAAAAAGATCGCCTTCGCTGACTTACAAACTTGTCTTAACAGAATAAGACACTGCTCCTGTAAGAAAGAATAATAATTAAGTTACCTAAAAAAATGGGAACACTATTTGCGTCCCTCAAGTATATCTAAAATGCATAGAGAATGTTTTCTACATAATGGAATCATAAAAATTTAACTCTTGCTGTCTTTTGTTTATCAGGTCTGATCAAACCAGATCAGAATAAAAAACTTTAAATGTAGATTATTAATTAACTAGAAAGAATTTTCTTTGTTTCAGTAAATAAAATTTCATTATAATTAAATAAAATAAATATTTGATATTCTTGCAAAATTGTTGTAAGGTTTATCAACTGATCCTTACTCAAATATATTACAGTTTAGTGTAACTAACAATATTAAGGTTTTTTATAACCCAACCAGATCTGTGTAGGTCACTTACAAATGAATATACGAAATTTTCTCATTAATTTAACAAAATTAATAATCGTTTGAAGTCAAAAGAATCACCAAGATATTCTCTAATTTTATCAAAAGTGGCAGTACTATAATGCTAAACATCTGTTAGCCATTGTGCAATTGTTGACGGCATTGTTCAAACAAACAGGTGACGTAATAGCAGCTGTTAATTTACGTTGTAGCCACGTGTAGTCACATATTTACGGAACTAAGTGAAATCAAACCCGATACTGGGGAAAACCAGTCTAATCACAGGTAAAGTGAATAACAATTTTGTACATCCAACAAACAAAATGAAATAATGTACTTTCAGAAGGAAGTACTGAGGAAATTCTTAATTCTATTACGAACCCAAAACCGGCTGTCGTCTTTGGTTGCAATGGAAACAACTTCGCAGTGCGGGGCCTGCAGCTAAATATGCTTGTTTTCCATGCTTTAATACAGATGTAGGAGCGAAGCGGATTTCTCACATTGGTTCAAGGCAGCATTACTTCATAGCGTAATCTTCCGTTTTCTAATTTTATTTACAAATATAATCTTTCATTGTGTAGTCCATAAGTTAAGGTTTCTACATTGTAATTTCAAAGTGGTCGTGCGGTTTCTAATTTATCGTTGCAGTTTCTGACGTGTTGTTGCGGTTTCTGACATATCGTTGCGCTAAATAAATTTTAAATTAGCTAATATGATAACGAATATGCAAAATGTGGATTAAGTACTAACCGTTACTCAGGAAGTGTTTCACCAAAATAAGGCGACCCGGAGGTCACTCGCCATTCTTTTGAATGCATCTTCACGCTGCCTTTAACTATCGACGAGTGCGCTCGCTGCGTTCTTGCATGGTGGGAGGATCATAAGTGGGGTTCTCGAACCTCTCACGCGCGCGCCAGTGGCTGTGGAATTGCACCGAACTCCGAAACAAATAGACTACTAATCCTAGATATAGTAATACTATAAAAATTTGATTGTTACTCGAATCTTTATTTTAGTTAATAAAGGTATTTCAATATTCATTGTACGTTTAATGAATAGGTTCTTTTACTGCTAAAATAAAATTGTTACACTACCCTTTCCTAAAAGAAAAAATTTTTTTTTTTTTTAGAAAACTTCAAATATAACAAATACAAAAAAATTTTTATAACAATACTAGCCTTTCCTACCTTCCTAACTAACTATGCAATTTTATAAATTTATTCAAATGGGGGACAAATATTTACAAATGAGTGTGTTGGTAACTACGCGTACCTGACGTCCATCGGGAGACAAAATCGGGGAGTCACAATCGGTAATAATCAAAATTGGGAGGGTCAAATTAGAAAGTCAAACACTCCACGGGACAAAAAATTCAAATTTACAATATTTCCTGACTTGAGATTCATACTTCTAACAAGGCTAATATTTCTTACCTATAAGCAAACACTTACGATTTACTTCTAATTTCAAAAAACTTCACTTCCAGGAGCTCATTTAGCTCTATCTACAAAAAAGGAATGCTTCCTCATCAAGACAGCATAACTATTCAAAACATCATCACTACAAGGTGATAATCAAAAGTAAGACCCTACTAATAGGTCTATATTTAAACACCATCATCACAAAGTGATAATCAAAACAAAAGTGACCTAACCAAAAGGTTACTTATCTAATCCAAATACAAAGTATTATCACTTTATTGCAAAGAGATAATCAAAACTTAGGCAACCTAACCATAAGGTTACTTATCAAATTCAAAATACAAAATATTATCACTTTATTACAAAGAGATAATCAAAACGAAGGTAACCTAACCATAAGGTTACTTAACAAATTCAAATACAAAATATTATCACTTTATTACAAAGAGATAATCAAAACTAAGGTAACCTGACCATAAGGTTACTTATCAAATTCAAAATACAAAATTGAACCAGTCAGGGCTGTAATATCCTACACCCTACTGAATATCCTATCACTAAGTTCTAACAAACAACTGGTCTCATTAGTGATGGACCAAATGGTGAGACTCACCAAGCCAACTTTGACCTTATCAAATCAAAGAACTTCGAACGGTCAAAAGGAACAAGGGAAAGAATAATCTAGTATTCTCTCTACCTCGATATGTAGAAATCAGGACCTACAATTAAATAGCCCACCTACTTCTACATTGTAAGGATATCTGTCAAAGACATCCTCCAAACACATCTCTGAGCAACGCGCGAGCAAAATGTCCAGCGTGCACACCAAGGCACACCTCAAACCTACAAAATTTACAAAATCTCTAACCACTTATTTCACTTCTCAAATAAAATACTCAATATTAGTGAAACGACACTAAATCAAAAATCGGAACAAAACAAAACAAACCACTACGTCATTACTTAATATCAAAGAGATGATCGGACCGGAATTAATCGTCAGGATCATCATTTTCCTTTGGATACGACGCTTCAACTGGTTTCAAGTCTTTTACGTGCCATTTCCCTGCTCTTGTCCCATCTTCGTTCTCTAACTCATATACTACATTGGAATGTTTTTTCCAAACTTTACTCATAACGAACTTAGGGGCTAACTTAGCGGAAAATTTATCACTAGCACTCGAGAGGACCTTATTAGCTCTCCAAACACTTTCTCCGACTCGGAATGAAATGTCTCTTCTCCTAAGATTGTAGCGTTTACTCGAACGTTGGTAAGCTACATGCAAATTTTCACGGACATTTCCAAAATATCAAACAAAGGTTGACGATCCAAAACATAAGAAGGTCTACTACTGGAGACGACATCAACATCTTCACCCGGTATAAAATTATCATTATAAGCTTTTCCACTTAAAGGTACCTGACGACCAAAAACTAAAAATTTGGCGAATAGTTGGTGGACTCATGTTTTGCTGAGTTGATCGCGTATTGGATCTTTGATATCTCCATATCCCACGTATCATGTTCTTCTACGTATGAACGGATTGCTGTACCAACTGTCTTATTGATTCTTTCCACAAAATTGCATTGAGGAGCATAAACAGCATTATACCAAATCTTTTGAATTTCGTACCTTGCACACAAAGCTTTAAAAATACGTCCGATTAATTGTGGACCATTATCACAAATAACAAACTGTGGTACTCCATAGACAAGAAATACTTTTTCCTCCAAAATTTCTCGATCAAATGTGCCGTGGCACTACGTAAAGGTTGCAAAATCGAATACTTCGAGAACCAATCACCAACAACTAAAAGTCATTTACCTGCTTATGAGTCATCAATAAAAACTAATCATGACAATAGCTAACAAAAAAAATCAGTGTTCAGGTACACTCACACCTTACTACCAATTGAACTGTCGAAACAACTATAAAGCTTCACAACGCCTAAATATGCTAGAGTGACAAACTCTCTACGAGTCTCACCTAGACTAACAATACCAAAAGTTTACATCAAATCAAAAAGATGCAAAAATTCTAGAGCGCCTAACTCACCTCGAGTCTCGTCTAGACTTATGTAAAGCCGAGCGACCAACTCTTCCTGAGTCTCGTCTGGACTGACATACTGCTGAGCGACCAACCACGACGACAAGTTCCGCCTAGACTAAATTGCGTTGCAATGCCGATCTAAACAAAATCTGCTAACAAAATCAAAACGTGCTTATGCACAAAGAGCAATTCTCAAACGACACAACGACAGCTCACTCCAATGTACCTTCAAAATAGAATCTCTAGCCTTATCATCAAATTTCGACAAAGATGTTCTTTATTGACTCAAACAAATCAAACAACAGGCTTATCAGCTTCTTTAGCTGACAGTCTTCCTAAAAGTTTCCTCAAAACTGGTTTCTCACTCACTACTCCCGTTCTTCTTTAAGCAGACAAACAATTCGGAATATCCGACATGATTACAAAAGCCTAATGGAATCAAACTGAAAGATCTAAATGATCTGAACCTTACAAAAGTGATCAAAACAAATTCGTACTGCTAAAGGTAAAATCAAAAATAATGTTTTTGGTAAAATTATTTTGCCAAAACAATATCAAAAAAATTTAAGGGTCAAAACAGAATGAAAGTTAAAATAAATTTAACTAAGTTAATTAATTGATTGACTGTGGTTTAACGTTACAACCAATCTTTTATCAAAAGCGAACAAACAAATCTAAATGTCAAATAAACTTTAAGCAAACAAATTTTGGAGCAAAATAATTTTTGGACAAATGGACTTCAAAGCAAAATAAATTTTGAGCTAACAAATTTCAAAGCAAATTAAATTTTTGAATAAACAAATTTCGAAGCAAAAATAAATTTTGAACAGACTATTTCAAAGTAAAATTATTTTTGAACAAACAAGTTTCAGAGTAAAAAATAATTTTTGAACGAACGAATCTCGAAGTAAAATTAATTTTGAACAAACAAGTTTCGAGGTAAATCAAATTATGAACAAACAAATTTCGAAGTAAATCAAATTATGAACAAACAAATTTCGAAGTAAATCAAATTATGAACAAACAAATTTCGAAGTTAATCAAATTATGAACAAACAAATTTCGAAGCCCCAAACGTTGAACAAACAAATCTCGACGCCTCACACGTTGGGCGCTAGTGTAACGATTGCCCCACGTTGGTTTTTTGTATGGGCGTGGTAACCCAACCAAAAAAAAAGGTTGCCTTCTTTAACAAAAATATGTCTTAATAGAATAAGCTTTTCCTGTAAGGAAGAATAATAATTAAGTTACCTAAAAAAATGGGAACACTATTTGCGTCCCTCAAGTATATCTAAAATGCATAGAGAATGTTTTCTACATAATGGAATCATAAAAATTTAACTCTTGCTGTTTTTTGTTTATCAGGTCTGATCAAACCAGATCAGAATAAAAAACTTTAAATGTAGATTATTAATTTACTAGAAGAATTTTCTTTGTTTCAGTAAATAAAATTTCATTATAATTAAATAAAATAAATATTTGATATTCTTGCAAAATTGTTGTAAGGTTTATCAACTGATCCTTACTCAAATATATTACAGTTTAGTGTAACTAACAATATTAAGGTTTTTATAACCCAACCAGATCTGTGTAGGTCACTTACAAATGAATATACGAAATTTTCTCATTAATTTAACAAAATTAATAATCGTTTGAAGTCAAAAGAATCACCAAGATATTCTCTAATTTTATCAAAAGTGGCAGTACTATAATGCTAAACATCTGTTAGCCATTGTGCAACTGTTGACGGCATTGTTCAAACAAACAGGTGACGTAATAGCAGCTGTTAATTTACGTTGTAGCCACGTGTAGTCACATATTTACGGAACTAAGTGAAATCAAACCCGATACTGGGGAAAACCAGTCTAATCACAGGTAAAGTGAATAACAATTTTGTACATCCAACAAACAAAATGAAATAATGTACTTTCAGAAGGAAGTACTGAGGAAATTCTTAATTCTATTACGAACCCAAAACCGGCTGTCGTCTTTGGTTGCAATGGAAACAACTTCGCAGTGCGGGGCCTGCAGCTAAATATGCTTGTTTTCCATGCTTTAATACAGATGTAGGAGCGAAGCGGATTTCTCACATTGGTTCAAGGCAGCATTACTTCATAGCGTAATCTTCCGTTTTCTAATTTTATTTACAAATATAATCTTTCATTGTGTAGTCCATAAGTTAAGGTTTCTACATTGTAATTTCAAAGTGGTCGTGCGGTTTCTAATTTATCGTTGCAGTTTCTGACGTGTTGTTGCGGTTTCTGACATATCGTTGCGCTAAATAAATTTTTAAATTAGCTAATATGATAACGAATATGCAAAATGTGGATTAAGTACTAACCGTTACTCAGGAAGTGTTTCACCAAAATAAGGCGACCCGGAGGTCACTCGCCATTCTTTTTGAATGCATCTTCACGCTGCCTTTAACTATCGACGAGTGCGCTCGCTGCGTTCTTGCATGGTGGGAGGATCATAAGTGGGGTTCTCGAACCTCTCACGCGCGCGCCAGTGGCTGTGGAATTGCACCGAACTCCGAAACAAATAGACTACTAATCCTAGATATAGTAATACTATAAAAATTTGATTGTTACTCGAATCTTTATTTTAGTTAATAAAGGTATTTCAATATTCATTGTACGTTTAATGAATAGGTTCTTTTACTGCTAAAATAAAATTGTTACACGGTAACACAAGATGCAGTCGATAGGATTGCAAATCAAAAACCCTAATTCGGCGATAAACCGTTCGAAAGTTACAGACCTTCATCACCTAATCAGTGATCAGCAAGTGATCAGGTACTTAAGAATCGGTCTCTAGAGCCATTAGGTGAAGGCGGCGGTCTTGCACCTCGTTAGTCTATCTTCGTCCACTCGTTTCATTTCTACGCCATTCCCGACTCCCCTAGTCCATAATTAATAATAACGCATAATTGTGGTGCAATTACTTCTTCTTCCTCAGTTGTTATCACTACTTCTGGTCTAGTCCACATAGTGTCCCGCACAACAACATCAGTTAGGTTCCCTTAATTCCACCACCTTTTCCAAACAGTTTCCTGGTCTTGCTTGCGCGTTCTTAGTCCAACACCATATCCGTACGTTCGCAGACCTATCAAACAACGCTACCCCCCTCTATCTCATCCTCTTTTTAGATTGCTCATTCTGAACTCAACAACATACTCCCTCTTGGAGTTTTCGAACCCTCCACCAGTCACTGGTCTAGTTCTATTGTCCTAGTGAAAAAAGGACGACTCCTATAGGTTCAGTATTGATTTTTTTGCATAGCAAACCAAGTCACCTAGAAAGATGCCTATCTCCTTCCTAATATCTAAACCATCCTAGACCGCCTCCGCGATAAACGTTTTTTCTTCTCCCTATATATCCACTCCGCCTACTGGTAAATTCCTCTCGCGCCCGAATCTAAATATATCACAGCCTTCACCGTCCTTCATCATGGTTTTTTTCAATTTTGCTACCTCCCCTTTGAACTCCATAGTCCTTCCGCTACTCTCCAACGCCTTAGTCAGATCATCGGTTCTAACCTAGATCCGTCCTGCTTTACGTGCTTTCTCGTCGCCTTGTTTCTGACCTTACTCTCCGCCAAGAAAAATGTCACCGAAGTCTGTCGAATGATTGGCATTTCTAGTTTTTACCGGCGCCTTATCCTAAACTTTGCCACCCTGACTTCTCCTCTATCTAATCGCACCTGTAAGAATACTATGTTTTCCTGGAACTCCAACTGTCAATCAGCGCTCTTTTCCCTTAAACACCGCTTAGCTTCCGCCCCCATTCTTTCCTGTCCTGAATTTACTTTGCCCTGCAACACCTAAACTAATGCCTCTTACTTCGGTTTGGTTGCCGTCTTAAGTCTGAACACCCTTGAAGGTGAAAATGTTGTTAGCTACATCAGTCGCTCTGTCTCCAAACAAATGCGTAACTATTCTGTGGCCGACAAGAAGTGTTTAGCTATTCTGTGAGCAATAAAAAAGTTTTGCCCATATGTTGAGGGTACTCACTAAATTATCATTACCGACCACCACTCTTTCCTCTGGCTACATACACTTTAAAGCTTGTCGCGACCTTTGGCCTGCTGGTCTCTTTATCTCCAGCAATATCACTATACTATTCTTCACTGTAAAGATCAAGAAAATGTAGTCCGTGCTACACTTTTTCTTTCTGCTCTTGTCCCTGAACCCTTTCCTATTTCTGCCAGTACTTCTCTTGTAGTCACTCTACCAACTCCTGATTCTTGGTACAATGCCATGATCCAAAGGGTTGCCAACTCTTCTAAACGTTATCCCTCCTGGTCTGTAGTTGACAATATTCTTTTCCGTCACCATAAAATTTTTATCACTACCGATTCTCCGGACGATTGGAAAACCGTCGTACCTTCTGAGGAGCGTAAAGGTCTGGTAGCTCTTCATCGCAATCCTACTGCTTCCCGTCATTGTGGAGTTACCAAAACTTCTGCCTTTTACCTCCAGACCTATTACTGGCACTGTCTCGGAGCTGACGTCGCGCGCTACATCTGACGCTGTCCGGTTTGTGCTGTTCACAGTGTTGAATGTACAGTTACTGCCTCCTGGTCCGCTTGTTCTTAGTGCAAACCCACTCTATCTTTGTCAAATCATTTCCTGTGGGATCGTAGGTTCCTTTCGATGTTTCACCCATGGACATTATTATATCCTTGTAGTAGCTATTACTTTTCTGATCTTTCTTCTTTTTTTCTTTTGCGTAACGCAATTGCAGTATCTGTTGCAAAAATTCTTGAACACCAAGTCTTCCTACTATTCGGTGATCCCAATACATAATCATAGATAACGGTATACAATTCCGCAACAGTCAGTGCACTTCCTTGTTTGCCTGTTATTATTCAAAAATCCTTTTCATCGCTTCTAACCATTCCCAAGTCAATCCTGCCGAATGTGTTAACCTCTCTTTCAAGTTCATGCTTCCTTCCTATATTCTTGACAATCAGCGTAATTGGGAAGTCACTCTTCCGAAGGTTTCATGCGCCATACAAACTCTCAAACAAGAGATACTTAGTTGTTTTGTTTGCCTTGTTTGGTCGCGAACACATCCTTTCCGGTGATTATTTCGAACAACTGTCTATGTCGCTTTCCACTGCGTATCTTAATACTCATAACTTCCGTCGTCTTCCTGCTTCTTTCCAGTTAAGCGAGTCTGCTTGGCGCTCTCTCTGACGTTTTGTCCGATGCTTCATGTCACTTTAACGCTAAGCTCGTTCCTAAATTCCTTTTCCTTACTCCATCCGTAAAATTGTTTCTCCTTTGACCTATAAACTTGTCTATCCTTCCGAGACCTGCCCGGGTATTTGGCATGTCAAAGACCACAAACTTGCCCATCTTGAAAACTCTGATGTTCTTGATTTCGCTTCTTCTTCCTGTTGACGACGCAAACGCCTTAAACCCCATTCCTTGTCCTCTGGGTCTCCAGATTTCTATGCCGACTCTGCCTTACCTTAGGGTGTGATTTCTTGACTTTACGCATTTTCTAAGAATTTCCTGGTTTTATTGGTTTTCCTTATTTTTTTTCCTTGCTCTTCCCGTACCCAACCGCGTGTGGAACCGGATTACAATAGCTCCAAGGTACAACCTGCCAACCGTAATAGACAGTCCAAAACACTTTTTCTACACACTCTTTCAACACACACACACTTGTAGACACACACACTTCGTTTCTTGTTTGTCCCCGTCTTTCGGATTTTGAGCTGTTTGTTAGCGTTCTCTGATTTCAGTTTTGTTTCTTCATTCCTTTAGCCCCACACCCTTTCTTCTACCTTGGATGGTTTTCTTACTATTAGACAACATACTGATTTGATTAAATTTCTTCCATTCACTTCCTGAGGTATGTGCTTTCTAGACCTTTCTTCCTTTCTTCGGCAATTACAAATTAGTCGACTTTTCAGTCTAGTTAGTTATTCTTTTTTTCGGTTGTTCAATTGATACAATTCTTTGTTACTACAGCTTGAAGTACCTCAATTTTTTCTTCAGTATCCTTCACGTTCCCCAAAATACTTTGAGGCTTGACAGTTATTCTGTGTCTTGGCTTTTGTTGTTGGTTATCTTCCTTGTTTCTTTTCTTACTTTTTGGTTTGTTTTCGCAAGAAACCAATTATTTTCTGGAGGTTTGAAAACTTTACTATTTCCTTACCAGATATATCCGCCATCAAACGACTTTCAGTGTTAGACTGCACTATCTTTGTCCTCGTTGATTGCCATCATATCATTTATCTATTTCTATAATGCTCCACTTTTTTCGCTTGCTCCGATATTTTGATCTTTCGAGCCGGACGAAAATTTGTTTTCTCTTTTACCTTTCGTCTTCCGCAACGAATTTCCTTGTGGTGTCCTTTTAGTGTATTGATTCCTTCGTTGCTTCTGCTTCCTAACCTATCCCTTTAATTATGCTAGAGGGTGAAATTGTTACGTGTAGTTACTGCGTTTTACTATTAATCAACGATTTCGACTGCCTTTTTAATTTAAGCGGTTGTTATTTAATTACTTCGAATTACTTTAAATACTTCAATATATCCTATGTTGATATAGTGTTAAAAATGTGGTATTCTGTTATTAGATACGTTTTTTTTTTTAAATGTTATGCTACGTTTCCATAATTTCAATGCAAAGGTTAGATAAGAACAATTCTACGTGGCTTTCATAATTCCACGAGTTTCACTATATATATTTCTTATTTTGTATCTACACACGCTGTAGTATAGAACGCTACAACCGGCGTTTATTGGGTTTCCCATTATTGGTCGTAGTTTCGCTTGTTAAAGTAATATAACTTTTAATGTACGAGATTACCGAAGGAATGTCAGAAACGAGTGCAATTTGATTAAATTTCTAATTCTTTTATCGTCATATGGTTGTTCTGAAGATACGTCTATTCGGGGGAAGTTATGATTTCAATGGATTCATTATTGTGCAAGCTTTCGTTCCTTGAACGGAATGGAATTGCTTTCCGTATCCATTGCGGATATAAAATTGAGTGTTGTAGTTTCGCTTCTTAAAATGTTAGAGGGTAATGTTCGTTCGGTTAGTAACTGCTGTAGTTTTCAACTCATTACTTATATTAACTTCGTTTTCTGCAAACGCGTTTATTCAATAAAACTGTTAAGTCTATTACTGTGCGCATTCAACTTCATGAAAGAGCAGCTGTCCTTGTATACATCGTTAATCATGGTTTCGAAGTATATGGTAGCATCTGAGCGACCATATGGAGGAAGCGGCGATGTTCATTTCTCTAAATTTCTTTGCAGATGCTTCAAGTGTCTTTTAAGATACGAAGATAGAAACTCGCCGTTTAAGGAGTTGGATGACCCCTTTCGACTTCATGAAGGAGGAGGCGCAGGGAAAGTGCACTTTTTGAACGCATCACAGTAGAGTAGGTAGGTATGTTACATTTTTCCTTTGTGTTGATATTTTGGTTTCCTTTAAGTCAGTTTACATAGTTGGCTTTATTTACGTACGTATATAAAGCTGTTGGGCGTCGCTAAAGAAGTACTGTGATAAGGGCCGCACGTTGCAGCGCCGCTAAATGAATATTGTGATAACGGTACAGCAATGGGAAATTTGGAATTATTATTTTACCTTCCTTTTCTTTCCTTTGCTTTGCCTAACTAACTAAACAGAAACTATACTAAGGAATTTAGAAAATGAAATAAAAACACAGCAATCCCAAGAAAACACCTATACATTCTAAAATATTTTTATTTCGTGCAAGACAGTTTATAAAACAATTTACAGTTCCAGTTCATACAGAAAATAATTAAAATTCTTCCTTAATCTTTGTTAACTGGTACAGAATCCTTTTTAATTAATAGGTGTGTAATTCGCTGATCTTTAATTACCACGTTCGTGAATGTGATTGGCCAATAACTGTCATGCATATTTTATTAAAAGTCAAGATGCTGCGAGCGCTCGGACCTCAAAATTTGATTCAAATTATCGTCTTCTCAAATAATAAAATGAGAACTTATTCTAAATTTGAATTACAGAATATTCAATTATTTTTATCGATTAACAAACAAAGAATCAAAGTTTTATACTTTTGAAAAATAGCGCTTATCAAAATCTCATTTCCATCGTAATTAATGGTATTAAATACCGCCTCATTTTATTTTTAAATTGATGTTAAAATCTAAGTGTACAAGATTATTTATATAAGCTTAAATCTCCATTTGAATATTATTTTTCAAAGTGCATTTTTTATTTTTAGTTAATTAACTATAGAGTAGCTCTTGTATCGAAGAACTATCAATCTTCATTGTATTTTCACAAAACAAAAATAATTAAACTTTATAACTTCTATATTTCAAACTTACTTAAACATGTAAGTTTCATTGCAACTCTACATCTCGTAAATTCAATTCTTTACTCAGCGTGAGATTGGGAGTGGACATTGCACTGTGCGACCATCACTGTTAACCGTGGAAGTGTGGAAAGAACATTTATTTCTATCGCCCAGAAAGTCGTTTCACTATTTATAAACTGTATTCAAGGCTACTAAAAAATTACATTTGCATGTCTACCGCTTTGGTGTAGTTCATGTACTGAAAGAAGTAGACCACGGAAAACGTTTACAGTATTGTCGTTGTTTTCAATCTCTTGCTTATAAAAGTCTATTGAATGAAATATTGCATTAGCGACGAGGCGTGATTTTACTTGGACGGTTATTTAAACGACCACTACATATGCATGTAAAGTTTGAGTTCGATATGCAAACCTGCATCCAAAACCTAATAAATCATTTTGAAGATGGACCGTACGGTTTTCTGTATTGTGTTTGAATATTTTGTATAAACATTTTATTAACAATAATAATTCTATTATGCGTTCGCGTCATCCGAACACTTATTGCGTTCTTTTTGAAACACTCCTTATATGCCGTTAACTAGATATGCACCACAGGTTAGGTGCTTTACCAGTAACTAAGAATCAAGAAAAATGATACTTTTGATTGACAATTTGACCCAAACTGTAGGGACACAAACCGTTTCTCAAGCTACATACGGCTACCAAATCATAAAGAACTGGCTTTATAGGTGCATTTTTCGTTGCACTGCAGACGATGCTCTTACGCTGGTTGCCCATGTTATTTGAAATGATTTAGATTTGCACTACTCGGCTTCTTGGAGCAGAAATACGTTCTTTTGTCTGAAATTATTGAGAAAACGTTAAGCTAGAGTTACTTAAATTAAAAAAATTAATTCACTTGATTATTAAATCTTTGTTTATGCGTTTTTTCTATTTCAGAGATCTACGATGCCTAAGAAATACAATTCACACAAATTTAATGTGCGCCTATATACTCGTTTATTTAATGTGGTTCCTGAATTTGATTTTGGAGGTAAGTTAATGAATCGTATGAAAATGCTTTATAAAGTTTTCCATTTACAGCTTTCATTTGTGAGCGATATGATCTCCTGTGTATTTTTGGTTATATTACTACATTATTTCCATCTCACAACATTTTTCTGGATGTTTGTGGAAGGTAAATTAATTAAATTTTACACGAAGTGATAATTAATTAACATTGTTACAGGCCTTTACCTTTATATATTAGTAGTCGAAACACTTACAAGAGAGAATTTTAAATTGCGCATTTATGTTTGTATAGGTTGGGGTATGTTATCTTTGCCCTTATTACACGTAGGCGTTTATTAACTTTGAAATTTTAGGTTTACCACTGGTTTTTGTTGTGATATGGGCCATTACAAAAGGTTTCATTGAGACAGATGTTTGGGTAAGTATTAATCAATTACTAATAGTCCACATAGGTCCTATTACACTCTATTTAAATTTCTTTGCTTACAATTAAAATCTCGTACATTTAGTAAACCGGACAGGGCACGGAGATGGTTAAACTGGATAAATTAACGAATATACTGCTTAATAATTACGTTAAAAGAAAAGTAATAGTATATATTTGGGATATTATGATTACACAAGACACTAGAAATGAGTCTTCTTCCTCAATTGAATTTTTGTACTCATTTCCAACCAAGCTTTAACATTTTTGACGGCTTTTGTGCAGTTAATAAATGGTGTTTTACGAAACCTTTGACCTTCTAATAGAATTTTGTGTTGGCATTCCTCAAGTCTAATTCCCTTTCTCTGTGTATGTTAAAAGGAGCTTTTCCTTTGTGTTGTAAAACACTATTAATTTAGTCTGACATCTTTTTAAATTATATTTTTTAGTTAGCCGCGGCTCTGTCAGAATTGAAAATATGATTTTTGGCTTTCAGCAGTATCTGGTTAGTTATATGTTCTTTTATCTTCAGAACGCTGTGCTGCAGCTTTTTATTATTTTTTTTTATTTGCATTACCTGAGTTCCTAACACTAGGTGACCCATGCTATATTTATATTATGCATGGAGTGCGTGGGTAAGGTGTCTATTGTGCATTTTTTGTTCCACTAACACATCGAGATATGGGAGTTCGTTGTTTTTCTCTATCGTTGTACGTTTAATATTTTTGTATAAATTCTACTGACATTTTATTTGGAATTGTCAAGTGTTTTGCCTCCGGTGTTTGATTCTTATACATGTATCACTTGTATGTGTGAATCTTATTTTGTGTTTGTAGGTTGTTTTCGATAATCCACAAACCTCATCGTCTGCGATAAAGACGTCAGTAATCACTATGATAGTGACGAGTGAACTTGTAGATACTATTTCCACTTGTCTGTAGCTTTGGTTATGGTAGATCAGAATATGCATGTTTTGCGCAGTACTGCGACAGACTAACAATATGGTCTTGAAGATCGCTTCTACTAGCAAGTTAGAAGCTTTTGTTAGTCATTAAGTTTATAAATAGGTCTACGTTTTAAACTTAATGAAAACGCATACCACCCATCATCTTGATCCCACAGCACATGTGGAGAAGTTACGATGGTTGAAATCTAAAGGAGTGAATAGATAACGAAACACAAAAGCAAATAATTATCCGCAAACGTTTTTAAGAATTCCAAACTATACGCATTTGTCGAAAATAAGTATAGTTACGACTGTGAGTAAGTTTAATAGAATCAACTCTTATAACTGGTAAAATACTTATCAGAGCAATAAGAACAACTTGTTAAGATTGCATATGGCCATTTATAAGACTGTTGAGCAAGGAAAGCGTTCAACTACAATATCTAAAAGTAGGCTAATATGTGGTATCATTAAGTACCATTGCGTCAATAGAGGAAGCAATTACGCATGTAAAGCACAAGTATATCGATCAGGACTACGCCGTCAATTCTACGCACATTTGCTTCAATAAAAATATTTGAACAAAACAAGTAACACCATTGACAAATGAAAAGACGACTCGTTATCACCAGTAATTGCTAAACTCCCATAAAAAAATTAAGTTTTTCGCAATGTAAAGCGTATTCTATAAACGTAAATTGCAGTGGAGGCATGTAGATGACGTATTAGCGAGGCACATATTGAAGGGAATACTCTGTAGTTTTGTGGATTTCAACAACATTTAAATATATGTTTGGTTTACACTGACAGTAGAAGAAACAACCAACAGCCATTTCTAGATGTCCTTGTGAAGAAAATGGAAAGCGGACACCCCAGCCACACAGTCTGCAGGGAGCTAATGCCAACTCACATCATCCTAAGCAACTTTTGTTTGATACTAAAACTTTCGTCACAAAATCTTACAAACGCAAATAATACTAACAAAGTTGAATAAATAAGAAAGCTGACACGTCTGTCTTTGAATAACCTAAATATTAAACCACTCAGATGTCGCTTAAAGCAAGATAGCCTGTTTTTAACCGAGAATCAGGATCATCGCCTACCGAAGAATACGCTTCGCATCGTACACACTAAATTACAGAAGATAATTTTTTAGTTCTACAAAGCGACATGATGGTGACAATAGTAACATAGATAAACAAGAGTATCGTTAAGGAATCCCAAAAAGCAAAGCCTATTCGAAAATCAAAAGATCAAGGAGTCTTTTGTAGCATATGCACAGACTGAAAGGAAACATATCAAGCCAAGAAATAGAACAATATCTATAGGAGGAAAGGAGTAAAAAAAAGGAATCAAGGCGAATACAAGAACACCGTCATTTGTACATCCTTTTATTACTACAGTATGTGGCATGTATATTATGAACACTAAAGTTTTAGCTAAAATTTATTGCTATACATGGAAAGTCAGTTATTGGCGGTAGAACAAAATGCATAAAAATTCTGCATCTTAACTAGAATACTGCATGATAGGGTGGCGCTTATTACCCCATTCCGTGAAAGTGCATGTAATGTAAGTGTTATACATTTTATAGCATTTTTGGTGACATATGATCACTTTATATTATTCAGGTTTGATATTTACATTATCAAAGTTCCTTCCCTGTTATCGCTTATCCTATAACATATACATACAACTTTGGATATTTGAAGGGTGCGAGCGAGTGCCTTTTTTGGTTCGTGAACACAGTTCAAAACGCGCATTAGACAGAGCATTATTAACTTGGCAACGGGATTGACCGTAAGAATAGGTCGGTGTGCTTTGACCATGATGTTTTCAATGGTGAAAACGCATCAAGAATAGTGAACTTTCGTTTTATGCAGTTTACGGCGGTCATGCAGATGCCGATTACAGTCCACTACATTTTTCATACCATCGCAATTGGTAACCATTACAGGTTACTGTATTTTAGTCGATTAACTGTTTTAAAATCCTGTTGATCGATAAAAACATACAGACAGTAAGTCTATTCACAAGATAATAGCGATGAGGACGTCATTAACATATGGAAAGTATATAAATCAACGATTTGTTTGTCTCTTGAAGTATCGTGGGACTAAAGAAGGAAATCAAAGCTACATCACATGGTGGGAAAATGTTCGGTTTTCAATGTTAAACTGACAGTTCCGCATTCAGGCAGTAAGTTTGTGTGCGGCAGATTTGATACATAGTAGGTCCGAACACGAATTTAAGTTTTGTACTCCTCCTAAATTAAAGGAAGCTATAGAAACCACGATTCAAAATTTATTGCCAGGTAGTAGCAAACCGATGTATGCTAAGGGCGACAAATTATATTAAGACCTTCGCTTCTCTTAAACGTATGTTGCTAATCAACGCATAGTATTTTGATATTACTTCTGCCATCGCAAAAAACATCGTTTAAAATACAAAAATAATAATTGTTAATACAATAGTACGCAAATATCGGTTAAAATTTTATTGTGATCTTAAAGTTTTTTTGATGCCGTTTCAGGCATGGTAGGGATCTTTAACGTGCGTGACAACACTCACACACGGGACCTCCATTTAACCTCTCATCCGTATGAGGGCGTAATTTTTGTGAAAAATGCTCACCTGCCATTTTTCAAGCAGTCGGCCGTGTCGGGATTTGAACCCAGAACCTTTGGATCCGTAGTCTTACGCTTACTACATTGATCCACGGCGACGCCTTTGTTCGTCGGACATTACATTTGATTTTCCAATGCTCTACCCGAAAGTACTACATTGGCCAGGAAGCGAGTTTTTTTACCTGGAAAATTTGGAATTTTGCCGAACCCTTGCTGTTCTAAGCAAGGTAGGGATCTTTAACGAGGGTGTATTTTTGTGAAAAATGCTCGCCTAACATTTTTCAAGCCGACTATGTCGGGGCTCGAACCCGGGACCTTGGGCGTAGTAGTCACACACATACCACTACGCCACGGAGCCGCCTCGCTCGTCGGACATTACATGTGATTTTCCAATGCTCCACCCGAAGGTACTACATTGGCCAGGAAGCAAGTTTTTTTTACCTGGAAAATTTTGAATTTTGCCGAATCCTTGCTGTTCCAAGCAAGGTAGGGATCTTTAACGTGCGTGACAACACTCACACACGGGACCTCCATTTTACCTCTCATCCGAACGAGGGTGTATTTTTGCGAAAAATGCTCGCCTAACATTTTTCAAGCGGACCGTGTCGGGATCGTTCGTCGGACAGCAATATTGCCCTCGACAGTAATAAAAGGTACCTCCAGCTCTCTAATAATATAACATAATGTGTTTTTGTTCTCCTGAATAGTTGGAGCAGAGGACTTTATTATGCACTGATCGATTGAATTTGACACCACCTTTTGTTTGCTAAAAGGTTATTTCAATTTGACTATTTGTGTTGAGAAATTATTTTCCACTAATAAAAGAGCTGTACGAAGGTACAAGATAATTTTAGCACATTTTTAAATAAATAATTTTTTCATAAAACTCAGTTCACTATGTTCCTGTTAAAAGATATAGTTAATTCAAGGTATATTCTTGTAGACTTAAGCTCATTTCTTAGCGTTTGAAATTAGAATCCTCAAAAATGACGGCACCATTTGTTAATACACAGATAGGTTTGTTATATTGACATGTGCTCAAAATATGTGTTGTTGTATTCTTACCATGCACATCTGATTTAATTCAGATATCACAAAGCCGTGAATTTTTATATTATTTTCCCTTGCAACGCGGTATTTTTTAAATATTGTTATATAGTGCTTTATCAAATGTTAGAACGGTAAATTATGTATTGGTCTAAATGTTTGACAATTGCTCTTCAACGTTGCAATAAACTTCCCCGTGATCGCTTATTGTACGCATAAGCATAAATGTGTACTCAGTTGCGTACACACACCTACAGAAAATGACAAATATTTATTGCAGCTTTGTTATATAATTTATAAGGCAGTTGTAATTATTGCCTGATGAACGTTTTTTAGTTTATGCGTTAAATCATAAATAAAAAAATTGCAAACAACTAAAATGTATCAATAGAAGCAAATCTTTGTTGATATTTCAATATGTACTGTATTAGTCAGTTCTAATTGTTACCTTTTGAACGCTTCTTCGTCCAGGCTTTAAAGAATGGAAAAACATCATTTCGTATTGTAAAATGTGACTTCAAATTCTTTCTACGGTTTCATACAGTCAAACCTGTACGCAAGTGCACGCGCGCACACATACAGGAGAAAAGTCTTCGCCGATATTTTGTTATACACTTTATTAGTCAGTTCTAATTGTTACTTCTTGAACGTCTCTTAGTTCGTGCGTTATATAATAAATGAAAAGACTGCGTACAAACAAAATGTGGTTTAAACTTATTTGTACCTACTGATACACACAAACGCGCACGCAAGTATGCGAGCGCGTTCACACATACACGAACACGCACGCACGCATGCAAGCATGCACAAATGCACACACTCACGAATGTACGCACTCACATACTCACATATTCTCTCTCTCTCTCTCTCTCTCTCTCACACACACACACACTTCGTTTTGTATCCTTTGTGTATCTTCCAACAATTCGTTTGATTTTTCTCAAATTTGTGCTGGTTAATTTGCTTGTGTAGCACAATTCTGCTAGTTTATTTCATCTGTTGTTTCTCGTTCCTTTACCAAACAAACCTACTACCGCTCCTTCCCTACTCTGACCCTCACATACAACTGCATTAAAATCCCCCGTAGTTATTAAATTTTCATGTCCTTTTACGTATCTTAGTGTGTCTTCGCTATCTTTGTAGATTGCCTCTACCTCTTCCTCACTGTAGCTTGTATTGTTACTGTATTTACCGGTTTAGATTTTAATTTATCATAAGTACTATTTCGCTCATTTGTAGGTAGTTTTCTGTGCAATGCCCTATCTTCATTTGCATAACTATCACACATAGGAATTTTATTCTTCCGGTGCTACATAAGTTACTTTAAAGTCTCCGTTTTAAAAATTCTTCGCCTTTCTCCAACGAACTTTCTAATCCCTACTATGTATAATGCTAACCTATCAATATCTATCTTTAAATTATCTAGATTACCTACGTGCTTCATTCTTTTGTCATTTCACGCTCCGACTTGCAAGATGTCCCCGGTTTTGTTTTTCTTCATATGGATGACATCCTTCGAAGTAGTTCTTTTCTTAAAATTCGAATAAGCACCATTTCAACTCCGGAGTCTTTTATCCCAGAGGATGTCATTATTTTTAAAAACGCTGTGTACTAGGGTGGGAATGTGGTGGTTTCCCGTTGTCTTCCACACTACAATAGTGTCCTAGAATGCCATTTTAAGTACCAAAAGAGCTGCTATCCTCTTTTGAGGATATGTCTTAGTCTTGTTTCTTACTCAGGATCCCACTAATTTGGATAAATATGTGGTTCAGCTCTTCACCCCATTGAAACACGCAAGCAATTCTAATCTTTCTAGTACTGTAGAACTTCTTCAAGATACAGGTCCGTTCCGTATGGTCTACAAAAGAACTCAATTAAATTTTGATCGACATACGTATCAAATATCTTGGGACTTACTGCTTTTTGGATCACAACTTACTAAATAAAAGGGGAAGTGAAATACGTTTACACCATCTTTATTAGAAATTTAATAGCATTAAAAATTAGTAAAACTACTTTTGACTTAGACATATGGTTCACGCGATATATGCAAAAAACTGAAAATTTCTTAGATCAATTGTTTAAACAATACATTCTCTGAGGGTTAAGGTGATCGATTTGATCTTTAATTTTTATTTACTTCTATTACAAACATACGTGCTTATTGAAGTATTCCCTTATAGGATCAACCATCGGATGTTAAAAACCTTTGGAAGAATTGTCCTTGGATGCAACAGCATACAGTTGACTGGATATTTATGGGACCTATTGCATTGGTGTTATCGCTGAATTCTATATTTTTAATTGCAATTATGTGGGTCTTAATTACAAAGTTACGATCAGCAAATACATTGGAAACACAACAATATAGAAAAGCAGCGAAGGCGTTGTTAGTTCTAAAGCCTCTTTTAGGAGTGACGTACGTTTTGACTATTGCTGGACCAACTGGAAAAATATTTCTATGTACTAGGGCTGTGCTACTATCACTACAGGTAAGTGATAATAAAATTAGTTTTGCTATAGTATAAATATTATTTTTTCTGCGACGGGAAAAAAATGTGACATTTAATATTTCTTGACAGGTAACAAAATGTCACTTTATATAAAATTACTTTTTTCCCCGGGAAAAAAATGAGTACTTTTTTCCCTGGTAAGTGCAAATAAGTAAGAACACGAAGATATTTAATTTTAGAATATTTTATTATGTATAAGTTACGTTTCCTTAATGTTAAAAGTACAGTTATTAAATGTACATTGCCTGAAAGACATGTTTTTTGAACAATTAGGAATGTCTGCTACAGTGGAATTTTCTTGATTTGAAATAATATTTTGTGCCACTGACACAACTGCCGTTGATGTACTTGTTCGCAAATTGGATTCTGTTTCAGCTGATGCACTGCCACACAAACTAAACAGTTTCTTAGCTATTTCTGTCTTGTGCACTATCGATTCATCAACATACCCTTCAGCGACCATTGATGACTTCCAACCACCATGTTTCTTTAGTGTCATCAAGTCTCCCCCAGATTCAACTAAAAGTGTAGCAGACGATCTTCTTAATGCATGACCTGTATATGACTTAGCATTTTTAAGTCGAAGAAAATTGGCTACTATTTCAGGTACCTTATAAAACTGATTTCTACCCACAACTTGATTGACGCATTTCCCATTGCGATATGCATAAAACAGGCGGCGATCCTTTGCTGCTGCTGGACGAAGTGCCATGTACATTCTGTAAAATTTAATATATTCTTCAGTAACTATAAATCTCCTATTTACATCATTCTTTGTTTGCTTAAGTTTCACAATTAATGACGTTCCCACGTCTTCAATATCATCTAATGTTACCTGGCTAATTTCACATATTCGACAGGCTCCTGCAATCCCAAATACAACAACAACCTTGACCAATAAATAAACTTCATCAGGAGCATTATTTAAAAATCACTAATATGTGTACTCGTAAATATTGCAGATTTTTGGGCATGTAGCCTTTCCCATTTTGTTTCAGAAACGTAATTAGTTTGCAATATTTTGAAATGTCTACGTTATTATTGACTTGTAACATACTTTTTATCATTGAATAATTCGACCACACTGTTGATGGCTTTTGTTGTTGCGCTAGTTCCGAAAAATAAACCAATAACACCGTCTCCGAGTAAGAACTACATGTCTTTTTCGCCTTCCATTCCATGAATCTTGAATACGCAGTTTCGTAAATTTTTCGTGATTTAGCTGGCAATAATTTTATTGATGCTACTTTCGCTGCCTCTACCAATTCCGGTGGAGTAAGAGAAACTTCTGAATCAGTACTGTCCATTTTGAATTTTGAATATTCAAAACAATCGATATAAACAACTTAAGTTCGCAATTTTGTAACCACTCGCAAAATTAAATTGACAGATATTTGATTACTTTAAAGGTTTCCTTAGCAACGCAGATCTAACTGTCCCTATAAGTACATCAGCCTACCTGTTTGAAACTTCAAATTTGACATAGATTGATTTTTGACTTTAATATAATTGGTAATATTTTTTAAATATTAAATCATTGTTTTGCCAGTCACAGAAAAAATAGTGTATTATACGCGGGTAAAAATGTAGATTTTAGCTCTCGGTGTTTTGTCTCCCTCCGCTTCGCGTCGGGAGACAAACACACACCTCGAGCTAAAATCTAGTACTTTTCCTTGTATAATAAATAACTATTAACTCCTGATTTATAGAACTTTTGTAACCATGTAGTCTTGAAACGCGTAGTTGGCCTACTTCAAACTTGACTTGGTCATTATTTTATTACATAATAGAACAAAATTCTTAATGACGTTTCGTTTCATCAGTCTCGAATTACAAATCGTTTTTTTGAAAATCGCAAACTATAGTACAGCGGTAATTTAATACAGCCATAAAAAAAAGAGGACGGACAATAAATCTTAAAGAAAATAATTACTAAAGTTACTATAACGAAAACATGCTTATGGGTAGCAGATTGACCTGACGTATAACGCATTGCGTTCTACGCGACGTCAACGTTCGATGATATTGGTAGGATTTTAAAAGAAATGACACTGTTCGTGGAATAGTCGAGTTCAGTAGCTTTCGTTTACGATTAATTGATTTTCACTGTATTAATTCTCTTTGTCCAAAATACTGCCCATTAAGACGTATTTCATAAACGGCAGCATTCTGGAACGTTATTCAAACACTTACACCACACTTTGCACTGAGTTAGTCGATAACCATTTTTGTTAGTGTAGTCGAGGTTTTCGGTACTTTGCCGAAACAGGAATTTTTGCGGAGTACTTCACGAGGCGTCGCCGTGGATCAATGTAGTAAGCGTAAGACTACGGATCCCAAGGTCCTGGGTTCAAATCCCGACACGGCCGACTGCTTGAAAAATGGCAGGTGAGCGTTTTTCACAAAAATTACGCCCTCGTTCGGATGAAAGGTTAAATGGAGGTCCCGTGTGTGAGTGTTGTCACGCACGTTAAAGATCCCTACCTTGCCTGGAACGGCAAGGGTTCGGCAAAATTCTAGATTTCTGGGCAACAAAAAACTCGCCTCCTGGCCAATGTAGTACCTTCGGGTGGAGCATTGGAAATGTAAATGAACGGAGTACTTCACGGAGTTTTCGGTCTGTGGATCACCGGATAGATTTTCTGGGGTCAAAACTACACATATCATTGTTTTAAAATTGCCTCTCGTGCCCTTTTTTCATTTTAGAAAAGTATGTGATGGTTTCCGTCATATCCGGTTTTAGTAGATAAGCACGTGGACTGTTGTCGAACGTGCTTTCTCTTTATCTATAAATTATATTGTACACTTCAAATTTTTATAGTGATTGTACATTTGTCGGTATGCCTGATTTTTGTAGATGTGTGAATGTGTTTAGATATAGTTGTAGTTTTTAGATGTATTGATGTAGGTTGTTTTGTATGATTCCTGAACTTAATAATATGATCGCTATTATATCTACTTAGTCTTGGTGTCACATATCTTTGACTCCTTTAACTAGTTGTATGTATTCTTTTATTTCTTCTCCTGATTTATGCTGTTTATTGGGTGTGTTTGGGATAGATATTTCTATTAGTTGTGTAATTTTCTTTTGTTTGTAAATGATTGTAATGTCTGGTTTGTTGTGTGGTGCTGTTTTTCGGTTATTTTGCTTTTGTTCCAGTATAGCTCGTATTCTGTATTTTCAAGTATGTTTTGCGGTGCGTATTTGTTTCTTGGTGTATGTTGTTTTGTGAGTTTGTGTTATAAGACTAGTTGTTGGTGTATTATTTTTGCGGCGTTTATCATGTTGTTTGAGGTATTCTGTGTTTGCTAGTATTGGGCATCCGTTTTTGATGTGATCTATTGTTTCTATTTGATGCTTGCATAGTCTACATTTGTCTGTTGTGGTGTTGGGGTCTTTGATGATGTGCTTACTGTAACAGTGAATGTTCACTTTTTGGGCCTGTATAATTATCATTAATCCCTCTGTTTTACTGAATATGTTGCCTTTCTTGATCCAAGTATTTGATGTTTCTTGGTCGATATGTGGCTGTGCATGGTAGTGTGGATGTTTCTTATGTAGTGTTTTTTTTTCCATTTTTCTTGCTGTATGTGTGTTGTAATTTCTTCTATAGAATTGAAAGTACTGTTGATAGCTTTAATTTTATATTTGCATAGCAGTTCAGTCTTCAATATCTTATGTAGGCGGTGTTTGAAACTATTTTGAAAATCAAATTTGGTCCCTTAATTTTTACAAGACTTGTTGAAGACCAAGATATATAGCTTTCTTCTAATTCTAGTGCTTGGAATTTTAAATTATGAAGTAATGAAACTAATTCCTGTGAGCTTTCAAATTTTCTACGTTTAAAATTGACGTAAGAACATTTTTCCATTCTGAATTTCATTTGTATGTTTGTGCTAAATTGAGTGTTAATATTCAGCAGAGATGTAAGTTCCTGTTTGTTGTTGGCATATAACTTCAGGTCGTCTATGTACCATAGATGATTTATAGTGTAGAGCGTCTCTTTATTGTTACTCAGTTTATATCCCATTTTGGTGTTGTTTAGGATATTTAATAATGGGTTAAGAGCTAGGCAGAACCATAATGGACTTCACCTGTCGCCTTGGAATATTCCGCGTTTTATGGGTAATAGTTTAAATTTTATTCTTTGGTCATTAATCGTTAAACTAATTTGTGTGCGCCAAGTTTCCATACCGTTTTTATTAATGATATAATTTTTGGATGTATTTTATAAATATTTAGGTCTTTTAAGAGCCAGTCATGTGGAATAGAGTCATACGCTTATGATAATCTATCCAAGCTATTGATATGTTTTTGCGTTGTTGTCTAACTTGATCTTTTATTAATGCATCAATTATAAGTTGTTTTTTGCATCCTTTAGAATTCTTCTTACATCCTTTTTGTTCTTCTGATAGAATAGTATTTTCTGATACGTAAGGTTCGATTTTATCTGTTACTGCAGATGATATAATTTTGTAAATGGTAAGGGGTAAATGTAAACATGTTAGCTACTTATCAGAAGTTTTGAATTCCATCAGATCCTGCTGTTTTCCAGTTATGAAGTTTTTTATAATGAAATTGAGTCCTACGGTTGTTATCGGATGATCCATTTCGATGATATGCTTACTAGATTCTTCTTCGAATCAATTTCGCTTCGGATTATAACTAACAGGGTTGGCCATTGCTGATGCCAAAATCGTTCAACTGTTGTTAAATTCGGGGTCGTTCTTTTAAAATTCTATTCTTCAAGCCTGTTGTAGAACAATTTCTGATTTAAACCAAATAATTTGTTTTCGCTTTTTCTTTTGTTTGATATATTATACCGCCTTAATCTTCTGCCTAAAGCTGATATTTTTTGTTTTAACGTATTAATGTATATGTCAAACTGATCTTCGAAATCAGTATTTGTTGTGTTTAGCCTTTGATCTTTAAAAATCTTTTGTATGCGTTTTTAAAAATTGCATTTAGTATTTTTGCGTCGTTGTTTCCAAAGGAATAATTTTGATAGATCGCTTCGAAAGCATGAGATCTTATTTTCTATTCTTGTTTTTCATTTAAGTACTCCTTCAGTTCTTTTTTTACTAGTTTTGTGAGGAACTTTATATCCCATTTCTTTTAATACGGTTACAGCAGCGCAGTAGACGTGTCCAGGGCAAAAAATGGTGCACATATAGAACTTTATTAGGTATCAAAAAAACTTGAGAAAATTCTCTTTATTACTATATAGGTTTAATATCTATTATTTTAACTTTACTGTGTACAAACAAAATTTTAAATCCAGAAGTTCTTTTATAAACTCCTTGCATTTTAACCAAACTACCTAAGAGTTAAATTTAAAACAATCAGAAATCTTTCCTCTAAGAAAATTTGTGCCCCACTTTGTACACACCACTTGCTACATTTAAATTTCGCCCAACTTATAACTTAATTGCCGATACAAATGAAAGTGCACAACAACGCATAAACTTGCTAGAGTGACCGACGCTACTACAAACTCCACCTAGACTATCTCACCAAAAAATTAGAGCATTCTCAACATCAAGAGCGATATAAACTGCTATGGCGACCAACTCACCACGAGTCTCGCCTAAATTAATATACGCGTGGCACGTCGCGACGCCGATGAAACAAAATCGGACCAGTGAAACAAAACCATGCTTGTGTAACTAAACCAGGTCTTATACATTATGACGTAATGTAAATCAAGCGTGCAACAGAAACAAAAAGACCTCACTTAATCGGGTTCAAATGTAACAAAAAATTTTTCGGATTCCACCTTGGATAGATAGAGCATCAAATAGAGCACCACATTGGAGAGACACTTATTGGAATTTTACGCGTTAAAAATATAAAGGCTCATAGAAAAGTTGAATGCCTTCGGCAACTTGGCTATTACCCCAAGTGCATGAGAGTTAAAGATGGGTCGGGACTGAATTTGCTTAGTTCAATAAAAGAAAATATAATCATAAGTTGGACGTCACTAAATCTAACAATTGTTAATTAATTTTAAAGGGCTGTACGGAAATTCCTTTAATGTTTTTTAGTTCTTATTCTTTACTAAAGTTCTTGGGTTAATATAGTGATATTATATATAGGATAGGTCTTATCTTAATTATTTAAATGTAGTTCCGAACCCAAAAAAAAAGATTCAGCATATACATCTCGTAAATTATAAAGACACAAAATATTGCCAACGTAATAACACTCTATTTTATTTTTATTAAATAAATATGTTTTATCATAATAACCTTATAAAATTCGTGTTCAGTAATATCACGGAATTGTTACATGTCGTTACAGATAAATATCTTTTACAAAACTTGTATAGTCCGGCCTGTCACCAATAGGGAGGACAAAAGAAAACTATAATTGTTACAAATTTGGACAGAAATTTTTCCTTTACCTAAATATCTGAAATTAATAAATTAAAATTTTAGTTATAATCCAGTTTAACGAAAGATTATACATCTAATTGGTTTAACAGGTGTGTTGACACATCAAACCTTAAAGAAAGTTGTTTAGTACAATCGGTTTTTTATAAATCCTTTGAAAAATTCAGTAACAGAATAAATTACTCACACTTAATAGCGATTTGGGGATAATTACGCCGATGTAACTGCACTCCGTGCTGCAGTATACTAACTAGGCGGAGCCATAAAAGATTATTGACATCAATGGTGCATTTACGTCTAACCATTATGCTGCTTCAGGTCAATATCTCTAAAGGAAAAAACAGTATTGGGATTCCCTGAATTTAAATTTGCGCTAAAAAACACAGATTATAGATCCAATTAGCTACCTCGAGCACCTCGGAGAACGGAATAGGAGTGACAAAACTCTCAAGGCGGTTCATAAGAAGTATTCGTTCCGGGAAACCCTATCTACACGGAGCTACGCAAAGAAAAACATATATTTAACAAAACCATGACGGACCACCAGCGGTGTTTATAAAGTAACTGTAAAATCATGAAATATTTGAGAATAATAAAGTATATAACTACAATATAAAATGTTAAGCGACCATTTTAAGCAACTACCTTGAAGTTTTAAAAGATTTTGAATTGGTGCAATGCACTTGAAGCATATAATTTATTATTACAATACAGTATGAAATTTAACCTTGCATTAGAATTAATGGGAAATAACTGATTGTTTGTTGTTTCCATATTGGATTAAAATTTGCTAAGAATATAAAAGCCTATTCAGTGTTGAAAATAATAAATTCGGTGAATTTTTTCACGTTTTATTTCTTTATAAAAAAATTGTTACAGTTTGTTTACTGGTTTGTGTTATAATTTAGCAACTTGAAGAATGACTTACAATTAAGTGCTTGTCAGTTTGTTGTTACCATTTTTTATTAATAATAAATATTAACTTCCTGTTTTTATTAATTCATAATAATCGTATTTTTATTTGTATTTTATAAAAACAAACACCTGAGTTAGGTAAATTTCAGAGCTCCCACGCGCTCCTGATCAGGTGAAGTAGTTATCCATTAGCATTAGTAAGATTTAGAAAAGAGTAATTCCTAAAAGATTAGTCATTTTTTGCGTACTTTTGCAGCGGTTATGTCAGGGTAATCATATAGCACGGCGGAATATTCTATTCCTTGATATTCTTCAACAAATAAACCAAAGTTTATCTACAGCTATAAATCCAATAATATGACCGTATAAAAGCTTAGTGCTAAGCTTGAAAGTATCTTGCTAAATTGCGCCCGCTGTAAAAATCGCTGCTTCCGTCACTACATACGTTAAAGGGCGTTATTAATTTCGAAATCAGAATCAATGAGCAGTAAACTTCATTAATTTACACAACGTTGAGCACATTTCTTATTCTAATGGTGGCCTCGGACAATTTGTAATCAGTATTTTATTCAGAAAGCCTACGGTGTGTGCAATTGATGGAAGTGTTTTATTTTAATAATAAACTCAACAGTTACTACTGCAAACTTAACTCTGTCGACGCTTTTCCAGACAGGCATAAATAAATTTCTACTGTAGTTTTGTTTAGGAGGTTACATGGTTGATAGGATTCTTAAATCACAGCAGATTACAATACCTCACAAAATAAAAAGAAAACGTGTGTTTAGACATCTCGTACATGTTAAAAGTGAAAAGTTAAAGAAGTTTTTCAACTGTTTTTATTATATTTCTGTATTTTCTGGCGTAATCATTTTATTACACCTAAATGCATTGCTTCAAAAAGAATATAAATTGCCGCGTGAAACAGGAAAGCTTAAAGTTTTCTATTTAATTAATTTTTCATAAATCTCCGTATATCCAATAGCTTGAACACTGAAAACATCGATTCCAATCGAACTGTACAACAAGTATGGTGAACTATTCATTAAATTGATAATGCTTGGTGTGAGAATTAGTATTTAAAGAGCGCTAGTAAAGAGCACGGCATGTGAAAATATCTAACGAGAACATTCAATCCTCGAATGGATAATTGAAATGTCAACTGTAGCACATTTAACTTTTAACTCAAAAGAGGTATTAATCTAACGCAATTAGAGCGAAAGCAATTTGTTTGAATGTCATAAAAACTGATTAATCTCGTGCTTTTGTAATTAAATTATTTTGTAGAACCCTTTACGGTGACTAATGAATATGTACCTTACGGCTGACTAAATATATTACCCAACTACTCTCTGATTGAACATTTGGTTGTTTAATACAAACTCGTTACATAAGAACTGACACTCAGACAGGTGAAAGACAGTAAAAGTTTGTGTGTTTACGGTCGACATATATTAAATTTGGAAACAATGTTTTAGGAAAGACGAATTTTATTCAACTACAATTGCATTTATTACAGGAATTCTATGCAAGTACATGATTTTGTTGCGTCGAGAGTCAAAAAGCAGTTTCACCGTCAAGATCTTCATATGTAATATATTTGTAACATTACATGTTTCGACACGTTGCCACCAGGATACTAGCTACTGTTATATTAAGGGCATAACTACATTGCCGCCAGCCACGGTAATGCGGGGGGCCCAAATGTAAAGAGACTTGAACGACAAGAAATTCAAATTAAAAATTGTTAACGGTATTTTTCAGTACTTAGAATATTTAGTACATTCTAGGTCGACGCGTTCTAACAATATACCAAAGACAATACCAGTATTGCAGTGCTTATCTTTACCTGTTAGCACTGCAACTATTAAAAGTTATCTTAGGAACACTACTTCACAAGACAGATTAGATTATTTATCCCTCTTGGCAATAGAACATGATACTGTCAAAAACATAAATATCGATAATGCAATAACTGAATTTGCAGCAAAACAAGCAAGAAAAAGGGTTTATATTAAGTTAGATTTTGAGTGTCAGCTATGTAATACGTCTGCTTTTGCTGTATGAAATTTTGAGGTGTATATTATTTTTCTCCTACCTTAATAGATAGTACCACTTTCCTCCCTTATATGAGGATAGAATGTCTCCCTTTTCCTCCTGTGCGCAGCGTGAGCTGTGCTTCGTTAATAGTATTGTCATTTTAAACACCAAACAATTAGATATTCGTTTTTGTGTGTTAAACTTTAAATTCGAATAAAATGGAGAACGTTTCAAGAAATTGTGAATTTAGAAATAATCCACCAGATAATCTACAGACGCAAACAGCATCAAAACACTTACTATCACAAAAATCAAAAGAAGGGTATAAAAAAGAGTAAATAAAATATAAAGAGCTGGCCCATGAAAAGAAAATAAGTAATCCGTCAGCATATTCTTCTATTAAAGCAAAGTCATTAAAAACTACAGCACTATGGTCAAAATATTCAAAACATTCAAAACATTCAAAACATTCAAAATATTCAAAATATTCAAGACATTCTAAATATTCAAAACATTCAAAACATTCCAAATATTCAAAATACTCAAAATATTCAAAATATTCAAAATATTCAAAATATTTAAAATATTCAAAATATTCAAAATATTCAAAAGATTCAAAATATTCAAAATATTCAAAACATTCAAAATATTCAAAATATTCAAAATATTCAAAATATTCAAAATATTCAAAATATTCAAAATATTCAAAATATTCAAAATATTCAAAATATTCAAAACACTCAAAATACTCAAAATACTTAAAATACTCAAAATATTCAAAATATTCAAAATATTCAAAATATTCAAAATATTCAAAATATTCAAAATATTCAAAATATGCAAAATATTCAAAATATTCAAAATATTCAAAATATTCAAAATATTCCAAATATTCAAAATATTCAAAATATTTAAAATATTCAAAATATTCCAAATATTCAAAATATTCAAAATATTTAAAATATTCAAAATATTCAAAATATTCAAAATATTCAAAATATTCAAAATATTCAAAATATTCAAAATATTCAAAATTGAGAAAAATACGTCAGTTCGTATGAATTTATTAATAAATAAACGTTTATTCTAAGCGGCTCGAATATTGAACAAACACAAAATCCATAAAGTAAAGTAAAAATTTATTATCTTTCGCACTATGGTCAAAATATTCAAAACATTCAAAACATTCAAAACATTCAAAACATTCAAAATATTCAAAATATTCAAGACATTCTAAATATTCAAAACATTCAAAACATTCCAAATATTCAAAATACTCAAAATATTCAAAATATTCAAAATATTCAAAATATTTAAAATATTCAAAATATTCAAAATATTCAAAAGATTCAAAATATTCAAAATATTCAAAACATTCAAAATATTCAAAATATTCAAAATATTCAAAATATTCAAAATATTCAAAATATTCAAAATATTCAAAATATTCAAAATATTCCAAATATTCAAAATATTCAAAATATTTAAAATATTCAAAATATTCCAAATATTCAAAATATTCAAAATATTTAAAATATTCAAAATATTCAAAATATTCAAAAGATTCAAAATATTCAAAATATTCAAAACATTCAAAATATTCAAAATATTCAAAATATTCAAAATATTCAAAATATTCAAAATATTCAAAATATTCAAAATATTCAAAATATTCAAAATATTCAAAACACTCAAAATACTCAAAATACTTAAAATACTCAAAATATTCAAAATATTCAAAATATTCAAAATATGCAAAATATTCAAAATATTCAAAATATTCAAAATATTCAAAATATTCCAAATATTCAAAATATTCAAAATATTCAAAATATTCAAAATATTCCAAATATTCAAAATATTCAAAATATTTAAAATATTCAAAATATTCAAAATATTCAAAATATTCAAAATATTCAAAATATTCAAAATATTCAAAATATTCAAAATTGAGAAAAATACGTCAGTTCGTATGAATTTATTAATAAATAAACGTTTATTCTAAGCGGCTCGAATATTGAACAAACACAAAATCCATAAAGTAAAGTAAAAATTTATTATCTTTCGCATTAGTATGCGACGCCGCAATAATCGTATATATGTTAGAGTAGGACGAGGCAGCGCGCATCATTAATAGGTGGAAGACATTACGAGGTAATAAACACCGCGATTTAAGACGCTAAAGAGTTTTTCTAAGATACATCTTGCATCATAATGTTCCACACTATTCTACTATATTCTGGAAACAGATAATTTAGTATAAACAAGGAAGCGTTTATTAAAAATGGGAATTCATTCGATTCATAAATTCAATCGCGAAATGTTATTTTGAATTAAAATTGCTAGTTGTTGCTTTGCGAAGATGATATTTGAAGAATGCAGTAAGCATACTGCAATTTAATAATTACATTGTTACAATGAATATATAAGTGATGTTTTAAACGTAACTTGCATAAAAATTGAAATTATTAAATTACAATGAAAAGTGAAAATTCTTCAATATAACGCTATTTTAAAAATTTTATTAAATAATCGAATGGAAGATTTAACCAAAAATGTACTCTGGTAACTGCAGTTTGAAACGAGGATTTTAAATATGGAAAATCTTGTAAGCTGATTTGAACATCAATTTAAAATAAGAATATATTTAATTACGAGTTAGATAAAGCTTCGTGGACTTTTTCAAGTATTATTTTGTTTGTAACTGATATTTGAATTTTGACATTTAGTTTAAGATAGTTTAAGATAGTCTTAATAATTTTTTTGTAAAGGAATTTTACCAGGAAAGTTTGTGTTGAAAGTTAGAAACCTTTTAGTAGATTATCTGTCAAGAATTTTTTGCTAAACAAACCTTACAAGCGTGGGAATAAACAAAGTCAGATAAAATATCCATAAAAGAAGAAATTTAGTTCTTAAAATTTAAACTAAGGTAAGGAACTTTTTTTTAAAAGTACCTCTTAGAAATTATTTTATGTTTGAAAGATACGATGTTGTAAACGCTTTTGTATGAGAGAAAACATTTCATACTGTATATTTGCTTTGTGATATTGCTGTGTTTGATTTCATTTTGAAAACTCAGTCAATTCCGTTGAGCTAGCCAAGCAAAGTAAGAAAGGAAGGTAAGTGAACAATTTCAAGTTCTACAAGTTGCTGTATCTGTATCACAGCACTCTTTTAGTGACGTTCTCAATAAATAAACTGAAATCGAGCAAAATAAAAAAAATGAAGAGCGACAGAATTTTATTTATTTCCCGATTCTGTTTTGTGTTTGAATTTTTTTATATATTGTAAAATGTAAGACGAAGATGCGTACATAGCAATACACAAGAATAGCAAGGCCATTAAATGTTACTTTGACTAGTGTTAGTTAGGTAGGCAACCCCTATATTTTTAGAAAAGGATTATGGGAAATGATGTCAGGGTTGATGTTGACAGAACAGTTTTAGTTAAAATTTTGGCGTGGAATGCAAGAATGTTTGGGAGAGATTATTACTAGGAATTATAAATAAAACCTATATTGCAAAGGTGTTATTAATCTTACAAAGAATATAAAGATTTTTAAATATTGACGTAAGAGGATAGTATTAAAATTGTGTTTTAATGTAAATAAAAACTATTATATTATTCCGTGTTAGTGTACTATTGAAAATGAATTAATTGATAATACGATATATATTAATAGTGTTATGTTCAAGATTTTACCGCGAAAATGAATACGCAAAGGAAAACGATGTCTGGGGGGTGAAAATTGAAAGGTAGCAGATTCTCCAGACAATTGGAAAATCGTCGTACCTTCTGAGCAGTTTAAACGTCTGGTTATCCTTCATCACGATCCTGCTACTTCCGGTCAATCTGGCGTGACTAAAACTTCTGCCCATCTCCTCCAAATCTACTACTGATCCTATCTAATAGCCGACGTCGCTCGCTACATCCGACGTTGTCCGGTTTGTGCTGCTTACAAAGTTGAACAGTTGCCTTTTCCTGGTTCCTTCGCTCCTATGGCCAAAGCATAATATCGTTGGCAAGTCACTTCCTGTGCCATAGTAGGTTATTTTCCTCGTTCCACCCGTGGTCATTCGTATATTTCCATAGTGGCTGATTACCTTACCAAGTTTGCTCTCTTCTTTCCTTTGCATAGCGCCACTGCAGTGGCTGTGACAAGAGTACTTGAAAACAAAGTGTTTCTGCCTTTCGGTGTTCCCCAATAACTCATCACAGATTGCGGTCTACATTTCCGCAACCGTCCGTTCACTTCCTTGTGTCCGCGTATCATTACAAAATACTTTTTAGCGCCCATAACCACAACCAAGCTAATCCTGCCGAACGTGTTCATCACTCCTTCAAGACCATGCTTACTTCCTAAATCCGTAACAACCAACGTCACTGGAATGTCACTCTTCTGAAGGTTTCCTGCGCTATCCGAACGTTCAAACATGAGATCATTGGTTGTACTATTTTCTTTGCCATGCTTTGTCGTGAATCCATCCTTTCCGGCGATTATTTCGGACAACTGTCCGAAATAACCGATATGTATATCCTTGATTCTGAATATCCTTCACCTGATCTCGAACACTGCAAAAGTGTTCGCCCCCATGTCCTCAAAAAGTTTCCACCAAGTACAGTAATACCAATAACCACTATAACCTCCGTCATCCTCTTGGTATTTTCCAGTTACGCGAATCTATTTGACGCCGTAGTTTCGCTCTGTCCGACGCTCCACGTCACTTCAGTGTTTGCTGCTAAGTTTTTTGGTCTCTTCTGCATCCGTTAAGTTGCTTCTGGCTGGGCATGTGAAATTGTCAATCTTTCTGACACATTCCTAAGTATTTGGTATTTCAATGGCCTCAAACCTGCCAATTCCGACAATCCTAATGTTCATGATCTCGCTTCGTTTTCCTGCTGGCGACGCCAATGTTTAAACCACATTCTTAGTCCTCTGCGTCCCTTTATGCTGACTTAGCCCTACCCTAGGATTTGATTTTTGGACTTACCGTTTTACCTAATAAGTGTCGGCTTTGTTGGTTCTTCTCCTGTTCTTTCATTTTGCATTTCATACCCAAGTACGTGTGGGTCCGAATTAGAATAGCCTCACGGTACGGCCTGCTTGTTGTAAGAGGCGTTTATAACGGTCCAATACACCTTTAATACACTCTCGAAGCACACTCTTCATGTACACACACACATACACATACCTACACACCCATACTTACATATACACGAACACCCATACACACACACTCACACACATACACACCCATACCTACACACACAGACACACACGTATACACACCCATACCTACACATACGTATACACACCCATACATACACACCCACGCGCGCGCGCTCAACTATCACTACACTAGGTAAGTAAGCGTAAGACTACGGATCTCAAGGTCCTGGATTCGAATCCCGACACGGCCGACTGCTTGAAAAATGGCAGGTGAGCATTTTTCACAAAAATTACACCCTCGTTCGGATGAAAGGTTAAATGGAGATCCCGTGTGTGAGTGTTGTCACGCACGTTAAATATTCCTACCTTACCTGGAACGGCAAGGGTTCGGCAAAATTCTAAATTTCTAGACAACAAAAAACTCGCCTCCTGGCCAATGTTGTACCTTCGGGTGGAGCATTGGAAATGTAAATGCACGGTATGTGCTTTCTCGGGTTCAAATCCCGACACGATCCGCTTGAAAAATGTTAGGCGAGCATTTTTGACAAAAATGCGCCCTTGTTCTTACCTAATTAAATTTCACATGTCTTATTTTATTTACAGTCATTTGATTATTTGTTAACGATTTCGACAGCCTTTTCAATTTAAGCGGTTACTTATCCATCCCCTGTATGATTCTACTAGAATATTTAGTTATAGTTTAAATACATCAATCTATCCTATTTTGATAAGCGTTAAAAATGTGGCGTTTTGTTATCAACAACGTTTGCTTTCTTAAATACTTACAATGAGTTTATGTACGTGTTTCATTAAGGTTATTTTTAATCACGAATTTCAAGCCATTAAAATTTCTGGTTTGCTTATCTCTACATAGTATTTTATATAAATTATTAATTTGTTCATATTACGTTTCTATAATTTCAACGCGCGAAGTTAGGCAACCACCCTACGCGTTCTTTATAATTCCATGAGTTTGGTTGTATATATTTCTTATTTCGCATTTACACACGTTGATGTATATTCGTTGTAGTTTAGAACAATACAACCGGTTCTACTGAATAAGGCGTTAACTGGGTTTCCAATTATTGACTGCAGTTTTGCTTGTTAAAATAAGTTTTGATGTGCAAAGTTGCGGAAGGGCTTTCCAAAATGAGTTCGATTCAATTATTTTTCTGGTTCTCTTATCAACAAATGGATGTTTGAGGAAAATACCATTCATGTCATTCATTATCTACACACGGGTGTTTTCGAAAGAAGATACGATGTCAACGGATAAAATTATTATGCAGTATTTCCTTGCTTGAATGGAATAGAATCGTTTTCCGTTTTCGATGCGGATATAAAAATGGGTGTTGTTTTGAAGTACTGTTATGCGATATAGTGTCCGTTTATATGAACTCACGGGAAACCGAACTATGGTTGTCCGAGTGTGTTTTTTCGGGGTAACTTTTATGCTGTCGAAACATTGCTTAAATAAATATTGCGAATGATATAAATGGTGGGGTGGACTTCTGAGCTGTCCTAGTACACATTGTCGACTATAGCTTTGCAGCGTATACTAGGTTCAGAGCGACCATATGGCAGATGCTTGTTTTGCTGAATTTCTTTGAAGATGGTTCAAGTGTGGTAAGATATTCAAAACAAGAAGTCGACGTTTAAGGAGTTGGAGGACCCCAAGCTTCCAACATCCTAAAGGGCAAGGCCTTCAGGAAGTGAACATTTTGAACGCATCAATCCCAACAGTGTATGTATACAAGATATCGCTTCCGTGTATTGATATTTTGAATTTCTTTAAGTCAACGCACATAGTTGGCTATATTTATGTCACGCTTATAATGAACAGGACAAAAATATTTAATTTTCTTTTAGTATAAAAATTAACTTATAACCATGCCATTATTCTAGTGTTTTTATTTAATACAAAATTACGTAGAAATATGTTGTTTACATTTGGTCACTGTATAATAAAGTTACAGATTAAGGCTCTGATTAATTACAAAATAAGATTAGTATTCACTGTCTTCTGTATAAAAATTTAAAGTTACACTGTTGTTTAGATGTGACGTCATTGCATAGTTCTTTACCACTGCTGCGAAATGCCTTTCGTTTAGTGGATGTTTTTTTCTTTATTGCTGTTGTCTATTATTACATTAATTTTTTTTGTTTTTGGTATTTACTTTTACTTTTAAGGAGTGCGTTTGAACGCTATGTAAGTATATACATTTTTTTTATTAATATTTTGAATATGAGGAAGGGAATATAGAATATTAAAAAAAGTTGTATTAAACAAGTGACTAAGAACCACCCATAATTAATTTTTTTTTAATTTATGTTTTATGTGAATACAAAAATCGAGGTTAAAAATTAGTTTGATGTAACTAAGGAGTGTATTAATTATTATTACGAAGATTTATGTACTGTGTAAATCCTCCTGGATATATTGGACAAATATTGCTTCCTCCGCGGGTTGGTTTTCTTTTTAGTAAAAACTTTTTTTATTAATTGTTTTGTGGATAAACTTTCTCTCTGAAGACTTTCTTTTTCTTTTTGTGTGACCCACCCCACTCCTGCGACTTTCTAGCTAGCCTAGCATTCTTTCGATTCCTTTTTGTTGCAGTACTCGGTTCAGGGTATTTTCATTGTGTACGTTATTGTTTTCTTGTCTGTACTGATTACCGTAACAACCGAAAATGAAATTTAAATTATAATATTTGGTTAAATTTTCGTAACATGTAAAAGGGGTGCCTACATACAGACACAATCTGAAAACGAGCATACCCAATACCAATCAAACCAATCAAAGAACACCTGCAGATATCTAAAAACTATCACTTCCCTTAAATAAAACATAAATCTCGAATTTTAAGAATCTGAAATATCTTTAACATTTACACTTATCCCTTGAAATTATGCAAAATCTAAGTTTTAACGTTTCACATTGTTGTACAGATTACAAAAATTTTAGCACCATGGATTTGAAAATTTATTAACTGTTGGAAACGTAATGGCAAGTACTTTCAGACATTGAAAATAATTTGAAAAAGCATAGGGTGCTAATAGCACGCGACGTGAAATGCAACTTGTTTATGGGGGTGCCGTTGAAGATATTGAACATGAAATTAAAAAATTTAAGGTTGATTGTTTTTCTGATATTTTGGATGAATTCATAACGGCACTTGATTGCAATTTTGATATACTAACATCCTATTCAAATAATTATGAATTTTTATAAAGTCTTAAGATATTTAAAGGCTACTCTGAAAACAAGTAACTAAAGTTTTTCAAAAAATTGACGCTCTAAACTGAAAGTAATAAATTAATTAATGGTAAACGATGAAACAAAATATATTAAATAACCAAGACATAATATCTATAGAATCTGATCTGCTAAAAGAACTAGACATTGATAATATATTTCGACAATTTGTAAAAATAATGCACAAGAAATTCTACGCATTTAATGTAAGTTCTAGTTTAATTTTCATTCCTTGTGTTATATAGGAAAATATTTTGTACAATGTAATGTTCGATATAATTCTATTTGCATGTAAAGCTTTTGGCATAAGGTTATATTTAAGTTTTACGAAGTGTCTTAAATAACCTTTGAGAAATGTGTGTATTATATTTTTTCCCTTTCTTCCTTCTGTGCAACTAATGTGAAATTTCAAAAACCATTAACTACCCGAAGTAGGTTTACCAACCTCCGCAATTCCACAAAATCTGTCATCTAGAAAATCGTGAAAAGCATGTCTGACCACCAATCGCTTATCCGCCGTCAATATGGTAATAATAATATTAATATTTGTAAAACCGCACTAAAATATATTATTTGCATTTGCTTCGCCGTTTACTTGTAACTACACTTTCATTTAAAGTACATAGCTATCATTAAATAGCAAGTTTTTATAAAAAAATATATGGAAATTGAAAATAATTATCTCTCCTTATATTAAAAAGCAGCTTTCAATGCTGAACATCTTACTGCTTAGTGGATCTCCAGATGCTACTAAATTGGAAAATATTACGTTTCTCAAAAACTACTTTCATTATAATAGTAGAAACTTTTTAATAGCGGGGAGCACTTTAATTAAAAAAACTTCAGGAAAGCATCCAATTTAATTACATTCCCAGAGAAACCTTTAAATTTCAAAACTATTAAGAGCAACTTTTACTGCATGTAGTTAGCAAACTTCTCATCGCAAATAAACGAAAACGCTGTATGACTTGTCAAAAGGACACTATTGCTTAGCAAATAGAGGAATTCAACGTAGAAGGCAGAGGGCTGTCGACTATGGTTTTATCTAATTATATCTACTCTATTATTTTCAAGGACCTCCTTTTTTTTCAAAATACATTATCACGGATTTAAGTTCAACAAATGGGGTTACTTTTCGATTTTGCGGTTTAAGAATTAAACATCAAAGTTGGTTATCAATATGGCAAAGTAGTGTATACGTAAACTTCTATATTTTTAACATACTAGTAAATTTTCGTAGCAAAAAAAAATTTTTTTATTTGAATGTTCAAAAGTTTTACCCCGTAATTGTGATTGCCGCTGACATACAAAATTTTCATAAACGCAATATACGATTGCACTAAGGTAACTTTGCCAACACTTTAAAGGCATGTAAGTAGTTAACTAAAATAATTACGTAGAAAATAGTATATTATATACTAGGCGTAGATAGCCGATGTTATAGCCGAGCTCAGAGTTCGCGACCAACGCGTCAGCCGAAGTTACGGAACCCAACGAGTTATTTAATATGCTTACTCTACCCTGTTGTATATACTGTTTTTTTTCAAAAGCGTTATTTAAATAAAACGATTTTCAGTTTATGACCATGTATTTTCTTTAATTTTTTTAATTATCTCTTACCATATCTCACACATATAATAAACTGCCTTTTACTTGAGGGAGTCAACTCAAAAACATGAAAAGTCTCAGTTGTAATTCCTATTCTTAAGGTAACCATAATTGACCTAAGACAAATCAGTTTGTTGCCTGTTTTTTCTAAATTTTTCAAAAATGATTATAATGCAAAGTATGTACGTATTTGCAAAATTTGAACGTAATTCTAGATTCGCAATCCGGATTTAAACCTGAATATAGTTGTGCACGAATGTAGTAAACGTATCGGATGACATTATGTCAACCTACTGACGATACTTGTTTTATTGGATTACAGTAAAGATTTTGACACATATTGATGATACCCTATTTGTCGCAAACCTGTAAAGCATGTGCTTATCTCCAATGTCTCTTCACATAATTCAAAGCTATTTGTACGACAAGGTTAAAACTGTCCATTTGCATAATACGATGTCCGGCTGTAAATTTGTCGCTCGCAGGTTGCCTCAAAGTTCGATTCTGGAACCAATTTTATTAATTATATACACAAGTTCGTTTCACAGGAACATTTGCAAATGCAAGACAAAACTGTATGCTGAGGATACGCAACTGTATTATTTATTCATTTCTTGTACAGAATACACACCAGACAACTGATATTATCAACGTAGGTCGAGATGATGTACTTTCTGTATCGCGATTGCTTGGTACTAAACCTCTAAAAGTCATATGTAGCCATGTTCGGAAATTCTTGCATAATTGTTACACTCAAACATTTTGTTATATTAAAATTGGCGACTGTAACATTCCTTGAAATGATCATACTCATATTTCTGCATTGTTAAATCCCACCAATAGAGTTAGGGTAACTTCTTTAGAAATACAGTCTTTAGTTTACATGCATTCTTAATGAAAGTAAGTATTTTTTTAGTTTACCATTGTAATCTATTTTGATCATGCTTAAAAGTTGTCAAATTAATTATGGTAGTTTTTAAGGTTAAAAATGGTATCATCATTGTATTCTAAGTTATTGTAGTTTTATGATTTATTATTTTGATTAATAATGTATAACGGTGGCGTCTGTGACATCGTCGCCATGGGACGAAAAATGTTCACATACTAAATTATGTCGATTCAGGAAATGGTAAAGCCCTTTCTTTGGTTTAGATTAGTGTACTATAAAGATAGATTTGCATATGTTTGATAGAGAAAAATAACAAAGGTAATTTCAATTTGCAGTCTTAATCATTTTCCACGAATTCTGCCAAACATAATTTCCAGTTTTTTTTATGAAAGACGTATACGTGTGCTAGTCATTTCATGAACAGCATTGAAAACAATATCATGAAAACCTTAGTAAGTATATTGAATAATCAGGTATCGAACTTGATTAATATGATTTGTCAAATAAACTTTGGAATTATATCCGACCAGGTTGGAGATTTTACTTTTAGGAAGAATTGCTTCCTGAAGTAAAATCTACTTCATGTTGGTAAGGCGTGTTGATTAAGAAACTTCAAAGTATTAACTAAGTTCTAGAATTTTCCTTAGGACTGGTTAAAACAACCTAGTCCAAGATAGTTTTCGAGGTATCTAGAGTCGAAGTTTCTCCTCGTATATTTATAATGTAAATGTTGAAACTATAACCTACGGTCACTCTTAATTAAGAAACATTGTTAACTGTATAAACTTATAAAACTACCCTCAGTACGTTTTTATTATTAGCTTTGAGAAATTACAAACTTTGTTCGTCGAAAACGTTTTCCATTAAGATAAGTATTTTGATATATTTGGCATTTGCTTAAGAATATTTGTATGTACCGGTGCTTAAATTTTTAATTGTGTAATATAGTAAAGAAGGAGATTTATACGTTTAAGTTTTTACAGCTACTGTAAAGTAATAGTTTCCAACCCTGATGTACTAGTAGACTTTGCCATGACCTAAAGGTGTGATTAATATCAGGTACCTAATTTAGCATTTTCTAGTAGTTTAAATAGTGATAATTGGGTCCTTATCAATACGTTTATTTTAGTTTTGTTTTAAATTAGTGTACTCCATTATTTGTCGTGTGCATTTTAGTCCAGAATCATATTCTTTATCCCGGGTTGTTATATCCTCCTTTTATTCCTTCTGGGATTTTCTTTAGGTGCCCTCGTATTTCGAGATTATGTGCAGTCCAAGATACTTTCCGATTGAGACCAATATTTCTCACTCGATAGTATTCTGGGACCCTCTTCAAACACTTACACCACCCTTCCCAATGAGCTAACCAGCACATTCCTGTTGGTACAGTCTGAGTTTTCGGTAGCTGAAGCACAGGAGTACTTCGCCGAGATTGTCTTTGGAATACCGGCTAGATTTTGGGGCCAAAACTATTCGTAATAAGATGATACTATTCCAACCGTTGAATCTATCAGCAACCTGCGATTAATTATGGCTAACACCTTTTGATTGAAAGGACATACAGATAAACACATTAGTTGTGCTTATAGTTCCTTGGTATTTTACGAAAAATGTATACAAATCTTAAATTTGTTATGTTCGTTTATAATTGCAAACGAAAATATTGAAAGCGTAACAACGACAAAACGAAAATTTTTCATTAAGCTGGCGTTGAAGTCATTTCATCATGGCTTAAGAGAACCTTTGGATAGCAGTATGAGAGCTACCAGACCACATACTTTACAAAAAGTCTTCCAATTTATTACGGAAGAAGATTACGTTAGATATTTTCATAAGAACCAAGCACCGCATAACACTAGTAAATTTTTGGTAAACGATAATAATTATAAATACTGACAACCACCACATACTTCTGATAAAAGTAGATTCACTTCACAGTTTTCAAATATCAAACTTCGTTCAAGTTTTATGCCACGATAACTTTCTATTAATGTTTAGACATTTGGAAAGCTATATAATTAAACTTACAAGAGCCAAGCCTTGAGAAACACTTTTAGCCAAACCCAATACTAAGGCGACCTTTATGTCTGCTTCGACTGTACAAACCTTTCACAAATAATTTCAATATGTACCCAAACGATTTAAATCTGAAAAATTATACAATAAAGAATCTGAAGAAGGTCAACCTGTAAACGAAACTTTGCATCAACGGGATGCTATCGAATCCACTATAAAAGAATTAAAAAATGATGATATAAATAAAAAATTTTAAAAGATTAGAATGCGGAACAAGATAACACAGTTGATATTGATACAGGAGCCATACCTCAAACTTTATTAATTCCGAAATAGTAACCAGATATTGACAAGAAAAGGTAAAATACAACCCAATTACGATTTCAACTTATTTCAATAATTTGAGACAAATTTTTCTGCATTAATGCCCCATTCAAAAAATGTTCAATAACCTTTTGAGAATGCTTAAATACACTTGTATAGGTTCTATAGAATTTTTAAAAGTTTAATGGGTGTGGATAATCTAAAGGAATTAAAGGCCAAGTTATATTTGCAAACAACCTTTTATTACACCTCAAGCAAATATTTCTATTTCAGGAACTAACTAGCTCTATAAATACAACAAAAGTCGATCTCCTAACGGTAAAGCAAGTTCGATTAAAAGTTTCCGTTAAAAACTGTGAAATAGTTATACCTTTTATAAAAAATAACGTACAGAAGTGCATGAATGTTTAATAATAGCAAAAAATGGTTTAGCAATTACAATAAAATTTTTTTCCGATTCTATAGCCATAAATGTTTATGAACCAATCACCGTTTTTCCTTACCAAGCAAATCAATTTGAACGTCGGTGTGAATTAAATCATTAAGACGGTAAATATTTTGACGCCTCTCTCATAAGATCGGATCACATGAATTCGGAAGAGAAAGATGTTTTGAAACTATGTGCTAAAATTCCGAGATTTTTCATATCGAAGGACAAAACTTTCCATTCACGAATAAAGTTAAGCATTCAAGGCAAACTGCGGGTAAAATGACAGTCTATTCCAAAACTTATCGATATTTCTTTGTTAAAGCAGCAAGTTTGCACAATGTTAAAATTAAATATTATAGAACCTCTTATTTGTCTGTGATCTAGTCACATTTGGGTAGTCCCAAAAAATTGGACGTTTCGGGCAAGCAAAAATGCAGCATACTAATTAACAACCGTCGCCTTAGTGAAAACACAATCGACGATAAATACCTCTACCGTATATCAGTGATTTATCGGACACATTACGTCAATGTCAAAACTTTATGACCCTTCATTTAACAAGTGGGTTCCATCAAGTCGAAATAGACCCAAAGGATGTTGAAAAAATTGCGCTCAATCCAGAGAATTGACATTTTCAGCTTCTTGTAATACCCATGGGATTAAAAAATTCCCCGTTTACTCTACAACGTGTAACAGATCATGTTATACTAGGTTTAACCGATATTTGCGGAGCCTATATGGACGATATCATAATTTAGAGTGTTTCCCTTTAGAAAAAGCTCAACACTTTCGAAAAGGTCCATAAAAGATTGAAGGAATCTAATTTTATAATCCAAATGGATAAATGCGAAATATTGAGAAAAATCGTGTTTCTAGGACACGTGTCATCCCTGACGGCATAAAGCCCAATTCAGGAAAAATTAAAGCTATTAAAAACATTCCCCGCCCTTCGACTACTAAACAAATAAAAGAATTGTTAGGATTATTAGGGTTTTATCGCAAATTTATAAAACACTTTTCCGATTTAACTAAACCCATGATTAAAAGTCTTAAAAGGAATACAAAAGTCGAACATACCTGATTTTATCGAATGTTTTGAATTAAGTATGTAAAAATGTATTATACAGTGGACCTATACTCCAATTCACGGATTTCGAACGACTGTTTAAGATATCAACCGACGCTAGTAATGTAGCTATGGGTGCAGTATTATTACATGGACCAATATTTAAAGAGCCTTTTAGTTTCATACATGTCAGAAACACTTAACTATAGTGAGCGTAATTACAGTACTATTAAAAATAAACTTTTGGCAATTGTTTACACTGAAAGATATTTAGACCATGCGTGTATGAATGTAAATTCGACATAATCACGGACCATAAACCATCGCATTGGTTATTCTCATTAAAAGATCCGAACTCTAAAGTTTTAAGGTGGAGATTAACATTAGACGAATATAACTATAATATTATTTATATGAAAGATAAATTAAACGCTAACGCAGACGCACTCTAACGCGTTAAAATTCATACTAAAAAATAGCTTAAAATCCGATTGTTGATAATGATAATGATCAACTCTCTGATATCGCTGAAATCTCCAATAACCGGTCTATAGTTCTTGCAATTTCTAAACCGACTTTCGTCATCAAAATTTGTGATGCCAAATATTGGCGCCGTTGCCGCTATCAAAATAGCAATTCCTCATAACTACAATAACGCTATCGGTTACAATATATATTTTGCATTTATTTAGTGACCGGTGACGGTGACATTGTTATATCTAATTTTTAAGTTCATACAACAAATATAGTGTGAAAGTTTTATTGCACTGGTGATATACGACAATACAAGCTTGGTGTACCTGGTGTGATACTTTTGCTAAGTTTGAACAGTATGAGATGTATGAAGGTAGTAAAGTAAGTAACCTTCTCAACAATAGCTCAAGCACACATTAAATTTGAAAATACATTACACATGGCTATTGATAAGATGTAAGTAAACAACTTTATCAAGAGAATATTGTCAAAGATTATAAAAGTTCAATCCAAAAATGGTCAATTATATCACGAACGAAAAGTGTGAGTTTGCAGCCAATGTTTTAAAAATGAAAGTATTATAACCAAAAAAATTAACAAATTACCTAATAAAAGTTTGATATTTAGGAATAAAAATTCTATTTCGTTTTGTATTTATTTATTATACAGAAAGTTAAAGATATGTATTAATACACAATAAACTAAATGCCAATAATTAATTAATTTGCAAACATCAATGTGTCTATCGTGTAAAAAATTTCTTTCATTAAATTCCCTAAGGTTCTATTAATTTGTGTTGACTAGTTGCCACTGCAGTCTGAATTCCAGCTGCTGTCGTCGCTGTATTCATTTACATCAATGACTAACGGTGCTACATCCCTTCTATCAAACTGAATTTCGCTACCCTTAAAGAGTCCAGCGTGTGTTACCTTTTGCCACAAAATTTTTACAGAAATATGCTCGCCTAAAATTATCTATTGTTATATAAACAATTTTAAAATTAATAAAATTTACTTACGATTTTCATACATTCTGTAAATTACATTACGAATACCACATTTAGTAAATCCGTCAACTTCAGTAATAGGTTTTTGTGAACTCGTTTCTTGAAAGTGAAGGGTTCATTGTTTTTAACTGCCTGTGACACAGAAGTTACCGTGGACAGATTGATATATAAAGCAGCTGCTACACGCTAAAATAGAATTAATGAAATAAAAATTTAAGTAAATAATTAAATTGCCTTGCGAACTGCGGTCGAAGGAATAAATGGACCACCGTTATCTCGTTCTTGTTCAAAAACGCTATCAAATTAGCTGCAAGTAGCTTTTCTCTACTTCCTAAACGTGAACCGGACATAGTTTATTCACCCAAACAGAAATAACGCTAGTCTGTTTTGAAAAGAACAATTTTAAATGCAAGTAAGAATAACATAAAATGCGGGACAAAACTACGTAAACAATTAATGACATAAAATAAGAACGCCAACGGAAATCTAACATAACCAATACAAGTAATATTAATTGTCAACAAATGTCTCAAATTAAGGCGGCGACATTACAAAATTTGCAAACCGAGAAGGAAACTTCCTCTGGAGTTAGAATAAGACAAGGTTATTATTTGTAGTTGATATAGCGAGACGTCATTTGTGACGAAAGTCGGTTTAGAAATTGTGAGAACTATATACATATATACCTTAACGAACCGGAGCACTTTTCCGGTTCCTATGAAAAGACACAACATCCAAACAATGACGAAAATCTGACCCTGGAATTTCCGATATCAGAAAAACCATTAAATTATGCATGAATCAGAAAGCAATTACAACTGTAAATGTTTTACCTTATTTGCCAAAATATCTTATACACCGCGACGGACAAAGGATTCATGTTCAACTATCAAAAATAATTTTGACGCCGACTTAATCGATTTTATCAGAAACTTCATTGTCCCGCAAGTAACGTATTATATTTATTTTAAAGATGATGAGGAGTATACAAAATTCTGTGAAGTACAATGACGAAATTATAGATGACAATCCTATAAATTCCTAAGAATAATACAATTTTAAAAAACGTTGAAGATAATCATATCGATGATATTGTGAATATATACCATGTCTCAAAAACGAACCACCGTGGTATAACTGAAACACACGAGAAAATAGAATCCAAATATTATTCCATTCAAAACCTTATAAACCGCTGCAATATATGCCGGGCGACTATATATGAGCGACATCCCTTAAAATTTCATATAACATACCTTCAACGGCATTCAATCATTTTGAAATAGTTCATATTGATACATTTTCGGTCAAAAACGTCAAAATTTCTTACAATCATTGATACTTTCTCAAAATACGCTTAGACTAACTCTATCCAGATGTAGATCATACAAAATTTAATTAAAGTATTTTGTCAACATGGAATTCCTTCCATAATTGCATGTAATCTAGGTACCGAAATTAAAGATAAAATTTTACAAGAACTGCTAAAACTGCATAAAATAGATATACATCTTACCCCATCAGGAAACCCAAGTTCGGACGGTATTATTGGACAGTTGCATTGCACCCTGATGGAACACCTTAGAATTTTAAACAAAACACCCCTGTCCGAAGACATAAAAGCCCAAGTGTTCTATGCTATATTAGGTTACAATAACTCTTTTCATTCGGTGACTAAATTAAAATAAGTTGATGTAATCAATTGTCACATATCAAACGACGTCCTGTTAAATATAGATTTAGAGGCTCAAATCATACTCTTGTATGTAGACTCTCATAAATAAATAGCCAAATTACTTTATGAATCAGTAAACAAAAGTGTAACAAAAACAACCTGACATCTAAGTTAAAGGAGTAAAATAAGGAAGACCCCGCCTTACCAGTAGGAAAATCAGTAAGACTAAAAACTCCCGTAAATATAAATGAAAGAAACGAACTCAGATATCGATTTTCTGCTGAAACAAAAATAAGCCAACCTCATGATGTGACTAAAACATTGGAAACCGTAAGTCAACCAAACATACAGTATCATTTTGAAGGTCTTCAAATCCCAGTTGTTCGAAATTCATAGATTCTAATTCTGAATATTTGTTCAGGACCACGCACGTAACTGCTCTATTAAATCTACCCTATATATAAACTAAACCAGGACTACTTCCAGTAAAATTAAGCACTGCAAAAATTCAATGCTATATCAGCAAGTATATAGAATCGCATTCGTTCTAAATCTACTAATCAATCATTCTCAAGATTCTAATTTTTATCATTTACACTCGATTTGGGTTCAGCATGATAATTCAAAATTCTGTACCATGTTTAGGGTTCCGTACCTTATAAGGTATAACGGAACTTTTATAAGAACACTCTCGTGTCCGTCCGTCAGTCTGTCACAGAGGTCCTTCTCGAAAACTATGTAATGTAGGAATTTGAAATTTGGCACAATGATAGGTCTTTATGGCGCGCACATATATCGACGGTCAGAAAATAGACAAAAATATTTTTATATTAAAATGGCGGGGGTTAATTCGGTCAAAAGAAAAAAGTTTTAATAAATATATCGTGTGGGGTATCATTTGAAATAGGGTTCTAAAAGGCTTCTAAAAATATTTTTTTATAATTTTAGATCCAGTAGTGTTCATGATATAGCTCAAAGTGTGCCAAAAATAACCGTCCCCCCTGTTCTCCTACATTTCCAAAGTTAAAATTTTGATTTTAATAGGGATAGTACCTATTGAGTCATAGTTTATCGGAAAACTGCAGATATTTTTGACAGTGTAATAGTTGCTGGGAAAATTTTTTTAAACACAATAATAGACAACGTATTTACTAATAATGTACCAGTACAATGTGGGACAATATATTAATTTTTCAGTTATCACAAACATATTTGGCTAAGATTTAAATATGCATAAATAATAAAAACAGCATAATTTGGTTTGTTGATTGCTCACTGTAGTATTGGTACGGAACTCTAATAGTGCGAGCTCGACTCGCTTTTAGCCAACTTTTTCTAAAATAAAATACCTCCCTATTTTCGATGATTTTTATGCAGAAGCAAACAAAAAATGTTTGGAGATTTTGAATTATGCTTACTATTGCAAACAACTACTTCTGATCCCGAAGGGTAACAATTTTAACACGTATAAAAACAATTTAATGTACAATCAAACAGCAACTGGATGTCAATCCACAGAAGTAACGGTCACCTCGCCGCAATTATTCAATACTGAGGAAACTAATAGATGGATGAATCCACATCGAAAGTAAAACCGAAAACAATTATTATTATTTTTCTTATTATTATTCCAAGTGATTTTCTAACTACGGTTAACAAGAGAGTCTTATGTTATAAAGAAACTGAAGTGACCTTCACAATTACGTTCTTTGAAATCGATATCGCGGAGTTGATTGTTCATAATAAGACTTTCGCCCCTCTGCAGTTGGAAAATAAAATTTGGATGAACTCGCAGAAGCAAATAGAAAATTTCTCAACAGTAGCTTTCAACTGGAATCTCAACATGGGGTAAATTGTCATAACCATATAATTTATTGTGCTATAGGTATCGTTCTTGAAATTGTTCTGTTCCTACATTACAAAAATTGTATATACGAAAAATGCAGAGAATAACTCAACAAAGAAATCAGAATACTGGAGGAATTATGTTAGAAATTAATAGAAAACTGATTTAGATTTGTTACTAGACAAATCATATTTCGCTAATGTGTTTGTGAATAGTTTTCTAACGCGTGTGTTTAAAAGAGGTTACGACCTTTTTGTCTGTAGTTGGAATTCAATGAAATAATATATGTTGTATTTCTTATGTTAATGGTACAATTATAAAATTGTTTTTAAAAAAAGTTTTTGTAACTACCGAAATAAAAGTAACTGCAGTATTTCTGCAATAAAATAAGCGTTATAACCAATGTTTATAATGTAAATCTAAGATATAGGAGTAATATTTCACCACCAACCATAAATTGGATTTATTTAAAGGAATAGTTTTCGGTACAATATTGCTCAAGTGCTCAATAATTTAGATTACGCTATTAAACGGATATCACTTTCAATATATAAGGGCAGAAGTTAGACATCGTCTGTTCCATAAACAGTTAATTGGTTGATATAATTTATAATGTATAATGTACAAAGAAAATAGCCTTTTTCTATAATATCCCTGCTATTGCAAATGCTGTTATATGTAATTTTTGTCTGTCGGTTATACATCAAGCGTTACTAATAAAAATTAATGGCTCTCTTTGATTTTTTAAAATTTTAGTACGTGTTAATAACCGGCTACAAACACATTAATTATATATTTTTCTCACTCAAAGTGGCAGTGGTAGCGCAGTTTACTTCTTATATATTTCACGTTTTGGTAGCGTCGTCTCTGCGTGCATTTCTGTCTGGGTGTGTTTTTTTTAAAACTTGAATAGTCATCATCCGTGGATGTAACATTAGCACCGGCGTCGGCCTGGGAGCTTGTTTGTTTTGTAATAATGTTATGGATGAGACTCCTTGTCAACTTCCTTTGGCTTTTAAAAATTCTTCCTCGTCTGTTTTAGATTTGGTGGAATTGCGGTGTCCCTGTGTTGGTGTTAATTTCCTTTTTTAACGGGTCCTGATATGCTGGACCTTATACGTAGTTTGCGGAATGTGCGCCACTGCAATTGGTGCACAGCAATGGTAATTCTCTTTTTTTTGTGGTAGTGTAAAGCTAGGTGATTCTTGCTGCACCTAACATGGCGCAGTTTGGACTCGCAATTCGAAATGTAGTCGACAAATGTTTGATTCGCGAAACTTTGTGGAGCCTTCACGCTCAATTCGAACGCGAGTATTTTAATACTGTTGCAGTATAAAATGATTGTTATTTGGTAGACATGATTTGAATTGGCTGTTACGAAGAATCTGTTGCCGAATTTTCGATCCATTTCTTTATAGTTTTAAAATTTACTTTACCGTGTGTCCCTTGTCGAGCAACTCAGTCTGCACGCCGTCGGGAGTTATATTTGTGGTTACCCTTTAGGGCGGCTCCGTGGTGAGTTGGTATGCGTGTGACTACTATGCCCAAGGTTACAGGTTCCAATCCCGACACGGTCCACTTGAAATATGTTAGGCGAGCATTTTTCACAAAAATACGCCCTCGTTCGTATGAGAGGTAAAATGGAGGTCCCGTGTGTGAGTGTTGTCATGCACGTTAAAGATTCCTACTTTGTTTGCAACAGCAAAGGTTCGGCAAAATTCAAAATTTTCAGGTAAAAAAACTCGCTTCCTGGTCAATGTAGTACCTTCGGGTGGAGCATTGGAAAATCAAATGCAGGTTTATCCCTTCTACAACCACCTTTACTTCTCGTTCCGTTTAAATCGTATAACAGTCAAATGAACTGTTGAGAAATAACATTTCCATCTTTAAATCTGGTATACTTTGAGTTTTTTAGCTTTATACAAAATCTGCCCAGTAGAATCAAGAAAGATGCGATGAGTAGCAAGAGTACAAAGGCGTAAACGACGCTTATACACAATGCATAAGATAGCTGCTTTAAATATATAGACAAATCTTTTAAAATGCGATATTCTGAATCTTTTTTGTTAAGTGGCGCTCTTTATGAAAATGTCTTTACAAGGAAATCTTGGGCGAAGCCTAAAACTTCAAAAAATTTGTTCTTGCTAAATTATTTCAATTGTATCAGTTCCATTTAAGTAATTACACTATCACTAACAAATAGCGTAGGAAATTAAATAATAATGATTTATTTCACATAAGCTTTATGTATTTACTTAGTTGTTTAATTTTTGTTTAGGGATTTATAGTGGCACTTTTCTACTGTTTCTTGAACACCGAAGTACAAAATACGGTAAAACATCATTGGGAAACTTGGAGAACAAACAAGTCGCTAGGACCACGCCGCACAAGAGCTGGAAGTCGCAGTAAAGATTGGTCACCACGTTCCCGAACTGAAAGCATACGGTAAGTTTCGTATTCTAAAATGCTACTATTGACCTTTCATTTAGATAAAAAATGTTAACTCTTTGCATAATTTCTTAACTCTGTTGATAGACTCACGGAATGGACAGTAGTTACTGCAGATGAAGCAGCTGGACATTTACTCAGCCCGCCGGAAATATGTAACGGTAAAAAATACATCAGCAATCATGTGGATTAACGTGGCTATATGGAAACTAACGAAATATTAATCAGAGTAAAAGTATTACATAAAGCCATTGCTCACACACAATGCAAGAATTTTTGCATGGTAGCTTAATCCTGAGACTTATGTACATAATTTAAGTACTATTGTATGTCATTGAAATACAACAGACATATTGCTATAAACTTCAATGTTACATCTCGTGTAAGCGCACACGCACACTTACATTTTCTCTCACACACGCGCGCGCACACACACACGCTCACACACCATACTGCAGACGCCATATGTATATATATATACGTATGCATTTAATATATATATATATATATATATATATTGCCGGGGATTGTTGGGATTAAGCTCTTAAATCGAGCCCACGTTGGGCGCCATAAAAGTGCCGTGGAAGTCTCTAAAATTCTCGCCCCACGAATTGGGCCAACATAAAATTTTCTGAAAAAAAAATAAAACAAAATTCTTTACACTACCTTTTTGGAACGCCTCCTTATTTCTGCACACCCTGGCTAGCTCAGCAATCGGCTTCTTCTTGAATACCTTCCTTTCTCACAAACACAGTCAAATGAAATTACCACTCAAGTAATGTAACAAAACATACAACCTTTTTATTTACACATATTAACAAGTATCCATTATTAAGAAGATATTTACACATTGGCACATACAGTTTGATAAAAACTGTTACCATCTCAATCTTTAAATTTTTCTAAATTTTATGATTTTAATTATTTCAACAAATTTCTTTAAGACGAGTAGATTGGCCCGTCATGCAACCTTAGATTGATTTTATTCTGGTCTAGTTTGAGCTCATTATAACCCAGTTCCTCTAAATGCTTTTAAACCTCGCATTTTTATTAAAAATAAATTTAAAGACCCGTTTACTCCTTACGACAACATTTTATATCATCAATAAACATTTTATACCATCAATAAACATTTTTAAATAATCAATATTAATTGCCCTTTACATGTACCACTTTAAATGAGTTTAAGGTAATAAATACACCCCCAACAAGTCAAAACACTCAAACACAAAAATAGCAGCACAAATGTTTAAGCAAAAAGCAGGAAATTAATTTTTTTACCTGGAGTAGACTTTGTCCATTGTTACCTCAGGAGTTGTGTACCAGAAACCTTCGTCGTTGTGTCCATTTACTTAACGATTATGTCTGGATCCAACTGATCCCCACTATCCAACTCTTTGCAATCACTCTTAATATTCTACCCGGAGACTTGTCTTGTCTAAACTTAACATTCCATACCAAGTACCATCCTATCATTCAATTGTATCTTATAGTAACGGCACCTTTTATAACTTTAGCATTCACACGAGTAAATCACTTTTAATACTTTTATGGTCTGTTACAAACTGCTTTACATACTTTAAAATAGGATGTTGTACCGAATAAACAATAATTAATACAACTTAAGATGCCGTACAAGCAATTACGATAGAGATCTAAGCGCGATATCAGATGTAAGGTATAAGATATAAGAGAGCTTTAATATCTTTCTCAGAATATTTATAAGTTTTCAATACCCCCATGGAACCTTTTTCCAATGAAAAGCTTATTTTCTAAACCGATTCTCAAAAATTTTATCGTAACGAACTCCAACGGCTGACAAATTCCCCTTTCATCAAGCTGTTACATAGAAATTTGTTCGATACCTCAACGGACGCGCGCTTCTCTAAAACTGCTTTCTTTCGATTAATGATATTGCTTTGCCTCGTTATAACGTACCACCTCCTAGCTACCTTTCTCCGTTTCACGCATATTTACCGTCTCATTCCGAATCCCACTCAAGCTACAGAAAATCGATATTGTTGTTGGCCTTCACATTCCCTTTGTATTTTACACATGACTTGTAACCAACGCTTTCTTATACGCTTTTCTGTCTGTTCTACATTATAGATCTTTTGTTTTACTGAGTCTTTAAAGCACTTGTTATTTTAGCAGCTTATACATTAATCGTTACAAACAAAATTCTATAGAATTTTGTGCTAACGTTCGTTTAAGTTTTGTGAACCCGACATTTTACCTAACAGGTGTTTCTTCGAAGCAACCATCTGTTTAAAATAGCAATTCCGAGTTTAACCATTCTTAGAATTTGTGAAACAAACGTTTTCGTTTCTTTAAATGGAAATCTGCGTTTAAATTATTGATTTTCTATACTTGAAAGCTCCGTTTCCTATTTCATGCGCTTGATTTAAAATTATTACAATTAACTTATGCGTATCCTCGAGTTTCTATGTACTCTAATGCTTCTTCCCTTTATGCAATTTTAACATTCTAATTTAGAATTACAAAATGTGTTAATAACCGTCCGTTTTCACTATCTAAACTGATTAATTTGGCGGGTAAATAAATTGCTCCTATTTCCTATATACACAGCGATTGAAATTTTATTATCTGGGCCTATTTAACCTATAATTCCACGGCAATATATATATATTATAATGTATAAGGGAGCTACTAAGAGTTATAAGGGTTGTTTAGTACAAGGTAGTATATGCCAAACAAAAATAATCCACATATTTGATCACATAAACTTAAAAATGTATGTTTGCCGTATTTTATGTATACTAAAATACCATTCAAATATAGTAGTTGAAATTAAGTGCCAAAAGGTAATTTTAAAATGACTAAGTGGCGTAGTAAGATGTGCAGTGCTCAAGGGTTTATACCGAGTTTGAATTTTAAAAGGCCTTTGAAAGTACATTTGCCGTCCAAAAGCCGGATGCGTCTATGAATGTTCACTATCAACATGCATCCAGGGTCAAGTGTAATTTATTTTGGTTTCATTTTATGTAGAATCAACTTTTGGACAATATTTGTAAACTCAAAATTATTAGTTATAACAACGTAAAATGTGATTGGTGGAATGTAAAGATTTAGGACATATATTAGAATTTAATGTGATTATGAAATTGTATAAAAGACATGAACTATGGTATGTGCGACACGAACGTAGTTATTTGTTATGAACTTTGAGATGTAGTAGGCTAAGAGAGTTAACATGGTCGCCTTAGAGAGTAAACAAGGCAGATTATTTTCGAACCAATTTTGTAAAAAGACGTGTTTTCATAACTGTGCTAATTTGTATCCAGATATTTAGAAAGTAAATAAAAGTAGTTGTTGTAAAAGGAGTTTCAATTAAATAAAGTGGTAAAGAAACAAGCATCGGAAATATAAAGTGAATAGTAGTGATTGTGCGACGGTAAATTATTGGATTTGGAGAGTGGTTTAAAGGTAGCAGGTCATCGAGAGTGGTTATATAGATTTGAAGTGATATTGGAGAGCGGTTTAAAAGGTAGCAGGACATCGGGAGTGGATATACATAGAAAGAAGTTGGATATTGGAGAGCGGTTTAAAAGGTAGCAGGACATCGGGAGTGGATATACATAGAAAGAAGTTGGATATTGGAGAGCGGTTTAAAAGGTAGCAGGACATCGGGAGTGGATATACATAGAAAGAAGTTGAATATTGGAGAGCGGTTTATAGGTAGCAGGAGCATTGAGCAAAAAGAAATAGGAACGAGTAGATTGGGATCAGATACGGAGAAGCGGACGGATTTATAGAGAAAACAAGGATTCGAAGCGGAGATTAGCACAAGGGAAGTTGTAGCACTGGTTTTTCTAAATTCTAAATTTGGGTTAATCATTTCAGGTATTGGGGAGCAGTTAAAATTCAAGGACACCTGGAAGCGGCACGAAAATTCAAGGACATCAGTGTGAAGACGCATACGGCGATAAGGATTTTGAGCCAGCAGTCAGAAAGGCATCAACGGAGTATAGACCAGGTGAGTGTTGAAATATATCTTTAATACGTCACTTATAGGCATACAATTTTGGTAGTAATTTAATTTGGCACAAAGCAACTTTGATCTTATTAGAAATTTTGGCATATACAAAAGTAGAGTATCAATTTTAGTAGTAAAACAAAAGAGTGCACTTTGGTTGGACTTAGCACATCTACTTATAACGGAACCCACTATAAGTAGTTGAACACCCTGAGATTAAGAGCTTAAATAGTCGAGGCATTGCAATAAATAGGTAATAAAAGAACCAACCAAACGGTGCAAGTACGGGGCGTGCATTAGGTGTGCACATTTTAAAAATTTATAAAATAAAGAGTGAGTAACTGACAAGTAGCGAGATTCAATAATAGTAAAAGGGAAAGTGGACACATAATATAGGTTGAAGCACAAAGTAGGGTAGAATATAGGTGAAACCCAAACAGGGGCTGTATAATAATATATATATATACATATATTTAGAACAATATATAAGATAAGTTGTATCTGTAAACAAACTCTTATGAAAAATCGGGCTAATAGTTCTATTGCCATTGACAAATGGCTATGGAACTATAAAACTATAGAACAATTAGCCCGGTTTGTATTCGTCAATAAGCTCTTATTATTTTCATAAGAGTTTGTTTACAGATACATCTTAGTTTATATATTGTTCTACACTTTTTCTTATTGCGGACTGCATGCAACTTGTCTTTTATATATATATATATATATATGAATTGTTTTTATTGCGGGTTTTAGGTCTGCTGGTAAGTAGGTATATAAACTCTTTATATTTTGTTGTGTATAAATATGCGTTTTATGGGTATATATACAAATAAAATTTAAACACTACCTCCATATTCATGCCAAATCGTTCACACACATACGCTTCCATGCATTCATACACTTGCTCATACAGATAAATAAACAAATTGTGACATACTGTTTTTATAAAAACTTCAAAAAAGACATTTTAAATACTTCAATAGAATATACAAATTTTTAATTTTACACCTTAGCCAAATGCAAACTACTTTTACGACTACATTTTAATTTAGATGCAATCATTTTATTAATCTCAATTTTGTAAGTTTATACAGATTCTATGTGTAGTTTAGCCCATTCATTTTTATGTAATTATAGAAAGCCTGTGATCAAGGATTCAAAAATAAATCCGAAAATTTAGGCAGTTAAAGAAAGAGTTTATATACCTACTTACCAGCAGACCTAAAACCCGCAATAAAAACAATTCATATGATTATAGCAAGGTCGTTACTATAAAAGTTTTATATATATATATATATATATATATATATATACATATTATGTAGTATAACGACCTTGCCGATTTGAATATATTGAACGATATAACTGTTGTATGTTATTAAATATTTCGGCTCGAACCTCAAATAATACTAAGAGAGAAATAAAATGTCAAAGTCAAATCAAAACATATATTAGTAAATTTTTACGTAATACTTTTTTAACAATCACGAAAAACTAAATGATAAACAGATTCGTACTGCAATATCAAGTTCTTCGGCTTTATGTAAGAACAAGTTATGTGACTGCCCTTTTAGGTTCCTGGTAATAATTACGACGCATGAAGCTACTTTAACACAAATGTTAATATCAAATAAAATCGACTTTGATTTATCGAACTATTGTACACGCATATATAGCTCCTGCAGTAAGTTATAATTGACCTACAACCTGCTAATATCATTCAATAATATATATATATATATATATATATATATATATATAAATATATTGCTGTAGTTCTCACCCCACGTTGACGCGCTATATTTAAATTGATGTAGTACTCCCCCACGCTTGAGCAGCCGGATGTAATAAACGTTCAGTTCCTTGCTGAACGCCACCGCTCTGTGGTTTTCTCTAATATACTAATTTAATTATGTCACGGCTAGCCCATTTTGATTTACATAGAGTGTACTACGCTACGATGATCAATTTAATTTACCCCTTTAATTCTTACCTGTTTGAATTGATAAAACGAAGTCAATCAATATTCGTATAATGAATGGAAATAACATCTACACTTCACAATTTTTGTAATCCTTTAAATATACCCTTCAATTAATTAATATTATTTGGATCATTTATCCCAAAATTATATCCCTTTGCTTTAATTTAAAGTCACCAAAAACGACACCTATTTGCTAAAACAATCTGGAACGTTCAAGACCCTTTTTTATCCTTATCACGTAAATTTCAACGTATTCAATATTTTTGTTGACTCCTTACAAGTTTGAGAGAAAAATAATATATTCAGTGTTTAAATTTAAATTTGAAAAAATTCCTTATACTAGTTAGCCCTGATCCGTGGTATCCTGATTTGCTGTTGCGTGTTGTGGATCAACACCCCCTTATTATCTTCAATCGAAAATCAATGCTGTGCTTTGTGCTCCTTCACGTAAGTTTGAACCAATAGTTTTGTTACTCCTTATTTCCAAAATTCACCTCGTGCTTTACTTTATATTACAAACTAAACTTTGAATACCACCCAGACGTTCTGCATACCAGACTTATATCCATAGAACTCGTAGTTTTCTTAGATACACCTTCGAAGTCGTGAATTAGACTTGGATTTCTTAGCGACACCTTCGAAGTCGTCAATTAGAATTGGGTTTCTTAGGAACACCTTGGAAGACCTACATTATTATAAACATTTAATTTAGATTAATTAACAATTTCTACTCACGTTTTCTGCAAAAACGGCAAAAGATTTTTCATATATCTTCAACGTCAACTATTATTACACGACACTATTTTTCACAATAATATAATTTAAAGTTTATTTATTTGACGCGTAAATATTTGATTAAGAGCGTTGCAGGTTCGACTTGCTTCAAATTGTGACTGCCCTTTTTTATCAACTCTGGGCGTTTTATAGCTTTTGCTATCTACATTTGGATTGGTTTGTCCAAACAGCCCTACAAAGTGTTGTGACCAACCATGTTTGTTTTGGACATTCCTAGGCTTTTCAAGCTGATCTATGCTGAAGTTCCCTATCATGCTGGTATTTGCTATTGTTTTACGATCTTTGACCGCCTGTTTTGTTATTATAGTTGGACTTTCATTTCGCTTATGTCTGTTGTTTATGTAGATAAAGCTTTTGGAGAATCAAACAAAATAACTGATTTAATATGAGTGATGTTTTCGTTTATGTCTCTATTTAAACTTATCTTTGAAAGTGCGTTCCTTATCAAAGCGCTTTATTATTATTCCTTTATTACAAGCGTAATTGCATGAAGATTTGCCAGGTTTTATCTCATCCCATGCGTACCTACTTTATAAACTTATAGAACGCTTCTAGACGTATTTTAATTACATGTATAATTGTTTCCCTGCTGAATAGGCGTTCTATTATTGAAACATGTGCTTACTGGCATTGATTAAAGTTAATTGCGGTCCATATACAGAGTGTTGTTAAATGCTTGCTATTTACATGATTTGCGAATTATTTATTTTCCTGCTAAATAAATGCAGTTTTCTGATTCCTATTGCTATTTACAGTTACTACGCAACCCTTACGACTCAATACACCCCTAAACAACCCCTTATCACACCAATATATATGTATATATATATAGAACTTTAATATCCTTCATAGTTGCACCCCAACATACGTTGCTATGGCCCGCAATAACAACAAAACAAATGCTTACTCTTAGTTTTTATTAACGTGTGTCATAGCAATATATGTGTATTTTTTGAACATCATATTATTAATTTCACATTGTGTAATCGAGCACCTTTAAAATATGACAAGTATTAGTAATTTTAAGTGCTGCATGTTTTAAGAAAGTTGTATATGCGCTGTTTGTTTTAAATACAGATTATGTACTTATTTAAATGTTCTTCATTAAACTAGTTTTACTTACATTTTATTTATTTTGAACATTTTGCAGAATTACCAGCTTAACAAATTTATGAAAATGAACTGGGTGTATATTGTAAATTTAGCTGTGTTCGTAGCATTTGTAGCAATTTTAACTACAATACAATACATATTCGCAGGAGCATCACAAACAAAGCCACTAATGCATATCTTATTGGAAGGCAAACTCTAGCACGAATGGGGGTTTTTCATAAGTGTACTTAAAGTAACTGGATGTAGAAGAAATGCTCCCAATAAGTACCGTTACGAAGAAAAGTTTGTAACAAGAGTAATTTCCAATTCATTACGTTAAATTTGTATGTTAGCGCATTTAGTTATTCTTCACTGAAGTTATGTTTCAAATGTAAATATACAAATGAGCTTGAGAAAAAAATTATTGATATGAAATAATTTTTAAAATTATTTATCTTAAAAATTCATGTTTTCGTTTAGTGTCATATTAATTAGTCTATGGTAAAAAACTGCTTTCATAATATTTTACACATAATGTAATTATAATTGAACATTTAAGAGCACGCATCTTGCTGAAGACCGACAGTAGTTTTAGCTGAGCCACATTGTTTCAAACCGCTGCCTGGTATCGTAGATTGGGCTTAAAAGTGGACTAGTTATGCTCATTTTATAGACCGAAAGACCCGCTTTATAAGTGAGAAGCAATATTCCTTACCATAAACCAGTTTTAGTAAAGTGCGAACACTCTCATTTTCGATGTTGTTGCATGGGGTGGCCATGTCATTAATTTATCGCTGCGCAGCAAAATTTGAACAAAGTTAGAGCAAAATTAATATAATTGTATAGCAATTACATCAAATTAAAGTAAAAATGAAATTAAAATTTAGATTATCAATATTATGTGGATAGTTATATCTGGAGGGTCATTTTTCGTTCAGGTTGAGCATTTAGGTGAGTCGAAAGGAGCTTTCTACAGAATCTTTAGTAGTTTGGTAAGAGGTAATGTTGTATGTGCTATTAGTATTTATAGTACCTGTGACCTGTGAGTCTGTGCATCTTTTCAACGGATAGTATACCATCTTTATAGGGATTTGTGGTTTTATAGATGCTGTGGATCCGTTTGGTTTTATTTTCTGAGTCGGCAGATTGGCCTATTACCACTCTCAAGATCTAGCTCTGAAATAGTCGTCCAGGCTAGCCGTTCATATTATTGAAGGCTTTCCTTACTAGCAAACTATTCAATCAACCATGTTCTTGTGGCTTAAATACAGTAACTGATGTGAAAATTGAAGTTTGGTTCAGTAGAGCTTATAACGAGGAACATCTTCCAATAGTATAAAAAAATACTATAAGAAGTTGGATAAACTGTATAGAATCTTTGCATTTTGTTGAATAAAAATCAACAAATTTCAAAAACACATGATTTACAACTAAAATGGTTCTGGACACGGTATTTTACTGGATAACTGTTTTGTGAAAGAAAACAGAATGCTCCAATTACTATCTGTAATCTTTTAGATTGCTCTGAACCTACCACCAATTTTAGTGGACAGAAATGCGGAGGGGATATGATTTACTGTAATAGATTATAAAGACTAAAGAAGATATAAAAACCCGAAGAAGAACCAAAAACCCGGACAGTTATACTACGGATGCCATACAACAATTCAAGATTACTTGAAATAAAGCAATATTATTTATGCCAAGAAAACCGCAGCTTGCGTTTAAAAAAATAATAGATGTAAAGGAAATAATGTGATTACAGGTAAAACCAACTGAACGTACTAGAACTTACATTGAACCATTTTATTTTTCTTCATTTTAGTAAATCACGCTGTACTTCGCTTTACCAACAATCAATAAACGCTGACTCAATACAATAAGTCCGCCCAATGAAAACTGTTGTGTGTCATTAAATATTTCGGTTCAAACCTCAAATAATACTAAGAGAGAAATAAAATGTCAATGTCAAATCGAAACATATATTCGTAAATTATTACGTAATACTTTTTTAACAATCGCAAAAAACTAATTGATAAACAGATTCGTACTGGAATATCAAGTTCTACGGCTTTATGTGAAAACAAGTTATGTGACTGCCCTTTTAGGTACTTGGTATTAATTACGACGCATGAAGCTACTTTAACACAAATGTTAATATCAAATAAAATCGACTTTGATTTATCGCACTATTGTATACGCATATCTAGCTCCTGCAGTAAGTTATAATTGACCTACAACCTGCTAATATCTTTTATATATATATATATATATATATATATATATATATATATATATTGCTGTAGTTCTCCCCCCACGTTGACACGCTATACTTAAATTGATGTAGTACTCTCCCACGCTTGAGCAGCCGGATGTAATCAACATTCAGTACCTTGCTGAACGCTACCGTCAACAAAATCACTATAGTAACCTGAACCGTTTATATTTCTCTACTTGTCAGTGCTAGCCAAAATATAGACAAACCAAAATACTTTTGAGTAGAATTTTTCTAAGATTCGTTCGCCATATGATGACGCCTCAATATACACAAATGAAAAGTGGAAATATCGCTTACCACATCTGGATGTACTTTAAACGTGACGAAGAATAACGTACATATCAGCTTGTAACGATGCATCTGCTAATGAAGATCTCGACTCCTGAATCCGTCTCATCAATCCAGCTCGTTTTGGGTATGAAGCATTCAAATATAAAGATGAACAAACTACACCAGTATTATATACGCAGATACAGTAGTGATGTTTCAAGTGAAGAAATACAAAACCACGGCACGTGTCTTAATCGCTTATGCCCTTGCAATAAACCGGTACGTTTCAACCTTTAATATATTATACTAGAAATTAGTCGATTTGAAAACATTGCATAAGTGGTATAAATTACCTTATCAAAGTAACTCACCATTGTTAAGGAAGAAATTACCTTAGTTAGTTCCACTAGATTTTCAAATTCATTCCCCGACGGACTATCATTCTAAACCAAGCAAAGGCCGGACATTGAATGGTCGGAATGTGTCGAAGTAACCTGACAAAAGCACCTCAATGACACTCGTGTACGTGATATATTGCCTACTGCCTCCTATACAACCAAATTCAAAGACAAAGGTCTAAAACGGCAACCAACAACATTTGAAGCTTAAATTGTAATGTGGGTATACAATAATCGAGTGCTAGCGTTTGTAAACTGCCATAAGAAATTGGGTTTATTGTGCAAACAATATGTTAAGTTTTTTAAAAACGTACATGATTATTACATAACCCTTATTAGTGACACCTAAAGTTGTGTGGTTAATATATATCTAAAATCGTTTGTGTTAAAAAGTAAGATTTCTTTTTCTGGTTCTCATTTTTGTAAACTTTTTTAAACATGCAAAGCTATTGCTTTTATTTGATCCTATTTATATGTTTATAGCATTGAAAAATGCCTTATAGTACATTCCATTCTAGAAATATTAATAAATACTCAAATATTTTAAAATAGCAACCATGCTACACTTCTTATAACAGAATTTTTAAATAGCTCCATAGAATAAATAAACAAAACATGGTAAGGGTGATAAAACAGCAAATCAATATTACGTTAGCGAATACAGATGACTGCTTAATTCACAAGTTAATTCAAATATTTAAAAACTATAATTTTAATTATGTAATGAAAAATATTTTGAGATTAAGCAGTTTTTTTTCAAAATTGTAGTACCAAACGCAGAGGTTATTTCAAGGAAATATTGCAAATTAAATGAAATGCTTAAGTTGTAATAGTCTGCAAATTGACCAAATATCATACATTACATCGCTTAAATCTACGTATTATTAAATACTATACCGACATTATGGTTCAACCACATTCCTGTGCTTTATCACGTATTACAATAATTCAAATCATAAAATAAATTTTATGAACCGGAAAATTTTTGAATTATAAACATGCGCAAAAAAGGCAGTTTCTCGCGTCAAACCTTTCACGCAAATATTATATAAATTAAGGAGCTGATTGCTCCGTCCGCTTGTAAAAAATTTCACTTTATATACAAGTGTTGGTGTTATGTTAATATCTGCTATACTGTTACCCTCATCCTAGGGTTCAGGCGCAAGGGTAGTTAAACGAAGCTTTCCTGTTGAGACAAGAAGCACAAGGTAAGTTTAGATGGAAAACGGCTTATGAGTAAGGAAACCTCTAAAGACAAAGCGGCTAGTAGAGTAATTTGCTCCGAGTAAATCATAAGCTTGGGTCGGGGTTGAACTACGACCAAAAATAAAGTAAATATGGCGCCACCGAACTTTTAAATACAATAAATATGTGACTAACATCAGTCCGTTTGTATAAGGAGAATTCAGAAATCTAAGTCCTATACCGCTATACAAATATTTTGCATGAACACCACCCTTACGAAATACTTACCCATTTCACGTTAAAGCTGATAAAGATGCACTGCTACTCCTGTAATCAAACAAAAAGAACACTAACACAGTTTGTTCGTTCTGTTAATTATCACTGTTAAATGTGATAGGTATTAAGAACCACGTCTCATCTATTCCCTAAATAAAAATCATAGACATGACCAAAATAACTTTTAATTCTCTTAGATTATTAATTAGCAAAAATATCTATTTACAAATAATTTCTCAACAAGAGCACATCATTAATAATTTGATTTAGTAGTTTTGCTTCCTATATCTTAAAAATTTTGCAATCATTTTTCTTATTGATATATATAACTTGCATTTTGAGAGAGACTAATGATATATTAACAAGATTTTAATTAGTCTTGAGTAGTACTACGATAGACTTCAAATATATGTATTGATTCAATTTAACTTCCTGGTTATCTATGAGTTTCAATTAAGCATACATAATCTGATCAATGAATAACGAATTTTGAATGTCAGTACATTATTATGATTACCAACTAATACTATCTAAAATGAACAAATTAGTTTCCTGAACTTGAATAATTATTAATTTTCCTAAATTAGTAGTTAGAATTTATTACTTCTACAAGCTAAACCATTTTTCCATACTGCCCTCTGTAAATTTTTACGGAACTCATCAAAAATAAAAATGGAATCTATGTAAAGATCTCTTCAAAATCACGAGGATACTATAAGGTCAAACAACGTAGCATAACTTGGAAATTTCCAACTTGAACACAACTTAAAAGACACTTACTTGATTGGGGTCCAGATGTTGTCAAGACTTGAACGTCCTTACAGAACAAACAACATACCAGATATTCAACAACTTGCGGCAATATTTACGATGCACTTAAACCATCCCCATGAATTTTATATGAATCTTTTAGCTTTCTTATATCATCATGAAATAGATTGTTATTTTTCAAACCACCTACCATAAGCCATAACCAAAAAGCTTATCGTAGGTTAATCATTCAACTCTGAATTAAATCCTAGAATTCCTCACATTTCAACATTCAGATTAAAATCTGTAAATTTATATTTCTAATCACGTTACTATGTTGCACTACAAAAAAGAATTAACAAATGTCATGAGGTTGATTATGGAGAAAATGTCATGAGGTTCCTGATGCTTTAAATTTTTAACACCGTGTCTTAGACGTCTTTCTGCCGGAATAGCATCGCCAGGAATGACGATCTATTACACGGTGTATTCACTTCCTTCTTATTTCTTTCTCACGCGGCACCAAGCATAATTGCTCAGGATCCTTGTTCTTATCAAAACCCTGACTTCCACACCCAACAGCCAACATGAAAGTGCACGTATTAACAACTTGACAACTAGTTGTCAGTTTGACCGTTATAACGATCATCCTATTTATAGAAGGAAGGAGGTCTTACAATGACTTATAAGAGTTATTTTTTGTCATGGCGTAACTTGAAATGATGCTCCCAGTTTTGAAGCATAAAGTTAGATTAATACAATAAGTAATAAATACAGGAGATAAACAGAATCGTACAATTAATTATGACTTAGAAATTTACAAAGATATAAGGCTTGAACTAACCTTCTATCAAAATGATAGCACAAACATCCATCAAAATACTGCTGGAAAATAAATTTGTTACAATACAATTAAATCTAAATTAAAAACCGGCCTGCGTTATCACCTTCAACGTTCACTCTTATTTTACCGTTCGTTTGATGTGTGCGCGACCGAGAAATACCCCTACGTTACGTGTTGTTGCTGGAAAAGCGCAATTTAAAATTGTAATCAGTTTTCCTCCCTTGGTACTACATACCACTTTGGGTCGAAAGAAATGCCACGCCCCACAACCTAGTTCTGGATCCAAGAATTCCGCACCACCGTTCTTGTACTTCCGGTAATAATATTGAACGTCGCTTACGTTTAATATCTGTTTTGGATTATCTATTTCCGCTCTATCTCCTGAGTCTTGTTATGTACTCAACATTCATTGGTTCTGTTATTTCAGATGTTATAAGTAGCAGATATTAACATTCTATATTGGCAATTTATAGCGCATAATTATTGATAAAGTACCCAAGGTCAAGTTTATGTGGGCGACACCGCGGCGTAGTTGGTATGTGTGCGACTACTACTCTCAAGGTCTCGGGTTCGAATCCCAACACGGTCCGCTTGAAAAATGTTAGGCGAGTATTTTCACAAAAATAATCCCTCGTTCGGACTAGAGGTAAAATGGAGGTCCAGTGTGCGACTGTTGTCACGCACGTTAAAGTTCCCTACCTTGCTTGGAACTGCAAGGGTTCAGCAAAATTCCAAATTTTCCAGGTAAAAAACACTCGCTTCCTGGCCAATGTAGTACCTTCGGGTGGAGCATTGGAAAATCACATGTAAGGTCAAGTCTATGTGTATTATCAAACATTTGCGTTGATAATACAAACGCTAATATTAATTGAACCAAGTTAATTCGCATTTATTGTGTTTAATACAAAGTTCATTTAGTTTGTTTGTATTTACATGCACCTACGAGTATTTAATTTCTGTTCAAATTTACAAAAATTAAGTGGCACTAATTTTCTTTAAAAATTTTGCGAAAATGTGCGCCTTTTTTATTATTTACAATGGCAAATACGATTAAAAAGTTAAAATTTTTACGCTACTCGCAAATTCAGCGATTACAGTAGGTACACGAAATAGCTAACGCCGCTGATTCTGATGCCGGTTATCATTTATAACTTTGATCGCTTGTGAGAAAAGGTTGCCGAACGGTTTGATGTTGAAGATAAAATTCGGAAAGCGTTTGATCGTTCCTTTTATTTTATCAAACCTATCAGACTAAAACTTTTTGAATCGAACTCACCAGCTCAAATCCTGGTTGAGGCATACGCTCCTCCTAGATCAAAAATGAATTTACCTTCTCTGAAAATACCCCTAGCCCTCCCTAAGGGCAATTTTGTTGTTTAGAAATTTCATGGATTTATATTATTCTCTCATCCATACTAATCCTGAATTGTCCGGAATAGATAAATTTACCGCCTTACTCGCTACTAAACATTTTTATTTAAAGGAAAGTTATATTCTTGCTTACAATAAACTTCACAGACAATATGAAAATGTTTGCCAACTTACTAGTGCTTATTGGTCATATATGGATAATTTTTCAAAACTACGCTCAAATAAGTCTTAAAAGCTTTAAAAGAAGTTTGATTTTCCAGTAGATGAAAGGAGCTTTATTTGGCTCAAATGCTATAAAATCGTCTTGACATATACACATCCCGAGACTTTGAATTATAGCACAATCCCGGTACAATGTCTAAATACACGAAACTTATTGCCTTTTTAGAAAAAACATGCCACTCTTTGAGTAGATTATCTTTAAATCACAAAACAGATGGAACTAAGTTGTTCACGCCCAAACCTGATCAGGTCCTCGCTTGATGGTAGTAATGTTGGCTAGTAGTAAACATAATCCTGCCATGTACCTACACTGTATAAAATTGCCGCCTAAAGACCGCTATCATTTCGTAAAAGACATCAAACTTTGCCTGAACTACCTAAGCAGTTCATATCATTCATCAAATTGTAAGTCTGTTCTAGTTCGCCGCAACCTGTAGTCAACGACATCACAGTTTGTTACACTTTACCCCAACTCCAAATTAATTTTTTGAAAAAAAAAATAACGGCCTTTACTAACGCTAATAGCTTCATCCAATAACGCCGAATAAGCTAGTTTTAAAGCGTCTGCTCCGCCAGCGTCGAGTACTTGCGGTTTGCCTCATATAAATTCTGCGTCCTCTTCCTCAAACGTTGTGTTATTTAACACAAATCTCCAAAAACATGTGATTTTATTGTCCAGTGAGCAAATTGAAATTTGTGAGACTTTGGTAATTACCAAAAGTTTCGCTGCTTATTGGATACCGGTATCATGACTTTGTTTATTTCACAATCTTGTGTTAAACACTTAGGATTACGTCTTACCCCGCTACCTCTTACACCTAACGGGTTATGTTCGATGCAGATACGTCCCTCCCACGGTACCGTTTCTACTTCCATTACACCAGTGAACAAATTGGCTTATGTTTTTAATATTGAAGTAGTAGTTCTTCCTAAAATCTGTGACGACATGCATACTACTTGCGTCACCACGGATCTGTCGCCGCTATTATATACCATCGGTTGACCGACCTCCAATTTGCAAAACCCGGTTCTATAAATTTATTAATAGGAGCGGATGTATTTTCGCAAATTACAATCAGCGATAGTGCTTTTGTTACACAATCCATACTTGGCCATGAAGACAGTTTTTGGAAATATTTTATTGGGGTTGCTTCCCGCTTCAAGTACTTCGCAGTTTAGCACTTAACTCGATTCTACTAGACACCTACCTCCGTTGGAAAAATGATTTATAAATTTTGGGATGTCGAATCACTTCCCAACGCCGCAATCCATACAGTGGCGGAGTTGGAGGTTGAAACTATGTTTAAAGAAAATCATAGACATACCAATCAGGGCCGCTCTGCTGCTTTTCTGCCCTTTAAAGATACTCCCCTTTATTTATTGGAAGTCGCGAACTAGCAACCCACATATTTCTTTTCTTAAAAAAGCGTCTTCCAAAGTAACCCCTTGTATATCAACAATATAAAGACTTCTTAGAAGAATATTTAGTCCGTGAACGCATGCTATTAATTCCTATTGATGGTCACTCAGATAATTTTTTTATATACCACATTACTGCGTTAAAACCTGACAGTGTTATCACCAAATTTCGAGTAGTTTTTAATACCTCCTTTAAAAATATTTTTGGGAGCTCGCTAAATGATCATCTATTAATTGGCTCGAAATTACAAAAACACATCATTACCCTTTTGCTCCATTTTCGTTTATATCGTCATGTCTTAACTTCCGAAATTCTTCAAACGTATAGACAAATTCTCATTGCACCCGAACACTGATTATTAACGGATTGTGTAGCGTCTCTCTTCTGATGACCTTATACATGAATCTGAACTTAATACAATCACTTATAGGCTCAACTGCACTCTATTTCTTGCAATACGTACTTTTTAGCAACTCGCTGATAATGAAGGCAAACCCTTTCCTCTAGCCGCTTTCGCTTTTCGTTATCATACGTATATTGTTGACGTAGCTACCGGTCAATATACTTTCCAGTCCGCCCTGGATTTAAAGGAGTAACTGAGGACTCTTTTGAAACTTGGAGGTTTTGTGCTGCATAAATGTCAAGTAATGACCTAATTTGCTTACTAGGTTTCTTGCTTCACATCAGTGGCTGCAGTCGCATTACCTTGATGAGCCATCGGATCCAACAATGAAAGTTTTAGGTCTCTATTGGAATTTATGTTCCAAATAATTTTCTTTTTGTGGTCAGTCCTGTACAAACTTCCTGCACAATACGAAACCTGCTTTCTAATTTATCCCGCATTTTTTACCCGCTAGGAATTTTTTCCTCGCTAACCTTTTTATTAAACACTTCCTCCAACGTCTTTGGATTCTCAAGTTAGATTGGGATTCCCGTTAGTCTCCAGAGTCTTGCCGCTTATGGGAAGAATACGTTAGTAGCCCTTTCTTTTCATAATTCTCTTTACCCAACTGTAAGGTGCATTCCTTTGCTGACGCATCTAAACGCGGCTGTTGTGCTGTTGATTATTTTTGTTTTCTTAAAGGTTCGAAAGAACCCGTAGTTTGTTTGGTATGTGCAAAATCTAAAGTAGCACACCTGCATTCGTTTCCCTACCACGGTTAGAAGTGCTAGCTGTCGTCCTATCTGCTAAACTACTAGACTTTATCTTAAATGTGTTGAACACTCATCCCATTTTTAAAAAAGTTATTGATGGTCCGACTCTATGGTCATTCTTGAGGGGATTTGTTCTTCACCCCAGCGATGTAAAACGTTCGTCGCAAATACAACTGCTTACATCCATGGGAAGACTTTAGTCTCCAGTGGTTTTATGTATCTTCGAACAATAATCCTGCAGACGTTGGCTCGCGGGTTTTGTAGCCGGCAGAGTTGCTCCAATGCTCGTTACGGTGGGCCGCATCTTCTTTTCTAGTCTACTTTTTCGAGGTAAATTATGTTCCACGCTTTTGTCCTCTAAACCCGCATTTGGAAATCATACTCAGATCAGCCACATCATATAGTATTCCTAATTCGCTACCAAAGATAAAATAAGCAAACGGTTGAATATCTGGTACTCTCATACCATATAAAACTGACGTTAAATCGCATGGACGGTAATTTCTCTGGCCAACTTTTAAGCGTTGCTTTGACAAGAAAGGTACAACGGGGTTTATAGTTTTGTTTTTTTGTTCAACCATATTAGCGCGTGGATGATGTACCGAAGTAAATAGTTCTTGAATGTCCAAGATGTAACATCCAAGCTGCACACCATTATCCTGAATAACTTTCTTTGAAATTTTATATCGTAAGAATGTTTCAATTAAGGAGTGACAGCACACTTGTGCTATAGCTAGAGCTATAGCAAATAATTTTATCCACTTTCTGTCGTTAATTTCCAGATTTACATTTTCGTTCGTTCGAGTAATGGTCTGAGGGTGTCCGCTGGTGGCATTTTAAACTTTTGTGCATAAACCATAGTTCGTAGGGTACTAGGCAGTATTGGCTAATCGCCTAATACCTTTAACAATACGCGTAGGCGGTTACAGGATCAGTAACATACCTCCGTAGAGAAGCAAAATCATGTCCTAGGCATCCTTTGCAAAGTACTTTCCACGCCTGAATGTACACCGCATTAGTATGTCATACAGCTCGTTGGAACAACTTCTTTTCCATGTGCAGGAACTATAAGCTGAACTTCCTTTTCATTATCAGCAACATATCGGTTAAGATTTATGGTCAATTTGAGCTATTACAAGAAGTCTTCAGATTAATCCATACTGCAGTAGCAACTTCTTTTCTGTAAAAGCATAAATCGTCTCTGCGTTTGTCAGAAATCGGCCTGAATCATCAACTGAACGAAATAACACTGCATCTAACGCATAACCGCTTTTGCTGGTACACTTAGTGAGAGGCTTGGTCTTATTACACTATTTTAAAATGGTAAAAGTCACCAGTAAACGTTTTCTGCATTGCCTCTACACCAGACAATATATTTCTTTGTTATCCCACATACTGCACGGGGTATGACGGCAAACACATTCACAAAATGCCCATACCAACCAGCGACCCACGGTAACTCTTGAACCTGTCACATTACTCAAGGAAGTATATTTCTAACAGCGGACGTCTTTTCGGGACCAGCGGAAATTCCACAAAGCGTGATAAGATGTCCTAGGTACTTAACTGGCGTGCCTGTGAAGACATTTTTCTCGTTTAGCATATTAACACTCTTTTTTACCGCTCCATCTTCCTGAAGTGCAGAACCGGACACTCTTTGGTTGGTTTAGATTAGAGTTTACTTTTAGTCTGATAGGCTCTACACCAAGAATAATTTTTTTCACTTTGTACAATCTATAACGATGTCTGTATGTTTGCGTTTCGAAAAAAGGGCCACCAGCGCAATTATTTTCTTGTTTTATACCAAAACCGTTTGGATTGAAGAAATATCCGTTTGACACAATGTAATACAAAGTCAGAACAATCTGGAACAATTTTCAAAATTATAAATTTCGAAAAACACTTGCCAAATTCATACATCTCTTAAAACATCCATTGATAATATCTAAATGTAATAAATATATAAACAATGTTACCCCGATGTAGCATTCTTAATCGCTAAGTATAAGCTCATTATAGCCCAATTTGCTTATTTTTGTTGTTGAATGGGTTCGACCATTACTGATGAGTCTATAAACATTATACAGTATTGCCCGAAATAAACAGTACTGAAACTAAGTTGGCGGTGTTTTTATGCGTGCGCTGTCACACTCAAGTTAGCTAGTATAGACCTGTCAAGTAAACCTCAAACAAGTAATTAGTAGGGCCTAATTGTTAAAAATGGTGTTAAGTACAGAGGAGAAAGTGTTTCTGGTAGAGCATTATTTTCGTTCATACGGAATCGGCCGACGTAATGGTGCAAGTTTGCTATACGTGTCTGATCAATTCACACAAAGGTTTAATAAACGTTCTCCAAGTAATGCTGTAATTTTGAAGGTTATTGAAAAGTTTAGAAATACAGGTAGTGTATTGTGCCAACGAAAAGGAAACTCAGGGCGTCCCAGGACAGTTAACAACAACAATAACCATGAACGTGTTTTGAGCAAATCTTAGAAAATCCGAAAGTCAGCCAGGCAAGGACTGCGTTACAACTTGATTTAAAAGAACTTCCTTTCAAAGAATCCTGAAGGAGCTGGGTACATTTTCGTATGTGATTCAGGTACATCAACAACTACATCCTCGGGATTATCGCAGTAGAGTGGAATATTGCGCCAGAATTCTCGCGTTACAGTATGAAAATCCTGAATTTTTGAAAAATGTTTGGTTTTCAGACGAAGCACATTTTCACTTGTTAGGCTATGTGAATCGTCGCACAAATCGATTTCTGGGCTTTGCCAGACCCGATGAGGTTCAAGAGGTTCCTTTACATAGTGAAAAAGTGAGTGTCTGGTGTGCTGTTTCCGGACACGGAATCATTGGTCCGTACTTTATCGAAGAGAATGGTAGGCAAGTCACACTTAATCAACAGAGGTACAGACAAATTTTATCACGATTTATCCCTGATCTACGTCAATTCTGTCGTGCACGTAACTTGGCATTTCAAAACCATTTTTTTCAGCAGGACGGGGCAACTTGCCATACTGCTGCCGCAATTCGTCAATTTCTTCAAGAACATTTTCCAAGCAAATTCATATCACGATTTACTGACTTCCCTTATCCTTCACATTCTCCAGACCTCACACCTCCAGACGCATACATTTGGGGCATGGCTAAAAATGCCGTTTTCAAACGGGCACCACAAACCATCGATGAATTAAAGGATGCCGTTAGAGTCTTCTTCGCAGCCCTGAGACAACCCTTATTCAATAACATGACCAGAAACTTAGAACATCGTTATGAAGTCTGTCTCGAACGAGGAGGTGCACATTTAGAACATATAATAAAGTGTCAATAATATGTATTTTTTAAATATACAAAACAATTACAATTTCAGTACTGTTTATTTCGGGCAATACCGTATTAACATATTCTATCATCAATTCCGCAGAGAGTAAAAAATTTGCGACAAATTCCGTAGCTTTACGCCTCAGAGAAATATATGCGTGGTAATTTTTCACTTCGTATGTTGCAAAATGGCATCATAAAGGAAATTCGAAGTTAATATAGGGAGTAAATGTTTCCTACGTTAAAAAACTCTCTAGCTTGTATTACTGAAATTAGGTCTGAAAAAACCGCTGACAGTTCAATTCTTAATAGCAAGAGCAAGTGGCTAACTTGAATTGCAAATCGATGACGACGTGCTTTCATTGTTCGGTATTTTACAACTCCCTAATTGTCGATTAATACAAAAGCTTTAAGAGCTTTCGTCATCTTCATGTTTCTATATAAAGGTTGTTTAACGTTGCTAAATAAAATAATAAGTGGCGTTATTCGTAGATGGGGCATTTTATTGATTGTTAAAACCATCACACTACAGTGTCGCTTTTATCGACACTAACATTTTTATTAGTATGTCAATTTCACAGAGAAGCTCATTACAACCTAATTTACTTCACCTTTTTCTAATACAATTTAGTAAGCGAGCCGTATCAGAATATTTATTTGCTGGATAATGTGCAAATATTTGGCAATTATACATATTATAATTATACTTTATTTATTAAACTCCGATAGCTAGCAAACTACTTTTAAATGCCGCTCCCTGTCACCACAATAAGGGCTGTCTGAACTCGGACCGAAAGTACGAAACCGGTTACGAAAAGAATCAACATCAGCTTATTTGTGGTTGATAAAGGTGAGTGCTAGTAATTAGAAGCTACAGTGATTGCACGTACAAAGTTATTGAATACATGTAATTCTTTTTTCCCATGCTCCACCCGAAGGTACTACATTAGCCAGGAAGCGAGATTTCTTACCTGGAAATTTTGAATTTTGCCCAACCCTTGCTGCTCCAAGCAAGTTAGGGATTTTTAACGTGCGTGACCATACCCACACACTGGACCTACATTTTATCTATCGTCCGAAGGAGGACGTATTCTAGTGAAAAGTGCTCGCCTAACATTTTTCAAGTGGACCGTGTCGAGTTTCTAACCCGGGACCTTGGGCAAAACAATAGTACAGTAAGGTCTCGTGATCCACGTCCAAACCAGCGGTTTGGAAACAGTTACACCTCTTTTTATTTTTCTTAAGAAGGTTAGAATTTTTTCGATTCTCCCAAGTAACTTCCTATTCAACCTTATGATATCCAAGCTTCTTACTGCGACAAAGACATACAGGGTGGATCAATGCGGTCGGAAGGGTTGGATTCGTATGGAGTTCAACTGAATGCATACCAGCAGGGATTCCATAGTTCAGCCACTCGACTACTCCAAAGAAGTGATATTTGCCAACTAAAACTGTTATTCTTCTTCTGCTTGTGACGTAGTTCTCAAGTAACGCCGATGAGACATTTTTTTTCAAAATTTCTCACTGCGGTTCTTTTTGGACATTCCTTTTCTAAAATTTTCACTTCCTCCTTTTAGTGCTTTGATTTTTATTACTTACGAACTTTCAGGTCTATAGACTTCTAAGTCTCTATTTTGGTTAGGAAAACTTGTATTAGAGTTTCTGTTTTCAGTTGCACATCTGCTTCCAGTTCAGTCTTGGACGGTCATGGCTTCTTAATGCTTGTAATAATTAATAATTAACCTGCCTAAACTCACTTTTAGTATTAAAGTATATGTCGATCCTTTTTTTTTTGTTGCGTGATTCCATCCTTCTATTCACTTTTATTATGTTTTTATCTTTACTTCAACTTTTGGGGATTCCAGATTCCTGTTTATATAACACCGTGCCTTCACACATTAAAACTTGTATTAGAGTTTCTGTTTTCAGTTGCACATCTGCTTCCAGTTCAGTCTTGGACGGTCATGGCTTCTTAATGCTTGTAATAATTAATAATTAACCTGCCTAAACTCACTTTTAGTATTAAAGTATATGTCGATCCTTTTTTTTTTGTTGCGTGATTCCATCCTTCTATTCACTTTTATTATGTTTTTATCTTTACTTCAACTTTTGGGGATTCCAGATTCCTGTTTATATAACACCGTGCCTTCACACATTAAAATATGAATTGAGTATTATTACTAATTTATTAAATCAAAGACCATATGGTATGCACAAGCGGACTTGAGGGAGTGGTCTCTTTAAGATGAAGAAATCTCGAGAATCTTCCGATTCCGACTAAGCTAGGGGTCTATTCCTCGGATAGAGCTTACTGACTGTAAAATACCAAAATAGGGATGCGAAGGGGCGCCACTAAGTACTTGAATTTTAATCACGAGTATGCCCTAAGGGAAGACTTGGAAGTCCTTAGAGGGAAATATCGTATTTACTGCTAAATCAGAAGCTGTAAAAAATAGTATAAATAAAATAATGAAGGACACAAGAGATGCACTTTTGCTACCTTGCAGCATAAAGAAAAAGAATATCCATTAATATCAATAACTTAAACATTATTAAATAAACAAATTTAAGCATTAAATTTCTTGAAAGTGCTGTCTAGCGCTTCCTCAACAAGTCACTGTTACACGCTTTATTTTTATAAAAGGGTATTGGTACATTTTTACTTTTTAACTCAGTTACCCTATCCTTGAACTCACTTGTCCAAAATAAAATAATTATTCAAATGAATTTAATAATTGTTCTTTAATTGAATTTGGCTTTCTTTGTAATAGAATTTTATATACAAAATATACAACGATAATGTGGTCTAATTTTTTAGACTCAGATATTACTTATGAAAATCATCACTGTCTTTACTAGCAATAAAAGAATATTAATAATGTATTAAACATGTCTATGTGGCTTTCTGAATTAATTACCCAAACTACACAGATTTGTTACCTTGGTTTACAAAAGTGTATTAAATATTCAAAGACAAATAAAATTAGTTCTGGTAATTACTTGAGATGTAATTGAATTTAAATGAAATATTTTGTTAGGACTAAATATTCTAAATCATAATCATTTGCAATATTATCATATATAATTCATAATTCATAATTCATACTATGGAAAATTCCAAATAGCAAAACATTTCATAATTACATTGTAAAGCAAAAGTCATAAATTTTACAATGTTATTCTCAATCATCTGCCTCGCTGTTAAGTTATAGAACAGTTGTAGTCTGGTCAAGTGGATAGAAAAACTCTTACCTTACAAACTGGTACTTTAAACTCCATTGAAACTGATACCTTGTGGAAACCAAATGCGTTGACCTGCAATCCTTCGACAAACAAATGACGTCAGCGTGCTGTCCACATTTTATTGCGAAATATACTGGATCTTTACTGGGAACCATCTACACGGACTTGATGTGCATTTCATTTTAGCAAATCGAAACAAAGCTAATCCATAAACGAGCTATTCGAAGTACATCACTTTTGACGTTTCTTTAACTTGTGTGTAAAGAGCGATTATTTAACGATAAATTAAAAAATTAAGCATGGTATTTGAGCCCATAAACTCGCAAGCTTATCGACGCTGAATGTCCAGAATAGATATTTATTACATTTACGTTAGTGAGATTAAACTTGACAATTTAGAGAAATTAAGATTCCTCGACCATTTAGATTATTTTTTAATAAGTTTAGTGAAATTAATATTAACAAATTTAAGGAAATTATTATTAGAAATCCGATAAGCGCATTACTAGAATACACAGAAAATTAAATTTATCTTGCACTTGGTTAGGCAGCAACGATTATTGTCACTCGCATATTGCTGGCGTGGACTTTATGGACCTGCATGATGCTTGTAACTCTACAAGTGGTCGGGCCAGACTGAATCGTTCGATTGAGATGCGCACTACACATTTAAAAATTGCCTGACATTGGAGATGAAATTCAAATGACCAACGTTTACTAATAGTAACTAGACCAACTATAATAAGTAATAATTGCCTTATGATAGGGCTATACGGTCATGGTCTGAATATTTATTCACTTCACCAAATTAATGGTTTATTTACATAAACAATGCAGTGTGTTTTATAAATAAATTTATTAGGATTTGTAATTGTCAAAAAAAAATTGTTACAGTATATGCATTTTACAACCCGATTTAGATCAATACTTATACTTCTTGCTATTCAGCTAAGGATAAATGTACCCCCGCTTGCAGTTTCCTTTAGTGCTAATTCGGAATTATTCGACGTCGTGGAAAAGTGAAGCAACCGTCGATAATGCACTTGAGTCATAAATTATAAAAGAAGCAAATTTCTGGAGACAAGTTCTTCACAAACTAATAAACCTTTCACTTTTTTTTGCTCAGCAAAATTTGGCATTTACATTCTGAACATGCTGAGATGGAAACACAGGGGGTGGTAGCTTTTTATTTATAATCAAACCTTAGGCGTTGTATGATCCTATTCTAAAAGACCTTATAGACAAACAAGCAAGCAAAATTAAATGCTCAGGTCGTGCTAATCAAAATGAACTCATTCATTTATTTTTGATCGTGTTAAGCACACATTATTAGATGAACTTAAAGAGGCTCAGTTTTGTTCACTGATTTAGAAAACAACGCCAGATATTTCCAAGATTAATCAGTTGAGTATTGTTTTTCGTTATGTCAAAGTTGTTAATGATCAGAGTGGAGCACCTAGAGATCTGATGGTAAAAGAAACATTTGCCGTATTTAATCAATCAGCAACTGGATTAAGAGATAGCATTCTCCTTTTTTTTTAGAAAAACATGGTATAGACTTAAACAAATGCAGGGGCACGGCTTATGATAGTGCAAGTATGATGTCAGGTGTTTATAACAGGCTGCAAGCGCAAATTGTATATTTAGAAAAAAAGACAAATTTGTTCATTGTGCAGCTCACAATCTTAATCTAGTTGTGAATTATGCTGTAAAAGGTAAATACGGTGAATACGGTAAATAAGGTGATTGTGCTACGTACTTAGACGTAGCCGAAAGAAACGTAGAAATACCAGGCTAAGTAGCAAACGCGTAGAGTGGCGGAGGATTTCACATAGAAAAGAAAAAAGAAAAAAATTCGTTTAAGAAAAAAAGCCAAAAAAAACAATTAATGTCCGGCTCGAAAGGCTAACATACAATAAAAAGATAACCAAAAGAAAATTCGGTTCAGAAAACCAAAAAAGAACAACAAAAACCACTCCATAAAAAACAAAAAAAAAAGAGTTTTCACCGGCTCCACGAACCAAGGAACTGCACAAAACCAAAAGTGAAAAAGAGCACAGGAAGAGATAGGTAGGTAGTAGCAATGAGCGAGGACAAAGGTAGAACGGCGTCAACACTGCCAAAGTCGTCAAAGGACGGATGTTTCTTCAGAAAAGAAACAGGAAAGTTTTCGACCTCAAAAAAAGATTAGTTTCCTGCAGAAAAACTAAGAGTAAAAGATAGAAGCGAGCAAGAAAACCAACAGTAATAGCCAAAATGACAAAAGTGTCAAGCCTCAAAGTATGCTCGGGAACAACAAGAATGCTGGATAGACAAAAAAATTAATTACTTCAAGCTGAGGTACCCAAAGAATCACAACAAAGGAAGAACAAAAAAAACAGCTAACTAGACCTAAAATCGACTAACCTTGGTTTCCAAAGAAGAAAAAAAAATGGACTAGAAAGCACCTACCACAGGAAGTGGATCGAAAAATATACCACGTCAGCACGAAGACTGACAGAAAGTAACACTAGCTACAGGAAACTGAAGAGGAATGTGGAACACAAAGAACGAGGAAAAAAATAAAAAAGAAAAAGAATAACACCAAGCAACAAGTACAAGAACAACAAAAACCTAAGAATCGCACAAAAGAAAATAATACCGAATCCCAGTGTAGTTATGTATGAGTATGTGTGTGCGTGTGCGTGCGTGTGTGTGTATATGTGTGTGTTGATGTATGAGTATGTGTGTGTGTGTGTGTAGGTGTGTGTGTGTGTGTGTGTGTGTGTGTGAGAAGTGAGTGTGTATGTGTTGTGCGTATATAAAGTGTGCGTGTGTGTATGTGTTGGACCTCTGTAGTCGCCTTTTACGAAAGGCAGGTCGTACCATGGGGCTATTCAATTCCCGGACCCACACGGGTGTTGGGGTACAAGGAGAGAACGAAGGAAAGGAGAACCAAACATAAATGTGTGTGTATGTGTTAGACGTATGTGTATGTCTGTGCGTGTGTGTATGTGAGCGTGCGTGTGTGTGTATGTGTTGGACCGCTTTAGTCGCCTCTAACGGCAGGCAGGTCGTACCGTGGGACTATTCTATTCCCGGACCCACACGGGTGTCAAAATTTATGCTACATACTTAGATGTAGCGGAGTGAAACGTAGAAGTACCAGGATAACTACCAAACGTGGAGAGTGGGAGGGATTCACATAAATACCAAAAAGTACTTCGCCAACGATTTTCTATTAACAACAAGGATAAATATAGGATTCTATACAAACAAGCAAAAGAAATAAATTAAGAGTTATTATTTAAAAGCAAACAATTATATTATACGGACCATCTAGTAACTTAGAAACGAAATACGCATCTCGTAGTTTACATAAAAAACTAATCAGTAAAGAAAATAAACGCGTAAGAGCTTCTGTCAAACGTTTTTAAAATTGTACATAATACTTGTTGAAAAACAAACTAATCATTAAAGAGAATAAGTGTGTGCGTTCTTTTCACAAGCATGTTTAAAAATGGTACATTGCACCTGTAGAGCGATTCTAATATCGATTCGCATCAACAAACAATAGTCCTACAGTTTCACCTTCCTTGTCACGTCACTACACCAAACGCTGATAAGGAATACTCCCTTGATGTACGCAAAAAGAAAACAAGTTGTATAGCTGCACGTGTCGTAATACTTAGTTTGCACGCCATCGGCAGTAAATCGGCACAGCATCGCTATGGTAGTCGGTATCCATTTACCCTGGTGATTACAAAAGTCGAAACACGGTTTATCAGATAGTTCAATACACGTTGTCAACGAGTCTTTTAGGTTGAAATAATTTAGAAAGTAATTATACGCTATCGTAATGTGTAGCAAGTTCACGGATATCTAAAACAAGGTATTGAATATTTAAATTATAGAATAAGCTTTTCAAATTTGCAGCAAATTGGTTTAAATGAAAATCGTTAGGAAGCGTACTTATTATAAAACGGTAAGATATGCAGGATGTTGTTGGAGTAGTAACAGAATCTATGTAAATAAATAGCAAATCAGAAAGGGTGTGGTTTCTAACTTACCGTCGAAGGTGAACGTAACAACTGCATTCTTTGATATCACAGATTACTTTTACAGGTTTTCTTTAAGACATTGTAAAAAGATGGGGAACGATGCATGAAAATTATATCCCCTCGCAAATCCCTAAGTGGTTATGTCCGACAAGATGGGTGTCACGAGATACACCCTTGTCCGCGGTTCGATTTAGCTACAAAAAAGTGGTTAAGTCGTTAATTGAAATTATTTTAACAGCAAGTGCTAGTGAGGAACCTGCAGAAACCAAAGGATTTAAAACTCAAATTGAAAATTTTAATCCTATATTTTTAGTAGTAACGTAGTCCAAATTATTTTCTTTAATTAACCCCCTTAGTAAATAAATATTCAGTCAAAAACTTTTGATATGAAAGACGCTGAAACGTACTTTACTAACGTATATGTCGAATTAAAGCAATTCGAAGAAATAAAGAAGACAAGCGGAGAACTTACTCTTTCCTGGAAAATAGAACCTCATTTTCAGAAAAAGAAATCTCGGTGGGTTAAAATGCACTTTAATAAAATATGTCAAGACGAAAGCATATGAGATAACGAAGGAAAATTTAAAATAGAAGTATATTCTAAACTATTTGACATACTACTTTCGCATTTAAATAAACGCTTTGAGTCATTTAGATCGATCGTAAATAAGTTTAACGTACTAAATCCAAAAACTTTAAACATCTTTAATGATGATGAACTTTATCATTTATCAAAATCTATTAGCGATGAATAAGTTAAAAATTTAACAGGTTACTTTTTTCAACAGATGGTTAGCTTTCGTTCAATTATGAGAAAACAATTTTAAATTTAGACAATATTAGACAGCTAGCAATACATAATCTATGTAAAAACTTATGTCCGCTAGCTATCCTAACGTTTGTACAGCGTACATGTTATTTACAACATTGCCGGTGACAACTGCATCAACCGAGAGATCTTTTTCTAAACTTAAGCTAATAAAGAACTATCTTAGAAGCTCTATGTCACAGGATAGACTTTCAGGACTTTCTATTTTAAGTATAGAAAATGTACTGCTCGAAATATAAATTTGGATGCCATAATTTATGCAATTGTTACCTCAGTCTCGAAAAAAAAATTCACGTAGTTTTTGTTAAATTTTTAACTCATTTGTTGTACATGTAGTGCGCAACTCTAAAATACATATAATTATATTTTGCATACATTTCGAGTTTGTATCATGACTGATTCCATTACGAATGCAACTTTGATAATAGGAAATTTTTACTTTCTTTAGAGTATTATTCAAAGGGCGCAATGTTCGGAATTTGTGGGGGGGGGTGATGGTGAAAAGGAAGCTCCGCCACGGAATGGAATCTGTTTAAACAATTCGCCAAATTTACAATTTTATCCTTCTTTGTTTGCAGTTTTACAGGCTCCGTTTAAACACTATCCTAAGGGTTGAATTTTCATATTTCAGTGACGTATAAAATGAATTCCCATTCCCTACATTTATATTCGGCGAGAGAAACGCATTTTATATTAGTAGAATAAAATTTAAATTTACTAGCACAAGAAGAATATTTTATGAAGCACGGTTGTCACTGAATATTAGATATATATCTTCCACATCATTAAACGGGAACTAAATTAAGATTTCATGTGCATTAGCTCAAACTTAAATCAAAAGTTAAAATTAAAATTAAAGCGCAAGTCTCTCTGTTGCCAAAATTTAAAGTAACATTATTTACGCTTGCTTAGCATTTAAAGTACGAATTTTTATGTTACAAGAAATTATAGTAACATTTTAAATGTTGGTAGGCAAGACATACATCAAGCACTCATGCGCGTTGCGTAAGCAACTTTTAGGCTAAATGATTGATTGCAAGTAGACGCACTTAGACGTTTCAAAAGTCTCCTGTTCTATTATCTCGTGCGTCACAAATATAAACGTCGCGGTTGCCATCTACATCATCATCATCATTTTGTTTTCGACCTTACTTAAGGTCGGTTTGACGCAGCTCTAACTTCTTTTCTAATCTGTGCTAATCTAAAAAGCTCTACATATCCTTCACAACCTAAATTTCTAATAATTTGACTAATATAATTTGGTCTAGGTGTTCCTATATCCTTCTCTTTTTCCTATCCAGCTGACTCTACATAGATATTAGCAGCCTGATGGTTGTTAAAGAAATCTAACATGTTTACATGATTACCATTTATAAGGAAATGAAATATAACCTGGTTATCCGCTTCAAAAAGGAAAAGTGTTAAATTATATGTTATGGTAAGGCTTAAGCAACGAATCGCTGCCAACATGCCAGACCGTTACCTAATTGTGAGTTATGTCATGGTGACGTTTCTTAAATTATATGTTGTGGTAAGACTTAAGCAACGAATCGCTACCAACATGCCAGACCGCTAACTAATTGTGAGTTATGTCCTGGTGACATTTAGTTAACTGATTTTTATTTTTTTTTGTTTTGTTTTCGAACTTACTTAAAGTCGGTTTGACGCAGCTCTAAATTCTTTTCTATTCTGAGCTAGTCTAAAAAGGTCTACATAGCCTTCACAACCTAAATCTCTAATAATTTGACTAATATAGCTTTGTCTAGGCCTTCCTACTCTATTTTTATTTGGTAGTCTATAATCTAAGACTTTACTAAATAGTCCCTCATGTCTTAACTGGTGCCCTATCATTCTATCTCTCCTGACCTTCAATTGTTTCCACATACAGGGATCCTCACCTATCCTTCTATAAACCTCCTCGTTTGTTACTCTATCTGTCCAACTAATCCTTAACATTCTCCTATAACACCAAGTTTCAAAAGCTTCTATCTTTTCTTATCTACTTCTTTAATTGTCCAAGTCTCACTACCGTATAGTAGAACGCTCCATACGTACGACTTTAAGAAACTTTTCTATTATCTAAACTAATACTATTAGCTATTAGTAAGTTTTTCTTTTTAAAAACATTTTTCTAGCTTGAGCTATTCTAGCTACTATATCCCTTCTGCTACGTCCATCCTTTGTAATTATACTACCTAAATAGCAAAATTCATCTACCTCCTCTAACTCGGTATTACCTATTTTTAATTTTGGTTTAGAACTAGGCTGTAACTCACTTGTCATTATCTTTGTCTTTACTGAGTTAATTCTCATACTATAGTTACTCCGTAGTATCTCATCTAAAATATTTAAAACTCTCCTAACTCTTTTCTAGACTCTGCTATAATGGCTATATCATCTGCAAAACGTAACATGTCTATTTTCTGTCCCTGTACACTAATACCTATCTCTTTTCTCTCTCTGGCTAAGTTTAAAGCTTCCTCAATATAAACATTAAAAATCAAGTGAGACAGTATACAACCCTGCCTAACACCATTTCTAATCTTAGCTTCCTTATCTATTTCATCAAATCTAATTACTACGCTTTGGTTTTATATAGACTGTAAATAATTTTTCTATCCCTATGAGAGATTCCTATTTTTGCAAAACCCTGAACATAACAATCCAATTAACCCTATCAAATGCTTTTCTAAATCTACAAACGCGAAATGAGTCTTTTATTGTTTTGTAACCTTTTTTCAATAATTACCCTAATCATTAGTATCGGTTCTCTAGTCCCTCTGTCTTTACGAAAACCATATTGGTCTTCGCCTAAATAATTCTCAGTCAAAGCTTCTACTCTATTTTTAATTATTATTGTTAGTATTTTGGAAGCATGAGAAGTTAAACTAACCGTTCTAAAATTCTCACACCTATCAGCTCCTGACTTTTTTGGGATTGGGATAATAATATTTTTTTCGAAATCTATTGGAACCTCACCTGTGTCATATATTACATTCACTAGTTCATATAATCTGTCTAAAGTTTTCTGACTTGCATATTTTATTAATTCTGCGGGAATATCGTCTATCCCTGGCGCTTTATTTAATTTAAGATTCCGAACAGCTCTATCAAATTCCTCTCTTAATATTGAGAACCCTATTTCTACATCCTCGGCTTGGTCGTTCTCTAACTCATCCATATCGTCTCCCTTATATAAATCTTCTAAATATCTTTTCCATCTATCAGCTACCTCAACTTTATTTATTAGAAGCTCATTATTCTCGTCTCTAATACCATTATATTTTTTCCTATCTTCCCCAAAAAACTTTTTAACTGCCCTGTAAGCCCTGTCTGTCTTACCTACTCTCAAATCATCTTGTATTCCCTTACAATTCTCCTCCATCCGTTTATTTCTAGCTTTTCTACACTCATGTACTATCTTATTTCTAACTGTATTATATTTTTGCTTACTTTCACTATCCACTTCTCTGAAAGGTTTAAGCTTTCTTCTATTCTCTATTAAATCTAATATCTCCTTTGTTACCCACGGTTTTCTAGCTTCTATTTTTTTCTTACCTATAGTCTGTATTGCTGTGTCATGTACAGTCAGTTTTATTTCTTTCCATCTATTTTCTACGTTCCCTCCTACGGCTATCTCTTTGCTCTTATTATCTAATACTTGTTTATATTCCTCTTTTACCCTACTATCATTAAGCTTACCTAGATCCCACCCCTCTCTTTTAACCTTTCTCAATTTTTTGAATTTTAGTTTACACTTCATTTTAACTAAGTTATGATCGCTATCTATGTCAGCCCCTGGATAACTACGACAGTTTTTAACTTGGTTTCTAAATCTTTGTTTAACTAAAATATAATCTATTTGGTATCTAGCCCTATCACCTGGGGCTTTCCAGGTATATCTTCTCCTAACATGTTGTTAGAATAGGGTGTTTACGGTTACTAATCTATGTTCTTGGCAAAACTCAACTAATCTTTCTCCTCTATCATTTCGTCTGCCATACCCAAATTTTCCTACCATTTTTCCCTCACTACCTTCAACCACTGACGCATTAAAATCGCCCATAACTATTAAATTCTCATCTCCTTTTACTTTTCTCACTATACTATTTATATCCTCGTATACCTTTTCTACTTCCTCATCCTCGTACTGAGTTGTTGGCATGTAAACCTGTACTAAAACAGTGTCTGCGGGTTTTGTACTCAATCTAACCATAATTATTCTATCACTAAATTGTAAGTACTCGTTAACTTTATACCCTAATCTTTTACCTAACACTATTCCTACGCCTGCCTGTCCATTAGTTGAAGAAGTTGTAATTATTCTATAATTATCTTTCCAAAAGTCATTACTGTCTGGCCATCTCACCTCACTAATACCTAAAATGTCCAGCTTTTCCTTTCTCATTTCGACTAATAAATTCGTTAACTTATCTACTCTGAGTAATGACCTTACATTCCAAGTCCCTATCACTAAATCAAACTGTTGTTTTATATTCTTATGATGACGAGCCCCAAGTACCCCCTCCCGGAGATCCGAATGAGGGAGTATTTTACCTCCGGACAAGAATTTTACTTGTGAGCTCTCCATCATATGTATTTCGTGTTTTAGGCCACGCACACCTGGGAAATATTGTGGTAGGCTCCCATATCTTTCCACAACGCAGTTTTTAAAGATTTTAGCAAAAAGCCGTATCCGTCACGGCCAACCCCCAACAAGCTTGTAAATTATTGAGGATCGCCCGAGACCAACCGACCCTCCTCCAATATCTTTTAGCCAGCAAGGCTGCTGCCCCTTGCTGCGCCTTTTAATCGCCTTTTACGATAAGCAGGCTTACTATAGTAGTATTCTTTATCCCCTACTATAGGGATCCATCTACATAAAATCATTATATCAAGATGTCTTGAATTTAATTTTCGACCTGCCAAGTATATAACTTATAACTTTTGCAATATACTGTATGTGACTTTACAATTACATTTTTACAACTTTCGGCAAATCTTGACTCTAATCTTCTTCTACTGTTTTGAATAGATTTAGACCATTTTATGTTATCCATTTGGACAAAATAGGTAAATACAGGATTTGAAGCAACAAACGATACCGAAACTCCATTACTTGAGACAATTAGAGCTGTTTTGTTTAACGTGAGTTACAAATTCCCTATATTTATATATATATATATATATATATATATATATATATATATATATATAAATATATAGTATAATATACATGTTAATATTTCTATGGGATGTAGTCCAAATCAAACAACAGAATACAGATTTAAATTTTAATCAATACCTAACGTTTCGGTACATTTTTTGCACCTTTTTCAAAGGATTGATCTATTATTTTAAAGGAAATTGAAAAACAATTACTGCACTTCCGTACATTGATAAACTTATAGATAAATTAAAACATCTTTTTAAGGATCTTCAAAACATCAAACTTATCAAAAAACCAATTATAACTTTAGATAGGGTATTATATAGTAGTCTTAAAGACCACACACCTACACCCCGACAGAGGAGTAGTCTACAGTATACCCTGTCATAACTGTAATGGTAGGTATGTTGGACAGACATCAAATTGGTTATCTACAAGACTAACCTCACACAAAAGTGATTGCAATCTGAACAAAAAAAACATGCGCGCTAGCTTCCCATGTAATTGATACAGGTCACACTATGAATTATAATGACACCAGAATTATATTCAGAGAAACTAGCTATAAAAAACGCTTATTTCTTGAAATGATCGCGATTGCTCTCGAAGAAAATCCTATAAATAAAAAACAGACACACAAAATTTAAACAATATTTATTCATATCTTAAAACAATAATAAAGAATAAAAATAATTCCAAACTTATATAAAACTATCACACTATACAAATTTATAACACCTTTGGTACAATACTATTACCTTTGATTTTTAAAAACTAGTATAACACTTTTTAGTTTCTATTTTTATTTTTATCAAGACCTATAATAACTATGTTACTTTATTTAATTAATATCTTTATTACATTAACTTTAACTTTAATTTTGCATATACTTATAAGAAACTTTTAAATGTACGCGTATGAACAAAAACCTGTCCATGTCACATAGATGTTATTTAATTTTTATATAATTGTAAACTTTATAATCGTAAGTAACCTATATACTTCTATCATACAAATGTAGAATTATATACTTTTAGTATCCTGATGAAGAAAATAAACATTTTCGAAAGCTTGAAATGATTATAAGAAGTTTATATTAAATCCATGCCCAATCTGACTGTATCCCCAATATTTATCTTGCTATATATATATATATATATATATATATATATATATATATATTGCTGTGAAACCTTCAAAATCCGGGAACTACGATTTTCGAATCGAGCCCCAGTGTTGGGCCGTCATGTTGCTGTGAAACCTTTGCTGACACCTTTGGTCACGGGAACTGGCCCTTTCAAAAAAAAAACATTAGAGCCCCACAAATTGGGCGTCATGTATGCTGTGATTCTCTTCGGATACTCGCCTCTTTACTCTTTCCGCCTCGGCTGCTCACCTAGTTAAAACTTTCATCCTCATTCATAAAAAAAAAAAATACATTCCTACCACAAACATCAACGTTAACTCTATTTACATCAATATTTATAATACATTAAATTTTCCAAAATTAAATTTCAGCATAAATTTCAGTATCATAAAATTTCAAAATCAAATTTGTCATCATTTTAAATTTGCATCCAGAATTAAAGTCCTTGTAGGATGCCTACTAATTAATATAACAATATATGCAGACCTGAGTCTGAGTACAAAGGGAGCATCTCCCACCCCTTTACGTTAATTAACCAGGTTCGTCTAATTGAGCTCAAAGACAAACCCAAAGTTTCATCATAATCAAGAACATAAATACTAAATACTCCTTTCTACCTAAACAAGAAAATTTCACCTTAAAATTAAAATTTTGTTGTTTGTACAAATTCACTATTGTCCATTTTAAGTAAACCAATTATAAAGTTATTCAACACACACCAAAACATCAAAATCCAACAACAAAGCATAAGTTACCTGAAGGTTACTGCACTAGTGGCTTCAATGTACATCGTCCTTGCTAATTTCACCATTCCAACTGGGTTATGTTTACGTCCTCGGATTACTGGTCGCTTTTAAACATTTTCTCTACACCACCATTCATCTAAACTTGTTTCAGGGCTTTTCAGGAACGCATCTATGTATATCTAAAGCTTGTTTTGTGGATCCAGACACGTTTACGAATCATTTAATTATTGACACCCCCGAAAAATACCAAAGAAATTCATACTTCTTTCACCAATATACGCCAAAACTGCCTACCTTTGTGTATTCATTTGTCGTTGCAAATTTGACTAATTGGTACAGTGATACTAGACTTTATTACCTTGTATCTTCTTTTCTAAGTGCACTAAATTACATTCATTGTAGCACGTAAAGAACAAACTGTTTTAAATCACCAAAATATACGAGCAAACTGTGTAAATTATTCTATCAAAATCGGAAAACTAAAAAAGCACTGTTTAACGCATTGAATCAAATCGAAAATCTAAGAGAGAGAGAAGCTCATATTAACCTGGGTATATATAGTGGTTAGCCTGTCTGTCGGTTTTGTCCTCAAAACGGCCAGTTTCTAGAATTTCGTATACTATGTTCCCACCTCGCCCGCCTGTGCGTCGGTTCTTATTAAATTTGCACTCGCACCAGTTAAATCTCAGAAATTTCGACACGGCTCGCAACGTCTGGAAATAACTAATTAATTTTTATACAGAAATGTTATTTTTACCTCTCAAGTTTGCCTCTTATTTTCAACCAATCGTGACCCTCGTGACGTTGCTCAAATCCCGCCTTTAATTATTAGTGTCTTTGCTTGACGCATTTTCTCTTTCCTTTTCTAACCTGTTCTTATTGGTGCAAATTGATATTCTTTATTATCGATTATTTCAGTCCACGTGTGTTCTTATCTGGGTTAAATAACCCCGTATCCAGCCTTCCCGTGAATATTAACTGACGGTTTCTCCAAGATTCTCTGTAACCATTTGTTATCTGCAAAATTTACGCAGAACGAGCTTTTTTAAAAATACGCAGGTGTTCAAACATAATACTTCTACGATCTGAATATTATTGGGTTTTTTACTAGCTTTTATACGTATTATATGTTCCTAACGGTTCAATTAACTCCAATTAAAATAATACCCTTTAATTTTTAGTGAATCCTAATTAAATATTCAATTATTATCTGTACATTTTGTTTAATACCTGTTACCCAAACTTGAATCAATTAATATAAATTTTGCACGTAATTTCCATTTGTTTCTTTACGCGGAATAATTATATTACACGTGGAGCATTTTAATACTGCTTCTTTTTATATAAAGCGTCTTGTAAATAATTTAAATCTCTTATTTTTAATGAAACGAATGCATTTTTATTCTCCACGGTTTTTTAATAAAGCGTATTATCTAATAAAATTTCTTATACACGGCGATTAAAATTATTTGATGTAATTCATTAATTTTCTACCCTGGTCTAAATATGAGTATTTTCCCCCTATTTGAATACAAATAATCCCACTCATTTGAATTCAAATATAAAATATTTAAACCGCAAACAAAATTTACAAAAAAAATTGCTTATCTCTCTCTACCCTTATCTATCTATCTTACCTAACTTATATCCAATCCAAAAAAAATATTTACACCTATCCTATATCCCTATCCTATTCCTAACTCTCACCTAATTCTATAAACTGAAATTATCCCTAACTTCATCCTACTTATCCATCTAATCCTATATACATCCTATATACCTATCCTATTCCTAACTTTTAACTAATCTTCACTATACTTTACTTCCCCCTACCTAATCCTATATACCTATCCTACTCTTACTCTATTCCTAACTCTCCACTAATCTTATATGAAATATCTATACTTAACCTATCTTATTTTCTTCCTACATTTACTCTTTATTCTCATCCTAAACCTATTTCTAATTATCTCCCATATTTATCCTATACCTAGCTTTATTTTCTATAACTATACTAAAATTCACCTATCTCTATCCTCTGTTCCTCAAGTTATCTAAATCTAACTCTCTTCTTGACCCTCCAAGTCTTTCTTCTCACCATCCTAATACTCTTCATCCCTATTTCTCCTCCTTCTATATCTATACTTAACATCCCTGTTATCTCACATAAAATAAACTTATCATCCCTATTATCCTGACTCTTAAATATTACTTCTTCTTCAGTCCCTACTTTTGTCTGTTTCTCATTTATTATTATTTTCTTTTCTGCCGACAAACCAAACGATACTCCCTTACAATTATCAAATTTTCCCTCTACGGAAAATCCTGTGTAGCTTCTAGAATTCTTGTGTAATGGAATCAGCCACAATGAATTCCTTAAATCTAATTTACTAAAAATAAACTTGCCACTTAATCTCGTCAAAAGTGTGTCCATGGATGGTGGACAATGGAATTGCGGTTTGGTCCGTTGATTAATTTTTCGTGCATCTAAACATAAACGAATGCTATCATCCTTTTTCTTAACTACCACCAACGGATTTATGAAATGAGTGTTTGAAACCTCTATTATGCCATCTTCCAACATTTTATTTAATTCTGCCTTCACCTGCTCCCGATATGCTGCTGGAATAGGATAAACCTTTGCGTTGAACGGTTCTGAATTATCCACTTCCAATATGTGCTCATAGCCTAACGCTGTGCTTGCTTCTACCCCCACTAATTCTGCATGTTTTTGTAATAAAGCTTGAACCTTTACTCTCCTATCCTCTGGACATCTTATTGTGTTGATCTGTTTACCTTCATCATCCTCTACCTCTACTACATTAATACTCAACCCCGTGTCATCCTCTGTGACTTCATAACTGCCCTTCCATGGCACTACCCTATTCTTAATCCTTATTACCTTCCTTTCCATATCTATCAAAACCCCTAACTGCATCATACAGTCAACACCTAAAATGCTCTGAAACTTCAGTCCAGGTACAATTACAAACTCCTGTTCACAGCTTAAACCTCCTATATTTATCCTAAGCACCACAACACTATTTACTACAGCAAATTTCTTTTTATTTGGAGCTACTAAATGGCTACGCTTTATAGGCATAATTCTATCACAAACCTTATCCCTAATTTTGCTGACGAATTCCTCCGATATTAAACTCGCCTCTGCCCCTGTATCAAGTAATACTTCTACATTATTCTCAAAAATTTCTATATTAATAATTGGCAAACATATTTTTTCCTCAGTTTCTGGCTCTACTTCCTCCTCAATTTTGAAAAATTCACGTGGATGTTCATACACATTTACACTGAAATCTAGTGGTCTGTCGCGTTCTAAAAATCCTGTCCAGGTCTGTTTTCCCTACTCGGTCCAGTCTAGCCGTCACCTCAGCGTATGTCCTAGGCGTTTCCACTTGTTCCGTGTCTGTATTAGCAGTCCCCCTCATGTCCGGTGAACTATTCCTTCTGGTAGGTCCCGGTCTCGGTGCAGGTCTCCTTCCTAAACTATTACTTCTAAAGTATGGTCGTCGCTGTTCCCAATTCTGTCGCTGGTATACGTAACTATTGTCCCTTCTAGCATAGTTGTCCCGTCTATTGTCAAACCTAACTGTGTTGATCTGTCTTTCCCTATTATCCCGAGGTCGTCCACTACTTACGTCGTCGTACCTCTGCAGGTATTCTAAAAACATTTCTCTGTCCACTATGTTCTGTAGTGCTACGTGTTGTCTTACTTCTACCTCGAAGTGTCGTGATAAATACTTGATAATTTGTCGGTCCGTCAGTGGTGGGTTCAGTTGCTTTGCTATGCTATACTTGCGTATAGCATATTGCTCCTACTTCCTGAAAATTCTCCTTAAATTTCCTGTGATTAAGTCGTCTCGTACCTGGTCTTGTCTGTGGTCACTCCAGTAGTGCTTTAAAAATCTGTCTTCAAAGTCCGTGTAGGTGTCTATGTCCTGTCCTACTAAATTGTACCATGCTTCCGCGTTGTCTTTCAATAAAGCCTTTATCGTATTCAGTTTAGTCTGTTCGTCAAATAAATTTCCCACTAGATTTCTTACACTATTAATAAAAATTTGTGGATTTACCCTGTTATCGCCATAAAACTTCATGTGTTGGTCCAATGATCCTCCACCTGTATAAAATCTGGGACCATCCCCCGTTAAACTTGACATGTTATATTTGATACTACTAACTTCGCGTTCTACCCTGCCTAACTGATCCCTACATGAGTCCGTTACTTCAGTCATTTTTACATTAATCTCTTCTTCACAAAAAATGCGTACTTCGGACCTTAAATGTCCCATTTCCTGTCGAAGACCTGTAATATCACGCTCATTTTTTTCAACCCTATTTTCTACTTCCCCCAGTTTCACGGTAAGACTATCTTTAAATTCTGTAAATTCTTTAGTATTTTGTTCAATTTTCCCGCTTATCTGCTCTAATTTTTGGTGGGACTCCTCCCTCGCTCTATTAGATTCATCTCTAGCTAATCGCATTTCCTCTAACATTCTCATCATTAACTCATTTCCTTGATCCCCTGATTCCGTCCTCGACTGATCTCTACTGCCTCCAGCTTCTTCCATTTTCGAATTTTTCTCACACAATGCACTATCGTCACTTCCAATTTCCACTCCTTAACCACTCCTTTCTCTGCATACGTTCTAGTCACTCTCACACACTCTAAAATACTCTTAAATTTATACACACACAGAAACTCTCTCTCTCAGATCGCCAGTTTCCTGGAATAAAATCACAAAAATTTTATTTGGAACTCGAGCCTCACTTTTGGGTCGCCATGTATGCTGTGAAACCTTCAAAATCCGGGAACTACGGTTTTCGAATCGAGCCCCGGCGTTGGGCCGTCATGTTGCTGTGAAACCTTTGCTGACACCTTTGGTCACGGGAACTGGCCTTTTAAAAAAAAAAACATTAGAGCCCCACAGATTGGGCGTCATGTATGCTGTGATTCTCTTCAGATACTTGCCTCTTTACCCTTTCCGCCTCGGCTGCTCACCTAGTTAAAACTTTCATCCTCATTCATAAAAAAAAACAAATACATTCCTACCACAAACATCAACGTTAACTCTATTTACATCAATATTTATAATACATTAAATTTTCCAAAATTAAATTTCAGCATAAATTTCAGTATCATAAAATTTCAAAATCAAATTTGTCATCATTTTAAATTTGCATCCAGAATTAAAGTCCTTGTAGGATGCCTACTAATTAATATAACAATATATGCAGACCTGAGTCTGAGTACAAAGGAGCATCTCCACCCTTTACGTTAATTAACCAGGTTCGTCTAATTGAGCTCAAAGACAAACCCAAAGTTTCATCATAATCAAGAACATAAATACTAAATACTCCTTTCTACCTAAACAAGAAAATTTCACCTTAAAATTAAAATTTTGTTGTTTGTACAAATTCACTATTGTCCATTTTAAGTAAACCAATTATAAAGTTATTCAACACACACCAAAACATCAAAATCCAACAACAAAGCATAAGTTACCTGAAGGTTACTGCACTAGTGGCTTCAATGTACATCGTCCTTGCTAATTTCACCATTCCAACTGGGTTATGTTTACGTCCTCGGATTACTGGTCGCTTTTAAACATTTTCTACACCACCATTCATCTAAACTTGTTTCAGGGCTTTTCAGGAACGCATCTATGTATATCTAAAGCTTGTTTTGTGGATCCAGACACGTTTACGAATCATTTAATTATTGACACCCCGAAAATACCAAAGAAATTCATACTTCTTTCACCAATATACGCCAAAACTGCCTACTTTTGTGTATTCATTTGTCGTTGCAAATTTGACTAATTGGTACAGTGATACTAGACTTTATTACCTTGTATCTTCTTTTCTAAGTGCACTAAATTACATTCATTGTAGCACGTAAAGAACAAACTGTTTTAAATCACCAAAATATACGAGCAAACTGTGTAAATTATTCTATCAAAATCGGAAAACTAAAAAGCACTGTTTAACGCATTGAATCAAATCGAAAATCTAAGAGAGAGAAGCTCATATTAACCTGGGTATATATAGTGGTTAGCCTGTCTGTCGGTTTTGTCCTCAAAACGGCCAGTTTCTAGAATTTCGTATACTATGTTTCCATCTCGCCCGCCTGTGCGTCGGTTCTTATTAAATTTGCACTCGCACCAGTTAAATCTCAGAAATTTCGACACGGCTCGCAACGTCTGGAAATAACTAATTAATTTTTATACAGAAATGTTATTTTTACCTCTCAAGTTTGCCTCTTATTTTCAACCAATCGTGACCCTCGTGACGTTGCTCAAATCCCGCCTTTAATTATTAGTGTCTTTGCTTGACGCATTTTCTCTTTCCTTTTCTAACCTGTTCTTATTGGTGCAAATTGATATTCTTTATTATCGATTATTTCAGTCCACGTGTGTTCTTATTTGGGTTAAATAACCCCGTATCCAGCCTTCCCGTGAATATTAACCGACGGTTTCTCCAAGATTCTCTGTAACCATTTGTTATCTGCAAAATTTACGCAGAACGAGCTTTTTTAAAAATACGCAGGTGTTCAAACATAATACTTCTACGATCTGAATATTATTGGGTTTTTTACTAGCTTTTATACGTATTATATGTTCCTAACGGTTCAATTAACTCCAATTAAAATAATACCCTTTAATTTTTAGTGAATCCTAATTAAATATTCAATTATTATCTGTACATTTGTTTAATACCTGTTACCCAAACTTGAATCAATTAATATAAATTTTGCACGTAATTTCCATTTGTTTCTTTACGCGGAATAATTATATTACACGTGGAGCATTTTAATACTGCTTCTTTTTATATAAAGCGTCTTGTAAATAATTTAAATCTCTTATTTTTAATGAAACGAATGATTTTTATGCTCCACGGTTTTTTAATAAAGCGTATTATCTAATAAAATTCCTTATACACGGTGATTAAAATTATTTGATGTAATTCATTAATTTTCTACCCTGGTCTAAATATGAGTAATATATATATATATATATATATATATATATATATGCTGTGATATACTCCTTTGAATGCGGGAACTGGGTCCTTTCAACAAAAAAATTCTAGTCCCACCGATTGGGCGTCATAAACTGCTGTGATCCTGTTTTCGCCTCGGCTGCTCACATAATTTTATAAACCTCCTCATTCATAAAATTAAACAACACATTCCTACCACAAACATCAACGTTAACTCTATTTACATCAATATTCAGAATACATTAAATTTTCAAATTAAATTTCAGCATAAAGTTCAGTTTTAAAAAGAATTTCAAGATTAATTTTATTATCACTTTAACGTGCATCCAGAATTAAAGTCCTTGTTGGATGCCTACTAATTAATATAACAATATAAGCAGACCGGAGTCTGAGTATAAAGGAGCATCTACCACCCTTTACGTTAATTAACCAGGTTCGTCTAATTGAGCTCAAAGACATACCCAAAGTTTCATCATATTCCCGAACATCAATGCTAAATACCCCTTTCTACTTAAACAAGCAAATTTCATCTTAAAATTAAAATTTTATGGTTAGTACAATTTCACTAATGTCCATTTAAAGTAAATCAATTATAAAGTTATTCAACACACACAAAATATCAAAGTTCAACCAAAATAGTATAAATTTACCTGAAGGTTACAGCACTCGTAGCTTCAAAGTACATCGTCCTTTGTTAATCACACCATTCCAACTGGATTATATTTACAGCTTCTGATTCTCAACGCTTTTAAAATTCTTCCATCACCATTTATTTAAAGTTGTTTCTGGGCTTTTCCGGAACTCATCTGTGTATATCTGACCCTTGTTTCGTGGATCCAGACACGTATTTGAACCATTTAATTATTAACACCCCGAAAAATAGCAGAGAAATTCATGCGTCTTTCACCAATATACGCCAAAACTGCCTACTTTTGTGTATACATTTGTCGTTGTAAATTTTGCTAATTGGTACAGTGATACTAAATTTTATTACCTTGTATCTAAGTGCACTGAAGTACATTCATGTTAGCACGTAAATAACAAACTATTTTGAATCACTAAAATATACGAGCAAAATTTTAAATTATTTTATCAAACTAAAATGCACTGTTTAACATCTTGAATCAAGTCGCGGATGTAAGAGCTTTTAACGCATCGAATAGTCAAAAGTCTAAGAGAGCCGAAATTCATATTACCACCGGTATATATAGCGAATATCCGGCACGTCGCTTTTGTCCTCAAAACAGACAATTCTTAAGAATTTCATTCTATGTTCCCAGTCCGTCGCTCGCGCGTCGGTTTTACAATTTTCACTCGCCCCATTTAAAAATCAGAAATTCTCACACGGCACGCAAACATGTCCGAGAAAAACTAATTAATTTTGTACAGAAATTGTTGTTTCTACCTCTGATATTTGCATCCTATTTTCAACCAATTGTGACCCTCGTGACGTTGCTTAAATCACGCCTTTTACTATATGTGTCTTTGCTGGACGCATTTTCTCTTTCCTTTTCTAACCTGTTCGTATTGGTGCAAATTGATATTCTTTATTATCGATTATATTTTAGTCCATGTGGACTATCTGGGTTTAATAACCCCGTATCGCACCTTCTCGTGAATATTAAGCCCCGGTTTCTCCAAGATTCTTTGTAAACATTAATTATCTGCAAACTTTTTGCCGAATGAGCTTTTTAAATAAACCCTGTTTTGTATTTCGTGCTAAAGCATCTGACCGTTTCCAATATCCTTAGAATCGACATGTTTATCTAAAGAAATTAAACTGAAATTGCCTTTTAAAATACGCAGGTGTGTTCAAACATCCTACTTCTAACTAACACTTCTAGGATTTGCATTTTATTGGGTTTTTACAAGTTTCTGTAGATATTATCTGTACGTTTTGTTCAATACCGGTTACTTGAAATTAATTAATTAAGATAAATTTTGCACGTAATTTCCATTTGTTTAGGAATAATTACATTACACGCAGAGCTTTTTAATACTGCTTCTTTTGATATAAAGCGTCTTGTACATGAAAATGAAACTAATAAATTTTTATGCTTCACGGTTTTAATAACGTGTATTATCTAATAATATTCATTATACACGGTGATTAAAATTATTTGATGTGATTATTTAATTTTCTACCCTGGTCTAAATATGAGTAATATATATATATATATATATATATATATATATATATATATATATATATAGTGAATAAGTTGAAATAATAACTTAGACTTTTATGCAAAGACCAAATGATCATTTCAAATCGAGCTAGGAATTGAAAGATGAAAATATAAGTTCTATAACTGACATAAGTCAAAAACTTGACAATGTCAGATATGATTGACAAAAATACCAAACGTAACTGAAAGTTATGTTTATGTATAGTTGTGTACACGATTTAAATTTGTAAATTTCCCAATTGTCGTTATCGGTCTGGGTGGCGTAATTGGTAAACGCATGGTTCCGGCAAAACCAGGATACAGCTTCAAGTCCTGTCCAAGACCTTATATTTTCCATCTTTCAATTACTAGCTCGATTTGAAATGATCATTTGGGCTGTGCATAAAGGTCTAAGTTATTATTTCATCTTATTCACTGTAATACAATAGTATTTATCAACTTACCTTGTTAATTGAGAGCACACTGTATATAAAATACAGGGGATTAAATGCATGAGAACATAAAGACATCTTAGAGTAGTTTACAAGTAAAAATAATATTTTAAAACGCAACAAATTGCATCAAAATTAAATTACCGGGAAACCTAGATAAATTGGCATTGCAAAGATGTGACAATTGCGTCAAAAATTTCATCGTACACGCATTCTAAATAATTCATTATTAGAACATCGTTACGTAACTGGAAGAAATCACATTTGTTCAAATCTCCAATATTCTGTAGAAATAAACAAACACCAGGCGATTCAATTTAGACGATAAAATTTAACAAACATCCGAATACGTGAGTTAATAGACGGTAAAAGTTGAAAATTCTCAAATAATACCACGATATGCGGGAGGCGTACGTGACAGTCAAGGCATGCATTGAAAGATTTAAACTAAATAATTGGTAAAAATCCTAAAGTATGCGAAATAAGCAGAAGTATCGTCCCAGAATGTAAATAAGCCAATGAAATCAGGTGGAGGTAGGCCTTATATATACGATAGTGACGAAGCGACAGTTTAGTCTATATTCAAACTGCGCAACGACTATATTCAAAAGTGTTAAGAACTTACGTAACCAGTGAAGCAAAAATCAAAGTAAATCAGAAATAAAAAGTGCAAGAATTTATGCAACGAAAATAAGCCGATCTATAAATAGACGCAAGTAAAACAACTTAATTAAATTCATTTCTTATATTAATAAGACAGGGCTTTCAATCTGGACTTTAACTTTGGCTTTCAATATCGACTTTTAATTTCGACTTTTAATTGGAGACATATTTTGATCGAGATGGCTCTAATTTGGGATATTTAAAACGACTTTAATTTGGGTCTCCGAAATTTGAACATACTCAAACTTTGGAGATAGTTTAAAAAATGAAGGTATTCTAATTTGGACATATTCTGACTTGGTACGATTTTAATTGGAAACAATTTATGGGGCAGGCACATTAATAAGGAAAGTGGACACAGAAAGGGGATGCAGATCATGGACTAGGATGGAACTACAGAACCCATTCCAGGTTAGCAATCTTAATACACTTTATTATTGAAAACTGTTTTTGATTTAATATTTGTCACATTGTGTATTTGTAAGAGTCATCAAAAATGGTCACGTAACAATTTATGACAAGGGAATAGGTACGTTGGAACGTTCGAAGGTCCCTGAATAAGTAAAAGATATTTTTGCTGATTTTCAGAAAACCATATATCTGTTATATGTAGATATTCTGTAAAAAGGGAAAATTTTGAGAGTTGTAAATATTATCAATTATTATATTGTGTATTATAGAATTGCTTTATTTGATTCAATAAGATCTACTCAGGGTAAAAGCCTAATTTAACATTTCATAACATAATGGCTTAAAATAATAAAGGAATCAGGGGTATATCACAGCAATTTTATGGTACGCCCAATCGTAGGGCGAATAACACGGCTATATATATATATATATATATATATATATATATATTATTATGTAAAAGGGGGGGGGTATAAGGTTTCTAAAGGTATATTTGTATTAATAGGGGTGTATGCCAAACGATAGGATCAATATTTCAGATTTAATAATTTAAAAACTATAAATTTTGCTATACTTTACATACGTTAAAATATGTACTATTTCAGATTGAAACTTATATGCCAAAAGGTAGATAACATGACTTTATGACGTTGATATAATGCACGGTACTTGAGGTTTTATACTGAGTTGATATTTTATGAGCCAGTTGAGAGTACATTTGCCGTCGGAAAGCCGAACGCATTTATGGATATCTGCAATATAACAAAGCGTCCAGGTCGTGTATAAATTATTTGGCTTTTCCTTTTATAGAATCAAACTTTTGGACGAATTGTAAATCAAAATTTAAAGTGAATCAAAATGTAAAAGGTTATTGGAGTTTAGTGAAGTGTTTTGGACCAATAGTAGAAATTTAAAATTATTATAAAGACTGTAGCGAAGGTATGTTGGACACTGAAAGAAAGATGATTTGTTATTGGATGTTATATGTTTAAAAATGTTATTCTAGTAAGCTAAGTTTGTTGATTTAATAACTAAGCAAAATAAATAAGGGACTTCCTTTTCGAATTTGTTCAGATAAAGACCTATTTTATGAAACCTGCGTTAAAGTGTAAAATATTTTGAAATAAAAGTTTATATAAGTATCATCGAGTATTATTTAATCCAAGTGTGAAAGGAATAAGAAGCTTCGAGTAAAAAAAGGCGACGAGTATTAAAAAAAAGTAAAAGTGTTTAAAAGTGCAACGGGAAAGTTAGCGTGTATTTAAAGAAGATTTTGGAAGTGGTTATTAGTGCAAAGGGGAAAGCGACGGTTATTTGATTGAGAAGATTTGTGTTGGTTTTGGGATAGATTTGGTATAACGGCAGTAGGAGATTGGAGTGGATACAGAAGGAATCGACGATACAAATAATTTGGATTGAATTGAGAAGATTAAACGGCAGTAAGGACATCGTATGGATAATTGGAATAGCAGGACTAGGAGTGATTTATAATAGGACAGCGGGTTTGAATTGGATTGTGCGAAGAGAGGATTAATTGGGGTACGGAGCAGAGGAACAGGAGATCAATATACGGCGAGGAAGAACTAACGCAGGGGAAGTAGACAACGGTTTTTTGCTAAATTCTAAATTGGGGTAAATTTATTTCAGGTTTGGGTCAACGAAATTTGTTTTTAAGAACACCTGGAGGCAGTACGCAAGCGGACAACATTGGAGAATCTTTTGTGAAAGTGCGTACGGCGATTTCGAACTTGAGCCAGCAGTTAAAAGAAGGCCTTCAGCGCGGTATATTTCTGGTAAGTACCGTAAATATATCATAACGTCAAAAATTAAAGTCATAAATAGTTACATAAATTAATTTGGCATCAGACAACTTTGATCTATTAAAATTTGGCATACATAGTAAATTCAGTACATTAAAAAAGTGGTAAAACAAACGAGGGTGCAGTTTGGTTGGGTAGTGCACATCTACTCACGATTGAACTCACGGTGAGTAGGTGAGAAAACCCTGAGATTAAAGTTTCAAATAGTCGAGGCATATAAAATATAGTAATTAGTAAAAAAAAAAGAACCAACCAAACGTTTGCTAAAGCACCTCGATTTGAAGTCATACATTAAATAGTAAATTTGTGACGACGACAAAAGTCGTGTAATAAAATCTTGTTTAAAGGAGGAGTGAGAGATAAGAATATATATATATATATATATATATATATATATATTGTAGTGGTTTTAAAGGGTTAAATGTAAGTATAAACCGCATATATATATATATATATATATATATATATGTCTTTAAATATATAAATATATACATATATATAGTAGTGGTTTTAAGGGTTAAATGTAAATATAAACAAAGCAATTTCAAAACACCCTGTATAAAGGAAATAACCAAAATTTACGTGCGAAATTTATCTCATTTTATTCAATTTAAAATATCAAGTATTACCATTATTTTATAATTAGGGATTAAAAATTTAATAGGTGCGTAAAGAAAATAAATTGCATAAGCCAATGGAAATAATTATTTAATTGAGTTCAATTCAAAGGAATATAACGTTTAAAACGCATAAGAGTGTGTAAAAATCAATAATACCAAGGCAAAACGCGTTGCTAACAAACGAACAGCCGTTGGATATGAAATACTTTGAAAAGCGAAATCTTAGAAATGTTATTTTAAAATGATCGTTAATTAAACACCTGCATGTTTTCTAAATGTCAACTTCTCCTTATTTTGTGTAGATAAAACTCAAGATTCTAGGTATATTGTACAAACGGTCGGATGTTTTCGCAGTAAAAGCTAATAAGGGGTTACTTAAAGCACGTATGCTAGTCCACATGAGGTTAGATAGCAGATGGACAGGAATATCGATTTCTACCACTCAAACAAGGTTAGAAGAAAACGTATAATATGCATAAGAAAGGGACAGCGTTAATATAGGCGGGATTTGTAAGACGTCAATGCATAGACTATTGGTCGATATCGTTAGTTGTACATCAGACAAACACGGGAATATTGAATGTTAATTTTTCAGAAAATATCGTAACGACGCGCTAAATTTCGGGGATTTAGAAGACGGTTGAACCCAAAATTTTAAGAAATATTATTGTAAATGAAGGACTTCGCGTGAAATGCGGCCGAGAGGTGGTATCGTAAATGGTATAGTACGGTGTTAGCCTCATAATTTGTACGCGGATAGTGCCGAGTCTAAATTTTATCGAGGTGCCACATATATTTTTTTAACAAGCTTGTGTAGTGACGTTATGTAACATAAACTAAATTAAAATAAAAGAAGTGTAGTTTTTGGATTTGGAGTTGGATGTATCGTGTATGAACAGCATTGCAGCACAACTTAGAAGGTATTCAACTACTAATATCTGGAGGCGGGAGCTTTAGAATTTGTTGTTGTTGATAAACTATGAAGGTTATTGTGATGGGTGAGAGTGAACTATGATGGTATTTTACATTATTTGGCGTATTGAAAGTAATACGTATAACTAACTTTTATTGTGGTATTTAAATCGAAATATAAAGGTGTATATAAAGCTGATTAACATTCCTCAGGAATTTAAATACTTTTTGTTATGAGTACATGGGTTTTTGTTGTGTTTGTAATAAGAATACGCCAAGTAAAGAGCATACATTAATCATAATTAACTGGGTTATCATGAGCTCACCATACTCCAGAGTTTCCTAATTGAAATTAATTATAAATAAAGAAAGAAAGATAAGGTATTATTCAGTGCCCATTTACTCAGGTTACATTCTATGTGTTTGATATTGCTAGTTAAAATTCTAGACTTTACAAAATAGAATTTACTGAGGTGTAACTTGACCACTGAGATGTACATAATTTTGAAGTTTTATTTGTAAATAGTGGAAAATAGATATTGTATGATTGTTGTATTATTTTGGTGGTTTTATTGAGAGTGTGCGTGAACGATAGAGAGTAGGAGAAAGGAATCTAGTTATACAAGAGGAGAGCCAACTGAGCTAGCCAGGGAAGCAGTTGAAGAAAGCAATTCAACCAAGGAGAGAGGAATCTGGGTAAGAAATCAATGTTTTTTGAAATTTTTCTATTATGTGCAATTTTCGAGTTTTGGAAAATAAATAAAATTTCTAATGTATTTTTGTTGGTGAGGCTTTTACCCGAGATACACGGCAATCTTATGACAGCCCAACGTCAATGATTTTTAGAGAGTTCCAAAGATTAATTCCCGACTTCCACAGCAATATATATATATATATATATATATATATATATATATATAATACTTCTTCTTTGTAGGTTTTTAGGTCTGCTAGATTTAAATAAATACTCTTTTTTATGGCCTAAATTTTCGCATATATTTTTTTTATGCTTGATCACAGGCTACAACTGTATTAACGCTTTATAAAGGATGAACAAAGATAAGAAAAACTTACAGTGAGGATGGTTGAAATTGACATCAGTGTTTGGAATAAAATAATGTTTTTTATAGAATAAATATTAATGTAAATAGTGAAAGTAAAATGACAGTGTCATTTTTGATAAAAGTTTATTATTTGTTTTTAACGACAGTGTTGGTTTGTGAGTGTATGTGCATGTAGGTGTGTGTGTGTGTGTGTGGGTGCATGTGAGGGTGAATGTGTTTCTGTAATTTTGTATGTTTGTGTGTGTGTTTGTGTGTGTGTGTGTATGTGTGTGTGTGTGTGTGTGTGTGTTGTAATAGTGATTTAATTGGAATATGTGTTATCAACAATTGAGTATATATAAATATAAAATAAACAAAAAACAAAAAAGGAAGAAATAAAAAGTGGATGAGGGTGAAGGGTTTGATTATTATTGAAGGCATTTAATGTTTGAATTTTAATAAATATGAATATATGACGCTTAGGTTGTCAATGTCCGTTTTTTTGTTGAAGTTGTTTGGGCTTTTATAGATGTAGCACATCTCCAAGAAAGTCCCTTTAAAAAGATTTTGTTCCACTTTTAATAGTATTGGATTTGAAAAGTCCATTTTGTGATTTTGGTTAAGGGTGTGAATTGTTAATGCACAAGCTTTTGGTTTTACTCGAATGTCACTTTTGTGTTGGGTAATTCTTTGACCAATATTTTGTGACGTTTGGCCTATGTAACACTGATCACAATCTAAACAGTTAATTTTGTAGATGGCATTTCTTTGAAGTTTGACTGGTGTCGCATCTTTAAGTTTGGAGTGTAGATTTCTTATTGTTAGGAAATTCTTTTTGGCAATTTTGACATTTAAGTTTTTGAATACTTTGCCTAATTTAGTAGTTAAATTTTGAATAAATGGTATGGGTGTATAAATTTGGGGTGTACTGGATTTTGGTGTATTGTGATTATTTTTTGTTGGTGTTGTTCTGTGATTATATAGAAGTTTCTTGATCAATGTTTTTGGATAATTGTTATCTAATAATATGTTTTCCAAAAGTAATAAGTTTTTTGTATGTAGAGAAGTGTGTGATAGCCTTTTGACCCTGTTTTTGAATTCTAATATAAAGTTTGTTTTCATGCTAAAGGGATGATTTGATTTAAAATTTAGGTAACGTTTGGAACTCATTGGTTTTTGATACCAATCTGTAATTATTAAATTGTTTTTCTTATTAATAACATATCTAAAAATGGAATCGTGTTGTTATTTTCAATTTCAATTGTGAATTGTATGTTTGGATTGTATTTGTTGAATATTTCTAAAGTTTCATGTATTTGGTCTTCAGGTACAGCTGTTATTATGTCATCTACGAATTTCTATATAAATGGTAAATGAAAAGGAAGAGATGGTATGACATTGTCAAGAAGTGAATTCATTACAATTTCTGCTATAACTGGGCTTATATTTGAACCTATTGGACATCCTGATATTTGCCAATAATATTTGTATTTATATGAGAAAAAGCTTGTGCTGAAGATAAAATCTATAATTTCTAAAAAGGTCTTTTTTGGGATGTTGCAATTTTTGTTAATTTCTATCCAAATGTTGTCGATATTTTTAAGAGCGAGTTCTTTTGGTATGTTTGTGAACAAAGAGATGACGTCCAAGCTTATAAGTACATAATTATCCGGTAGTGTGAATTCATTTATGAATTCGGAAAATGTGAAGGAATCTTTTACGAAATATAAGTTATTATTGATAGATTTATTTAAAATTTCGGATATGAATTTGGATAATTTTTCGGTAGCGCAGTTGTTTGATGCTACTATAGGTCTCATCGGATATCCGTCTTTGTGAATTTTAGGTAATGCATATAATTTTGGTAATGTACTGGAGTAATTATTCAGTTCTTTGGCTTGTTTTTCAGTAATATATTTATGATTTTTTAAATTTTTGATTATATCTAAAGTTCGTTTCTGTAAGTTTGATGTGGGGTCTTTTTTAATCTCTTTGTATGTTGTTTGATCACATAAGAGTTCATTTATTTTCTGGTTGTAGTCTAAAATTGACATTGCTACTGTCACGTTGCCTTTGTCTGAGTTTAATATGATCAAATTTGGATTTTCTTTTAGAAATTTGCTACAATCTATAAAATCCAAAAGCAGTTTTGGCTTTTTGTTGTTGTGTTTGTGTATAAAATTGGTGATAATGTTAGTGGTAAATGCTCTGTATGTGTCCTTTTCTTCATCTGTATTGACATTAGATATTATGTGTTCTGTATCTGCTAGTAAATTGATGATGGTTGTATCATTGATTGTAGGAGGAAGTGAAAACTTTGGATCTAATGACAGAACCTGTTTTATGTTATCTGAATGTCAATTTGACTGATGTTTTGAACCATCTGTCAGTTTGATTATTTTGATTATATTTAAATTTGAGATGTCATGAATCTTTTCAGGTTACTGTTTTTATCTTATAAAACTTTTTATTAAAAATAATATTTTGCCTTCGATAATATTCATCAATGATGTGGTGTGGAAGAATACGGGTGACATCTTTTATTACTGATTTTAACTCTTTTCTAGGTTGTTGATAACCCGGTGAGTAATTTCAATTTCAAGGTTGAGAATTTTGAGGTGAGTTTGTCGTTAAAAGTCTTAATGTCACCCGTATTCTTCCACACCACATCATTGATGAATATTATCGAAGGCAAAATATTATTTTTAATAAAAAATTTAATAAGATAAAAAACAGTAACCTGAAAAAGATTCATGACATCTCAAATTTAAATATAATCAAAAATAATCAAACTGACAGATGGTTCAAAAACATCAGTCAAATTGACATTCCAGATAACATAAAATAGGTTCTGTCATTAGATCCAAAGTTTTCACTTCCTCCTACAATCAATAATACAACCATCATCAATTTACTAGCAGATACAGAACACATAATATCTAATGTCAATACAGATGAAGAAAAGGACACATACAGAGCACTTACCACTAACATTATCACCAATTTTATACACAAACACAACAACAAAAAGCCAAAACTGCTTTTGGATTTTATAGATTGTAGCAAATTTCTAAAAGAAAATCCAAATTTGATCATATTAAACTCAGACAAAGGCAACGTGACAGTAGCAATGTCAATTTTAGACTACAACCAGAAAATAAATGAACTCTTATGTGATCAAACAACATACAAAGAGATTAAAAAAGACCCCACATCAAACTTACAGAAACGAACTTTAGATATAATCAAAATTTAAAAATCATAAATATATTACTGAAAACAAGCCAAAGAACTGAATAATTACTCCAGTACATTACCAAAATTATATGCATTACCTAAAATTCACAAAGACGGATATCCGATGAGACCTATAGTAGCATCAAACAACTGCGCTACCGAAAAATTATCCAAATTCATATCCGAAATTTTAAATAAATCTATCAATAATAACTTATATTTCGTAAAGATTCTTCACATTTTCCGAATTCATAAATGAATTCACACTACCGGATAATTATGTACTTATAAGCTTGGACGTCATCTCTTTGTTCACAAACATACCAAAAGAACTCGCTCTTAAAAATATCGACAACATTTGGATAGAAATTAACAAAATTGCAACATCCCAAAAAGACCTTTTAGAAATTATAGATTTTATCTTCAGCACAAGCTTTTTCTCATATAAATACAAATATTATTGGCAAATATCAGGATGTCCAATGGGTTCAAATATAAGCCCAGTTATAGCAGAAATTGTAATGAATTACTTGACAATGTCATACCATCTCTTCCTTTTCATTTACCATTTATAAAGAAATTCGTAGATGACATAATAACAGCTGTACCTGAAGACCAAATACATGAAACTTTAGAAATATTCAACAAATACAATCCAAACATACAATTCACAATTGAAATTGAAAATAACAACACGATTCCATTTTAGATATGTTATTAATAAGAAAAACAATTTAATAATTACAGATTGGTATCAAAAACCAATGAGTTCCAAACGTTACCTAAATTATAAATCAAATCATCCCTTTAGCATGAAAACAAACTTTATATTAGAATTCAAAAACAGGGTCAAAAGGCTATCACACACTTCTCTACATACAAAAAACTTATTACTTTTGGAAAACATATTATTAGATAACAATTATCCAAAAACATTGATCAAGAAACTTCTATATAATCACAGAACAACACCAACAAAAAATAATCACAATACACCAAAATCCAGTACACCCCAAATTTATACACCCATACCATTTATTCAAAATTTAACTACTAAATTAGGCAAAGTATTCAAAAACTTAAATGTCAAAATTGCCAAAAAGAATTTACTAACAATAAGAAATCTACACTCCAAACTTAAAGATGCGACACCAGTCAAACTTCAAAGAAATGCCATCTACAAAATTAACTGTTTAGATTGTGATCAGTGTTACATAGGCCAAACGTCACAAAATATTGGTCAAAGAATTACCCAACACAAAAGTGACATTCGAGTAAAACCAAAAGCTTGTGCATTAACAACTCACAACCAAAATTACAAATGGACTTTCAAATCAAAACTATTAAAATGATATTAGAACATTACGTAACTGGAAGAAATCACATTTGTTCAAATCTCCAATATTCTGTAGAAATAAACAAACACCAGGCGATTCAATTTAGACGATAAAATTTAACAAACATCCGAATACGTGAGTTAATAGACGGTAAATTGAAAATTCTCCAAATAATACCACGATATGCGGGAGGCGTACGTGACAGTCAAGGCATGCATTGAAAGATTTAAACTAAATAATTGGTAAAACCTAAAGTATGCGAAATAAGCAGAAACTACCAATAAAAGCCAATGAAATCAGGTGGAGGTAGGCCTTATATATACGATAGTGACGAAGCGACAGTTTAGTCTATATTCAAACTCGCAACGACTATATTCAAAAGTGTTAAGAACTTACGTAACCAGTGAAGAAAATCAAAGTAAATCAGAAATGAAAAGTGCGAGAATTTATGCAACGAAAATAAGCCGATCTATAAATAGACGCAAGTAAAACAACTTAATTAAATTCATTTCTTATATTAATAAGACAGGGCTTTCAATCTGGACTTTAATTTTGGCTTTCAATATCGACTTTTAATTTCGACTTTTAATTGGAGACATATTTTGATCGAGATGGCTCTAATTTGGGATATTTAAAACGACTTTAATTTGGGTCTCCGAAATTTGAACATACTCAAACTTTGGAGATAGTTTAAAAAATGAAGGTATTCTAATTTGGACATATTCTGACTTGGTACGATTTTAATTGGAAACAATTTATGGGGCAGGCACATTAATAAGGAAAGTGGACACAGAAAGGGATGCAGATCATGGACTAGGATGGAACTACAGAACCCATTCCAGGTTAGCAATCTTAATACACTTTATTATTGAAAACTGTTTTTGATTTAATATTTGTCACATTGTGTATTTGTAAGAGTCATCAAAAATGGTCACGTAACAATTTATGACAAGGGAATAGGTACGTTGGAACGTTCGAAGGTCCCTGAATAAGTAAAAGATATTTTTGCTGACTTTCAGAAAACCATATATCTGTTATATGTAGATATTCTGTAAAAAGGGAAAATTTTGAGAGTTGTAAATATTATCAATTATTATATTGTGTATTATAGAATTGCTTTATTTGATTCAATAAGATCTACTCAGGGTAAAAGCCTCATTTAACATTTCATAACATAATGGCTTAAAATAATAAAGGAATCAGGGTATATCACAGCAATTTTATGGTACGCCCAATCGTAGGGCGAATAACAGCTATATATATATATATATATATATATATATATATTATTATGTAAAGGGGGGTATAAGGTTTCTAAAGGTATATTTGTATTAATAGGGTGTATGCCAAACGATAGGATCAATATTTCAGATTTAATAATTTAAAACTATAAATTTTGCTATACTTTACATACGTTAAAGTATGTACTATTTCAGATTGAAACTTATATGCCAAAAGGTAGATAACATGACTTTATGACGTTGATATAATGCACGGTACTTGAGGTTTTATACTGAGTTGATATTTTATGAGCCAGTTGAGAGTACATTTGCCGTCGGAAAGCCGAACGCATTTATGGATATCTGCAATATAACAAAGCGTCCAGGTCGTGTATAAATTATTTGGCTTTTCCTTTTATAGAATCAAACTTTTGGACGAATTGTAAATCAAAATTTAAAGTGAATCAAAATGTAAAAGGTTATTGGAGTTTAGTGAAGTGTTTTGGACCAATAGTAGAAATTTAAAATTATTATAAAGACTGTAGCGAAGGTATGTTGGACACTGAAAGAAAGATGATTTGTTATTGGATGTTATATGTTTAAAAATGTTATTCTAGTAAGCTAAGTTTGTTGATTTAATAACTAAGCAAAATAAATAAGGACTTCCTTTTCGAATTTGTTCAGATAAAGACCTATTTTATGAAACCTGCGTTAAAGTGTAAAATATTTTGAAATAAAAGTTTATATAAGTATCATCGAGTATTATTTAATCCAAGTGTGAAAGGAATAAGAAGCTTCGAGTAAAAAAGGCGACGAGTATTAAAAAAGTAAAAGTGTTTAAAAGTGCAACGGGAAAGTCAGCGTGTATTTAAAGAAGATTTTGGAAGTGGTTATTAGTGCAAAGGGGAAAGCGACGGTTATTTGATTGAGAAGATTTGTGTTGGTTTTGGGATAGATTTGGTATAACGGCAGTAGGAGATTGGAGTGGATACAGAAGGAATCGACGATACAAATAATTTGGATTGAATTGAGAAGATTAAACGGCAGTAAGGACATCGTATGGATAATTGGAATAGCAGGACTAGGAGTGATTTATAATAGGACAGCGGGTTTGAATTGGATTGTGCGAAGAGAGGATTAATTGGGGTACGGAGCAGAGGAACAGGAGATCAATATACGGCGAGGAAGAACTAACGCAGGGAAGTAGACAACGGTTTTTGCTAAATTCTAAATTGGGGTAAATTTATTTCAGGTTTGGGTCAACGAAATTTGTTTTTAAGAACACCTGGAGGCAGTACGCAAGCGGACAACATTGGAGAATCTTTTGTGAAAGTGCGTACGGCGATTTCGAACTTGAGCCAGCAGTTAAAAGAAGGCCTTCAGCGCGGTATATTTCTGGTAAGTACCGTAAATATATCATAACGTCAAAAAATTAAAGTCAAAAATAGTTACATAAATTAATTTGGCATCAGACAACTTTGATCTATTAAAATTTGGCATACATAGTAAATTCAGTACATTAAAAAAGTGGTAAAACAAACGAGGGTGCAGTTTGGTTGGGTAGTGCACATCTACTCACGATTGAACTCACGGTGAGTAGGTGAGAAAACCCTGAGATTAAAGTTTCAAATAGTCGAGGCATATAAAATATAGTAATTAGTAAAAAAAGAACCAACCAAACGTTTGCTAAAGCACCTCGATTTGAAGTCATACATTAAATAGTAAATTTGTGACGACGACAAAAGTCGTGTAATAAAATCTTGTTTAAAGGAGGAGTGAGTTCAAGAATATATATATAAATATATATATATATATATATATATATATATATATATATATTGTAGTGGTTTTAAAGGGTTAAATGTAAGTATAAACCGCATATATATATATATATATATATATATATATATATATATGTCTTTTAAATATATAAATATATACATATATATAGTAGTGGTTTTAAGGGTTAAATGTAAATATAAACAAAGCAATTTCAAAACACCCTGTATAAAGGAAATAACCAAAATTTACGTGCGAAATTTATCTCATTTTATTCAATTTAAAATATCAAGTATTACCATTATTTTATAATTAGGGATTAAAAATTTAATAGGTGCGTAAAGAAAATAAATTGCATAAGCCAATGGAAATAATTATTTAATTGAGTTCAATTCAAAGGAATATAACGTTTAAAACGCATAAGAGTGTGTAAAAATCAATAATACCAAGGCAAAACGCGTTGCTAACAAACGAACAGCCGTTGGATATGAAATACTTTGAAAAGCGAAATCTTAGAAATGTTATTTTAAAATGATCGTTAATTAAACACCTGCATGTTTTCTAAATGTCAACTTCTCCTTATTTTGTGTAGATAAAACTGAAGATTCTAGGTATATTGTACAAACGGTCGGATGTTTTCGCAGTAAAAGCTAATAAGGGTTACTTAAAGCACGTATGCTAGTCCACGTGGGGTTAGATAGCAGATGGACAGGAATATCGATTTCTACCACTCAAACAAGGTTAGAAGTAAACGTAGAATATGCATAAGAAAGGGACAGCGTTAATATAGGCGGGATTTGTAAGACGTCAATGCATAGACTATTGGTCGATATCGTTAGTTGTACATCAGACAAACACGGGAATATTGAATGTTAATTTTTCAGAAAATATCGTAACGACGCGCTAAATTTCGGGAATTTAGAAGACGGTTGAACCCAAAATTTTAAGAAATATTATTGTAAATGAAGGACTTCGCGTGAAATGCGGCCGAGAGGTGGTATCGTAAATGGTATAGTACGGTGTTAGCCTCATAATTTGTACGCGTATAGTGCCGAGTCTAAATTTTATCGGGGTGCCACATATATTTTTTTAACAAGCTTGTGTAGTGACGTTATGTAACATAAACTAAATTAAAATAAAAGAAGTGTAGTTTTTGGATTTGGAGTTGGATGTATCGTGTATGAACAGCATTGCAGCACAACTTAGAAGGTATTCAACTACTAATATCTGGAGGCGGGAGCTTTAGAATTTGTTGTTGTTGATAAACTATGAAGGTTATTGTGATGGGTGAGAGTGAACTATGATGGTATTTTACATTATTTGGCGTATTGAAAGTAATACGTATAACTAACTTTTATTGTGGTATTTAAATCGAAATATAAAGGTGTATATAAAGCTGATTAACATTCCTCAGGAATTTAAATACTTTTTGTTATGAAAACATGGGTTTTTGTTGTGTTTGTAATAAGAATACGCCAAGTAAAGAGCATACATTAATCATAATTAACTGGGTTATCATGAGCTCACCATACTCCAGAGTTTCCTAATTGAAATTAATTATAAATAAAGAAAGAAAGATAAGGTATTATTCAGTGCCCATTTACTCAGGTTACATTCTATGTGTTTGATATTGCTAGTTAAAATTCTAGACTTTACAAAATAGAATTTACTGAGGTGTAACTTGACCACTGAGATGTACATAATTTTGAAGTTTTATTTGTAAATAGTGGAAAATAGATATTGTATGATTGTTGTATTATTTTGGTGGTTTTATTGGAGTGTGCGTGAACGATAGAGAGTAGGAGAAAGGAATCTAGTTATACAAGAGGAGAGCCAACTGAGCTAGCCAGGGAAGCAGTTGAAGAAAGCAATTCAACCAAGGAGAGAGGAATCTGGGTAAGAAATCAATGTTTTTTGAAATTTTTCTATTATGTGCAATTTTCGAGTTTTGGAAAATAAATAAAATTTCTAATGTATTTTTGTTGGTGAGGCTTTTACCCGAGATACACGGCAATCTTATGACGGCCCAACGTCAATGATTTTTAGAGAGTTCCAAAGATTAATTCCCGACTTCCACAGCAATATATATATATATATATATATATATATATATATATAATACTTCTTCTTTGTAGGTTTTTAGGTCTGCTGGATTTAAATAAATACTCTTTTTTATGGCCTAAATTTTCGCATATATTTTTTTTATGCTTGATCACAGGCTACAACTGTATTAACGCTTTATAAAGGATGAACAAAGATAAGAAAAACTTACAGTGAGGATGGTTGAAATTGACATCAGTGTTTGGAATAAAATAATGTTTTTTATAGAATAAATATTAATGTAAATAGTGAAAGTAAAATGACAGTGTCATTTTTGATAAAAGTTATTATTTGTTTTAACGACAGTGTTGGTTTGTGAGTGTATGTGCATGTAGGTGTGTGTGTGTGTGTGGGTGCATGTGAGGGTGAATGTGTTTCTGTAATTTTGTATGTTTGTGTGTGTGTTAAAATGACTGAAGTGACGGACTCATGTAGGGATCAGTTAGGCAGGGTAGAACGCGAAGTTAGTAGTATCAAATACAACATGTCAAATTTAACGGGGGATGGTCCCAGATTTTCTACAGGTGGAGTATCATTGGACCAACACATGAAGTTTTATGGTGATAACAGGGTAAATCCACAAATTTTTATTAATAGTGTAAGAAATCTAGTGGGAAATTTATTTGACGAACAGACTAAACTGAATACGATAAAGGCTTTATTAAAGGACAACGCGGAAGCATGGTACAATTTAGTAGGACAGGACATAGACACGTATCAGGACTTTGAAAACAAATTTTTAAAACACTACTGGAGTGACCACAGACAAGACCAGGTACGAGACGACTTAATTACAGGAAAATTTAAGGGAGAGTTTGCAGGATCTAGGGAGCAATATGCCATCCGCAAGTACAGTGTGGCCAAACAACTGAATCCACCATTGACGGACAGACAGATAATCAAGTACCTATCACGACATTTTGAACTGGAAATTAGACAACACGTGGCCTTACAAAACATCACAGAACGGGAGACATTTTTAGAGTATTTGCAGAGATATGACGATGTATGTGTAGGACGGACAAGAGAGATACGAGAACGAAATGTTAACACAGTTAGGTTTGACAACAGGACACCGAATTATCCGAGACGGCCTGACTACAACAGAAATTTTCGACCGAATTGGGAACGACGAGGACAGGAATACAGAAGTAATAGTGCGACTAGGGGACCGACGCCAAGACCTAGTTACACGCGACAGAACAGTTTACCGGAAGTAAACAGGACTGTGACCAGCACGCCGAATAGAGACAGGGACACGGATATTGACACGAGGAGGACGTACGCACAGGTTGTAGAAGGACAACCAGGACCAAGCACGGAAAACAGGATGAGACAGGATTTTTAGAACGTGACAGACCACTAGATTTCTGTGTAAATGTATACGAACATCCACGTGAATTTTTCAAAATTGAGGAGGAAGTAGAGCCAGAAACTGTAGAAAATTATATTTGCCAATTATTAATTTAGAAATTTTTGAAAATAATGTAGAAGTATTACTTGATACAGGGGCAGAGGCGAGTTTAATATCGGAGGAATTCGTCAGCAAAATTAGGGATAAGGTTTGTGATAGAATTATGCCTATAAAACGTAGCCATTTAGTAGCTCCAAATAAAAAGAAGTTTGCTGTAGTAAATAGTGTTGTGGTGCTTAGGATAGATATAGGAGATTTAAGCTGTGAACAGGAGTTTGTAATTGTACCTGGACTGAAGTTTCAGAGCATTTTAGGTGTTGACTGTATGATGAAGTTAGGGTTTTGATAGATATGGAAAGGAAGGTAGTAAGGATTAAGGATAGGGTAGTGCCATGGAAGGGCAGTTATGAAGTCACAGAGGATGACACGGGGTTTAGTATTAATGTAGTAGAGGTAGAGGATGATGAAGGTAAACAGATCAACACGATAAGATGTCCAGAGGATAAGAAAGTAGAGGTTCAAGCTTTAGTACAAAAACATGCAGAAGTAGTGGGGTAGAAGCAGCATATCAGGGAGCAGGTGAAGGCAGAATTATTTTTGACGAGGTTAATTGGCAAGTTTGTTTTTAATAAAGTAGATTTAAGGAATTCATTCTGGCGGATTCCATTACACAAAAATTCTAGAAGGTACATAGGATTTTCCATAGAGGGAAAAATCGATAATTGTAAAGTAGTATCGTTTGGTTTGTCGGCAGAAAGAGAAACAATAATAAATGAGAAACAGACAAGTGTAGGGACTGAAGAAGAAGTAATATTTAAGAGTCAGGATAAGAGGGATGATAAGTTTATTGTATGTGAGATAATAGAGATGTTAAGTATAGATATAGAAGGGGGAGAGATAGGGATGAAGAGTATTAGGTTGGTGAGACGAAAGACTTGGAGGGTCAAGAAGAGAGTTAGATTTAAATAGGATAGGGATAGAATAGGTGTAGATAGAAGAGTAGAAGTAAGTGTTTATAGAAAATAAAGCTAGGTATAGGATAAATATGGGAGATAATTAGGAATAGGTTTAGGATGAGGATAAAGAGTAAATGTAGGAAGAAAATAAGATAGATTAAGTGTAGATATTTCATAGAAGATTAGTGAAAGTAAAATGACAGTGTCATTTTTGATAAAAGTTTATTATTTGTTTTTAACGACAGTGTTGGTTTGTGAGTGTATGTGCATGTAGGTGTGTGTGTGTGTGTGTGGGTGCATGTGAGGGTGAATGTGTTTCTGTAATTTTGTATGTTTGTGTGTGTGTTTGTGTGTGTGTATGTGTGTGTGTGTGTGTGTGTTGTAATAGTGATTTAATTGGAATATGTGTTATCAACAATTGAGTATATATAAATATAAAATAAACAAAAAACAAAAAAGGAAGAAATAAAAAGTGGATGAGGGTGAAGGGTTTGATTATTATTGAAGGCATTTAATGTTTGAATTTTAATAAATATGAATATATGACGCTTAGGTTGTCAATGTCCGTTTTTTTGTTGAAGTTGTTTGGGCTTTTATAGATGTAGCACATCTCCAAGAAAGTCCTTTTAAAAAGATTTTGTTCCACTTTTAATAGTTTTGGATTTGAAAAGTCCATTTTGTGATTTTGGTTGAGGGTGTGAGTTGTTAATGCACAAGCTTTTGGTTTTACTCGAATGTCACTTTTGTGTTGGGTAATTCTTTGACCAATATTTTGTGACGTTTGGCCTATGTAAGGAAGTGAAAACTTTGGATCTAATGACAGAACCTGTTTTATGTTATCTGGAATGTCAATTTGACTGATGTTTTTGAACCATCTGTCAGTTTGATTATTTTTGATTATATTTAAATTTGAGATGTCATGAATCTTTTTCAGGTTACTGTTTTTTATCTTATAAAACTTTTTATTAAAAATAATATTTTGCCTTCGATAATATTCATCAATGATGTGGTGTGGAAGAATACGGGTGACATCTTTTATTACTGATTTTAACTCTTTTTCTAGGTTGTTGATAACCCGGTGAGTAATTTCAATTTCAAGGTTGAGAATTTTGAGGTGAGTTTGTCGTTAAAAGTCTTAATGTCACCCGTATTCTTCCACACCACATCATTGATGAATATTATCGAAGGCAAAATATTATTTTTAATAAAAAATTTAATAAGATAAAAAACAGTAACCTGAAAAAGATTCAGACATCTCAAATTTAAATATAATCAAAAATAATCAAACTGACAGATGGTTCAAAAACATCAGTCAAATTGACATTCAGATAACATAAAATAGGTTCTGTCATTAGATCCAAAGTTTTCATCCTCCTACAATCAATAATACAACCATCATCAATTTACTAGCAGATACAGAACACATAATATCTAATGTCAATACAGATGAAGAAAAGGACACATACAGAGCACTTACCACTAACATTATCACCAATTTTATACACAAACACAACAACAAAAAGCCAAAACTGCTTTTGGATTTTATAGATCGTAGCAAATTACTAAAAGAAAATCCAAATTTGATCATATTAAACTCAGACAAATGCAACGTGACAGTAGCAATGTCAATTTTAGACTACAAACAGAAAATAAATGAACTCTTATGTGATCAAACAACATACAAAGAGATTAAAAAGACCCACATCAAACTTACAGAAACGAACTTTAGATATAATCAAAATTTAAAAATCATAAATATATTACTGAAAAACAAGCCAAAGAACTGAATAATTACTCCAGTACATTACCAAAATTATATGCATTACCTAAAATTCACAAAGACGGATATCCGATGAGACCTATAGTAGCATCAAACAACTGCGCTACCGAAAAATTATCCAAATTCATATCCGAAATTTTAAATAAATCTATCAATAATAATTTATATTTCGTAAAAGATTCCTTCACATTTTCCGAATTCATAAATGAATTCACACTACCGGATAATTATGTACTTATAAGCTTGGACGTCATCTCTTTGTTCACAAACATACCAAAAGAACTCGCTCTTAAAAATATCGACAACATTTGGATAGAAATTAACAAAAATTGCAACATCCCAAAAAATACCTTTTTAGAAATTATAGATTTTATCTTCAGCACAAGCTTTTTCTCATATAAATACAAATATTATTGGCAAATATCAGGATGTCCAATGGGTTCAAATATAAGCCCAGTTATAGCAGAAATTGTAATGAATTCACTTCTTGACAATGTCATACCATCTCTTCCTTTTCATTTACCATTTATAAAGAAATTCGTAGATGACATAATAACAGCTGTACCTGAAGACCAAATACATGAAACTTTAGAAATATTCAACAAATACAATCCAAACATACAATTCACAATTGAAATTGAAAATAACAACACGATTCCATTTTTAGATATGTTATTAATAAGAAAAAACAATTTAATAATTACAGATTGGTATCAAAAACCAATGAGTTCCAAACGTTACCTAAATTTTAAATCAAATCATCCCTTTAGCATGAAAACAAACTTTATATTAGAATTCAAAAACAGGGTCAAAAGGCTATCACACACTTCTCTACATACAAAAAACTTATTACTTTTGGAAAACATATTATTAGATAACAATTATCCAAAAACATTGATCAAGAAACTTCTATATAATCACAGAACAACACCAACAAAAAATAATCACAATACACCAAAATCCAGTACACCCCAAATTTATACACCCATACCATTTATTCAAAATTTAACTACTAAATTAGGCAAAGTATTCAAAAACTTAAATGTCAAAATTGCCAAAAAGAATTTACTAACAATAAGAAATCTACACTCCAAACTTAAAGATGCGACACCAGTCAAACTTCAAAGAAATGCCATCTACAAAATTAACTGTTTAGATTGTGATCAGTGTTACATAGGCCAAACGTCACAAAATATTGGTCAAAGAATTACCCAACACAAAAGTGACATTCGAGTAAAACCAAAAGCTTGTGCATTAACAACTCACACCCTCAACCAAAATCACAAAATGGACTTTTCAAATCCAAAACTATTAAAAGTGGAACAAAATCTTTTTAAAAGGACTTTCTTGGAGATGTGCTACATCTATAAAAGCCCAAACAACTTCAACAAAAAAACGGACATTGACAACCTAAGCGTCATATATTCATATTTATTAAAATTCAAACATTAAATGCCTTCAATAATAATCAAACCCTTCACCCTCATCCACTTTTTATTTCTTTCTTTTTTGTTTTTTGTTTATTTTATATTTATATATACTCAATTGTTGATAACACATATTCCAATTAAATCACTATTACAACACACACACACACATACACACACACACACAAACACACACACAAACATACAAAATTACAGAAACACATTCACCCTCACATGCACACACACACACACACACCTACATGCACATACACTCACAAACCAACACTGTCGTTAAAAACAAATAATAAACTTTTATCAAAAATGACACTGTCATTTTACTTTCACTATTTACATTAATATTTATTCTATAAAAAACATTATTTTATTCCAAACACTGATGTCAATTTCAATCATCCTCACTGTAAGTTTTCTTATCTTTGTTCATCCTTTATAAAGCGTTAATACAGTTGTAGCCTGTGATCAAGCATAAAAAAAATATATGCGAAAATTTAGGCCATAAAAAAGAGTATTTATTTAAATCCAGCAGACCTAAAAACCTACAAAGAAGAAGTATTATTCCTGCAAGGTCACCAAGAATTATATTATATATATATATATATATATATAATATATATATATATATATATATAAAATTAATCGTAATTATTATGTCTTAGTTATAGCATGATACATTGTATTAAACGAAGGTTATATATTAAATGTGAACAGAGCTCAAATCAGAAACAGGTGAAGAAACAACAAACTGCAATAAAGCAGCCTTATTTAAAATTACTTAGAATAAGACAATGTATGATTTTCAAGTAACAGCAGACAGCAAGAGCTGCACTTTCTTACAAAATAATGTGAGACCAGAAGCTTTATGTTGAATGTAAGAAGCCTTGGTCGCCAATCAGCAATCGAACTTCATTACTTTAACATTGTTAGGTGTTCAAGTTACTCATTCGTAGTCATTAATTATTGATTTATTTAAATATTAACGTAGAGTATTTTTTTAATTACTTTACGTTTAATAAATATAAGCGTTCAAGTTGTTGTAGAAGAAAATACAGCATTTTTTGTAATTATAAAATTAAAATAAATTTGATAGTAGTGTTTTTGGAAATAAACTCTTTAAAAAGAAGCTCCCAACGACTCAAAATCTATCTGGCGCAGCGCAACGGATTCCAGAAGGGTACTAGCAATTCTAAAATCGAAGAACTAGTAACCGTGAATTTCAATTCTTTACTGGAACAGAACACAAAGATTGGACGAAGCACAAAATCTACTGAATCCAATACAGAAGAAAGGCTATGGAACTAACAATCACATTATTGTGAGTACCTATAGTTCATTTTCCTTGTCATTTTTTTCAATTGCATATTGATATTAGTAAGTAAGATTTGAAAAGAAAATAATTTTTTTATACACAATTTATTATCGAAACAATTATTCAGCAAACATCTGAATTTCATGAGATTATAGCAGAGGTTAATAATTAAACACAATCCAAGATAGCAGTAAGTGACTTTTAAATAACTTTAGTGCAAACCAGACTAAGGTAACAGAGCATAAATAATTCATACAATACGAACTCAGACAACTTAAGGTTATATTTAGATTCGATTCCAACATATGACGGAAATAAGGCCTTTGTATTCATATTCATTACCGCGGCGAAATATTTCTGAAAAGCTTTTACAAGCAGAGGGAGATCGAGAAAAATATGTGGTTTTTAAGATTAATTTGAAGTAAATTAACGGGCAGAGCTTTAGCTTTAGTAGCGAGTAGGGATTATTTAAATGATTGGGAAAATTATAGGAAAATATTAGTTGTTTATTTTGGTTGCTAAAGAAATATTAAATGCTTAATTAGGGCTTTATTGAACTTAAGAATGGAGAATAATCAATCAATCATCGTATCAATTTGGTATGCGATGTCAAGATGTGAGAAATTTAATTCTAACCAAACTTAAATAGGAAGAATCGGATACTAATATAGGTTTAATTAAAGCCAAAATGTACGCCGAAATGGCTGTAGATACGTATATAAACGCGTTACCGGAGCAGTTATCAGACAAATATAGATTTAAAACTCCCAAGTTTAGAGGAGGCTTTGAATTTAATAATAGAGGAAGAGACCGTAATGTATTATAGGAACAGAATTGACAATCCAAATATTAACAAAAATTATCAGCCAATTAAGACTATACAAGCAGCGAGACCAATACCGACACAACCCAAGTTTACATCATTTATCACACCGACAAATCATTTGAGAATTAATAATTGAAACTTTAACAATCCAAATTTAAACAATCAATTTCGACAGTGTCCAAAACCTGCATTTACACCCAAGTTCAGTTAGAACACAAATCGAACATAGCAAACATTCGACGTAAATTCTAACAGAAACGCACCCATGACGAATAATAACAGCAATCCCAGTAATTAATTTTAATTTGTATTTTGTATTGTATCAATATTAATATGCACGTAATGGTACGAATTTTCAAAATGTATCTCAACATTCCGTATTTAAAAAAAAAACAAAACGTCTTAACACAATGTAATCAATCAATTAATAGATATAATTAGCTAACATGAAGGATATGGAATCAGCTATTTGTAATGTAGAAAAAAATATACAATCGAGGGCGACGCCGGTAAAACTTCAAATATTGTAACTAATTTTAATTGAGCGATGTAAATCTGATTTAAGTACATGCGCCATCGACTACCGTCTTAAGTATAGAACAATAATGAAATGGCTGCTACATTAATAATGGTTTAGAAGATTCTAAGCATATATGATGAATATACTACGAAAAATAAATATCAGTTTAACTACAGAAGAAATGTATCTAAATTTGAACAACTTAAATTATTGCACAATTAACTTTTTATAGTTAGTTCGTTTAATAAGTTCATGTAAGCGACACGATCGATAGTTATTTGTGGAAAGAAATGTGTCTTGTAGAATTTATTATATTACTAACAGAGAATGCGAAATTAAATAAAATACGCTTATGAACATTCAACCAAGTCGACGTAGTAGTAAAAGATTATTGAAATATACGTTTTGAATTGACAGACAATTCATTTGACTATTGTGCTTCACGTCGCTGTGCTCCACCGTCGTCCGTGGTATGATTTTGTGCAATAGACAATTAATTACAATTACATAAACGCGGACATGTACTAAACAACATCTACGGCATATAATTTATGTACTCCTTTTGCAACCTATAAGAACACCTTGATATGTCGTCACATACTAACGAACGCTCATTTGGGTGTTTTTTATGTGCTTATTCTACATTTTTTAAAAGTAGGTTGATAATACATATTCGGTCGCATACTAACGAACGTCCATTCGCATGCAATTTATGTAATTATTCTGCATCTTGTAGAAATACCTTAAAAAGGCACATGCGATCCCATGCCAACGTACGTCCATTCGCATGCAATTTGTGTAATTATTTTGCATCTTCTAAATGGAACTTGAAGTTTCATATGCGATGCCATACTAACGAACGTCCATTCGGGTGCAATTTATGTAATTATTCTGCATCTTTTAAAGTGAACTTGGAAAGTCATATGCGGTCCCATACTAATGAACGTCCATTTGCATGCAATATATGCAATTATTGTGTATCTTGGAAAGGGAACTTGAAAAGTCATATGCGGTCCCATACTAAGGAACGTCCATTCGCATGCAATATATGTAATTATTCTGCATCTTCGAAAGGGAACTTGAAAACTCATATCCGATGCCATACAAACGAACGTCTTTTCGCGTGCAATTTATGTAATTATGCTGCATCTTGTAAAAGTACCTTAGAAATGCACATGTGGTCTCATACTAATGAACGTCCGTTCACGTGCAATTTATGTAATTATTCTGCCTTTCATAAAGGTAACCTGAGAAGACATATGACGTCCCATGCGATGGCAGGGCCTTTTGTCTGTAATCTGTGTAATTATTCTGCATCTTGTAAAAATACCTTGAGAAAACATATTCGATTACACACAAACAAACATCCATACGATTGCAGATTATGTAATTACGTTACATCTCGTAGAAGTACCTTGAAAATTCACATTCGGTCTCATACTAACGAACGCCCTTTCACGTGCACTTTGTGTAATTATTCTGCATCTCGTAAAAGCACTTTGAAAATGCACATACGGTCCCATACTAACGAACGCCCATTCGCATGCAATTTATGTAATTACGCCGCATCTCGTAGAAATACCTTGCAAAGGCACATGCGGTCACATACTAACGAACGCCCATTCTCATGCAGTTTATGTAATTATGCTGCATCTCTTAAAAGTAACTTGACAATGCATATGCGGTCCCATACAAACGAACGTCCATTCGCATGCAATTTATGTAATTATGCTGCATTTTTTAAGGGTAGTTTAAAAATTCATATGCGGTTCCATACAAAAGAACGTCCTTTCCCTAGCAATTCATGTAATTATTCTGCATCTCATAAAAGTCATTTGCAGTCTCATACTAAACGGGGTCAATTAGTATACAATTTGTACGATTATACCGCAACACAGGAATGTTATTTAAAAAAGCATATGTATTCGCGTACTAAATAATATTCATTGAAATGCAACATATAATCATTTCTACATTCTATAAAGGTGCATTGAAGGTTCATATATTCTCATATACTAACGAAGGCCCATTTGCATGATTTATATGATCGTATTGTGCCCATCAAAATTGAAAACCAATACGCGGTCCCATAGTAGTAAGCGTCCGCCTCGTGCAATATGTGTGATTATATCCAAAAAAAATTCTATAAAAACATTTGTGGTTACTGGCAAGATTAAATTTTGTGAAAAATTTGTGAATTCATTTTTGGATATTTTGTATAAATCTCAAAATGATTTATTTAATCGTTTATATTTCCTTACATACTAACAACTGTCCAACTATATGTATTTTATGTAACTGTGCCATTTCGAATGGACCTGCACCTTGCCGAAGTTCTAAATTACTAGAACAGGTGAAATGGCTTGCGTGTTCTAATGAGCTAAAGAGCCAAACTACAGGTGCAACCAAAGTAGTAGGGTCGTTAGTGAGGAACCAGACTAAGACAGGTCCCCGAAAGAGGGCAGCGGCTCTTTCGGTACTTAGATTGGCAGAGACCATAGGGGTCGGTATGGCAGTCTAAGACACACTACCGCGATGTGGAAGCAACAGGAAACCACCACATTACCTCCCAAGTACACAGCTTACTTAAATTGTAATAAGAATGATGGCATTCTCTGTGGTAAAAGATTCCGGAGTTAGAATAGTCTCCCATTCGCATCTCCGGGAGGCTACTTCGGAGGATGCGATCGGAAATAGCCATAAAATGGGAAATTATTCGAAAATGCAGGAAAGCTAAAGAACAATGGATCGATGAAAAGTGCAAAGAGGTACAAACGAAGATGGAAATAGGAAAGACAGACGAAGCATACAAATTAATTAGAATGAATTTTAGGGATATAAAACGGTATAGCAAAAATATAAAGGACGCACAAGGAAACATCATCATAGAAAACGTAGAGAAAGTGGGTAGATGGCAAGAATGTATAGGAATTTATATGCATGAGAGGAACTAACTGCATTAGAACAGGAATCAGACATTGAAAATGATGGCTTGGGATATCCTATACTTAGAGATGAGTTTGAATTAGCATTAGAGTCTGAAAAATGGTAAAGCTCCGGGTACAGATAAGGTGCAAGCAGAAATTCTAAAAGCCGCTGGACAAGCAATAACAGAACGTCTCTTCCAACTTGGAAGCTATATGTATGAGACAGGTGAGATACCCAAAGATTTCAAACGTAACATCATAGTAACTATACCAAAAAAGAAAGGCGCTGATAGATGTGAAAATTTTCGAACAATAAGTTTGACAGCACACGTGTCAAAAATATTAACTAGAATTGTGCAAAGACGAATGGAAAACGGGCGGAAGAAATACTAGGAGAAGACCTATTTGGGTTTAGGCGAAACAGGGGAACACGGGAGGCTATTTTAGCTCTGAGAGTGATAATAGAGAAAACAATAAAAAAAGGGGAAAGCGTGTATATAGGATTTGTAGATCTGGAAAAAGCATTCGACAATGTAAAATGAAAAAAAATGTTTGAAATACTCAAAAAGATTGGAATGAGTTATAGGGATAGACGAATAGTACATAGTTTATACAAAGAGCAAACAGCAGTAATAGAAATAGAGCAGGAACGTAGAGAAGTAAACATTAGGAAAGGGGTGAGACAGGCATGTGCCCTATCTCCATTGATTTTTAACTTGTACGTAGAAGAGGCAATGAATACTGTCAAATGCGGGAAGACATTTGGAATTACTATGTACGGACAAAAAATTGATATGATTAGATTTGCAGATGATATAGCGGTATTAGCGTCTAGCAAGGAAGAGGTAGAAGCTGCTCTTAATGAAATGGAAACGGTTCTAACAGAGAGATATGGTATGAAAATTAACAAAGCTAAAACTAAAGTTCTAGTATGCAAAGGTGGGGAAAATAAATCAAAAACAAGAATACAAGTATGTAACACGAACTTACAAGAGGTTAAGGATTTCTGCTACCTAGGAAGCCAAATAACGCAAGATGGGAAAAGCACAAAAGGTATAAAACTTTTAACAAAACATTTAACAAGAAAAAGCAACTACTGTGCTCAAAGACCACAAACATAGAAACAAGGAAAACATTGCTTAAAACATATGTATGGAGCACAGCACTGTACTGCTGTGAAGCCTGGACTGTAGGAGAAGCAGACAAGAAAAAGGTAGAAGCGTTTGAAATGTGGTGCTACAGACGTATGATGAAGATATCATGGACAGACAAAGTTAAGAACGAAGAGGTAGGGGAAGAAAGAAATATGTGGAAAACGGTAAAAAATAGGAGAGATAGGATGATAGGCCACATACTACGGCATGAGGGAATAGTACGGAATATATTAGAAGCAGAGATAGGAAAAAAAGAAAAAGAGGCAGACCTAGGTTAGACTTCTGCACACAGATAGTAAAAGATGTAGGCTGTAGGGGTTTCAGGAAGATGTGTAGGCTAGCCCAGAATAGAAATCAATGGAGGTACGCATCCAACCAATACCAAGATGGATAAATTAATGACGAAAAAATAACTGTGCTTACACATGATGATTATTATAAGTAACTACAAGAATTGGTTGGGCGATATTTTCGAATAATGTTAAGTGTGTGAAAGAATTTACTGGAAAACCATTACTTCGGCAAATGTCTAAGTGTTGGGGGATCTTGGTAGCCTCAGGTTGCTTAACCCCCTTCACTGAATCTCGGTGAAATAGGGCATAAAATTAGAAAACAATAGAAGGGGAACCAGCTGTATTCACATGCTGTGTGAGAATTCAGGAAACTATGTAAGCTAGCTCAGAATATAAATAAGTGCAGGTACGTGTGCAACCAATTTTGAGACGGAAAACTTAATGACGGAAAAATAAGCGCAGATAAATCTGATGATTAGTATGAACAACTAGTTGTTGGTTGCGAAATATCTGTAACTAATGATAACTGTGCGAAAAGATATATTGGAAAATATATTAAATCGGAAAATGGTTAAGTGTTGGGGGAACTTGGCAGCCACAGGCTGCTTACCTCCCTTCACAACCACTGAAAGTCGGAGAAATAGGGTATATAATTGTAAAACAATAGAAGTTGACCGAACTGCATCTAACAAGAAAGAACAGCGCCTATGAGGAAAGACAACAAACAGAACAAGAAGAAAATTGTTGAAAGCATATGTGTGGAGCACAGCACAGTATGCCTATGAAATACGGGCAGTCTGAAACGCAGACAGAAAAACGGTAGCAGATTTTTGAAATGCTGTTCTTCAGATGTATGAGGACGATAGCATGGACAAACAAAGATAATAACAAATAGGTTATAGAAATAATAGGGGAACAAGGATATCTGGGGAAAAGATAAGAGAAATAGAAGGGCAGAATACGTTCTAAGGCATTTTTGGAGAATAGTATGGGATATATTACAAGCAGAGATAGAAAAAAGAGGTAGATGTAGACCTAGATCAGATAGTTATTGATGCAGACTGTGCAAATTTCAGGGAAATCTGTAGGTTAGTTCAGAATAGGAAACAATGATGGTACGCGTCTAACCGGTTCCAGGACTGAAGACCTAATAATGATGATGTAACTGTGGTACATAACAAAACGCCATTTGTTATCGTTCAAAGGGGGCGGCGTCTGTAAGCAAGTAGGCTTGGCTTAGTTAATTGTTTAATAAACATAAGCAAAATCATTGTAAGTTCCAAATTTACATAATATAAAAAGTGAAATTGAATGATTAAGCAGTTAGGATGACTTCATGGTTGCTGTGGAGCCAGGAGTAAACTTGAGCATCGACTAAATGTCTGTATGCGCCATTTAATGGGGTGTATAAGTCTTCGGAAGTCGTCGGCTTTCTTCGGGAAGCTTTGCAAGTTGCTTAAGATGCCCAGTGTGAACTTGAACAATGAAGATTAGGACATATATACAGGTCGGCGAGGTCCAGACATCTTCGGTGGTGTTCGGATCTCGTCGGTAATCTTCATGTTTTAAGGGGTGGGTCAAAGTTACGTTAAAAGAAATTATGAAATGAAATTATATGCACTTAAAAACTATTATTTACAATATATACAAAAGAAAAGGGGTTCAGAAGGTATTCGGTGTCTTCTGAAGTCTTCGGCAGGCTTCGTGGGGGATGAGCTTCTACGGGGTTGTAAGGTTGTAAGGACGATTGTACAATTCGGCATTTTCTAAATTTCGTATTGCTAATACGTTCAGCAGATCGTCCATTATTAATTTTTAATATGGGATTGCTACTAGAATTACTTCAATTCAATTTCCTAACTTTATTTAAATTACAGATTATACCATGAGCCAAAAAGAAGGAATTTAAATAAACCTTTAATATTTTTACTTAGCTATAACCTCACTTTCTGAACATTCACGATGATTTTACAGCTCGCACAAAAATGTTCAAATATAGATGCGTCTTTACGCACACGTAACTATTCGTCGCGTCAAAAATTGGAACGTTCAGAATTCGTAACGTTACGCATACGTTTTCAACTTACGAATGGTCAAAAATTGCCCTCCTGATCGATAGCTAATTTCTGGAGAGAGATATGTTTTGTAGAGTTTGTTGTTTGCTAACAGAGAATTCGCACTTAAAATAAAATGCGCTTATGAACATGCAACCAAGTCGGCGTATTAGTAGACGGTAGACAATTAGTGAAACATACGTCTTGGATAGACAGACAATTGATGTAATTATTGCGCTTCGTGTATAAGACCTCACCACAAAGACTCTCTGTGGTGTGATTTTTGTACCACCTAAAAAATTTAAAATTGCATTACTGGGCCATATACGAGTACTAAAGAACATCTGTTATATATAATTTATGTACTTATGATGCATCCTATAACAGCACATTGATATGTCGCCACCTACTAACGAACGCCCATTTGTGTGCTTTTTATGTCTTGCTTCTGCATCTTGTAGAAGTAAATTGTTAATCCATATGAGGTCCCATGCTAACGAAGGTATATTCGCATGCAAATTATGTAATTATACTGCATATTGTGGAAATAACTTGAAAAGGCACATGCGCTGCCATACTAAGCAACGTCCATTTGCGTGCAATTTATGTAATTATTCTGCATATTCTAAAGGGAACTTTAATGTTCACATGCGGTCGCATACTAACGAACGTCCATACGCATGCAATTTATGTGATTATGCTGCACATCGTAGAAATACCTTGAAAATTCATATGCGGTCCCATACGAATGAACGTCCATTCGGTTGCAATTTATGTAATTATTTTGCATCTTATAAAAGTCACTTGAAAATTCATATGCGGTTGCATACGAATGAACGTCCATTCGAGTGCAAGATATGTGATTACTTTGCATCTTCTAAATGGCACTTGAAAACGCATTTGCAGTCCCATACTAATGAACGTCCATTCACATGCAATATATGTAATTATTCTGCAACTTCTAAATGGCACTTGAAAATGCATATGCGGACTCATACTAATGAACGTCCATTCACTTGCAACTTATGTGATTATTCGGCATCTTTTAAAGTTAGCTTAAAAATTCATATGAAGTTGCACACAAAAGAACGTCCATTTACATGCAATTTGTGTAATTATTCTGCATCTTCTAAATGGCACTTGGAAATTCATATGCGGTTCCATACTAATGAACGTCCATTCGCATGCAATATATGTAATTATTCTGCACCTTCTAAAGGACACTTGAAAACGCATATCTTGTCCCATACTAATGAACGTCTATTCGCATGCAACTTATGTGATTATTCTGCATCTTTTAAAGGTAGCTTAAAAATTCATATGCAGTTGCACACAAAAGAACGTCCATTTCCATGCAAATTGTGTAATTATTCTGCATCTTCTAAAGGGAACTTGAATATGCATATGCGGTTCCACATGAATGAACGTCCATTCGCATGCAATTTATGTAATTATTCTGCATTTTGTAAAACGAGCTTAAAAAGGCATATGCGGTCCCATACTAATGAACGTCCATTCGGATGCAATTTATGTAATTATTCTGCATCTTGTAAAACGAACTTGAAAAGGCATATGCGGTGCCATACTAATGAACGTCCATTTGCATGCAATTTATGTAATTATTCTGCATCTTTTAGGGGTCGGTTAAAAATCCATATGCGGTTGCATACAAAGAACGTCCATTTGAATGCAATTTATGCGATTACACGGCAACGCAGAAATGTAATTTACAGAAGCATATGCAATCGCATACTAACTAGCATTCATTGAAATTCAATATATATAATCTTTTTACATTCTATAAATTTACCTTGAAAGTACATACCAATGCAGGTCCATTTGCATGCTTTTTATGTTTGTATTATGCACATCAATATTGAAAACTCATCACATACTAACCAACACCGATTTGTTAACAATATTTTTTCGAAGCAAAAAAATACATGTGTGATCCCATACTTACAGACGCCCATTTACGTGCAATTTGTGTGATTATGTTGTAACATTATGTGGTGTTCTATGTGTGGTGTTGGTTTTTACTAGTATTAAATCAAACGTGCCGTTTGCTGTTGGCATGGAAGCATATCAGGACTGCAAATTAATTTTTTCTAGATGACGTAACAGGAGGAAATGTTGAAGAAAAATTAGAGTTTGTAAGTTAGTTGTAAGTAGTAATAGTTAGTAATATTTATACGTTGTTTTATAATCTTAATATAAATATTTAAAAGATTTAGAGAGTAGTATTTTGTATATGTTTTTAAATTACAAGTAATTCAATTAAAAGATACACACATTGTTTGCGCAACAAGTGCGATATTCAATTTAATTTTGGTTTTACCATTTATTTCATGTGATACAAAATTGTCCCTCTCTTATTCGATGCCGTACATGTAAAGCAAAACACCATTCGACTTTACACACCACTTCACCCACTACTGTTTCGACTAACCCACAACCACCTTCAGGCACTTCGTCATATAACTGTATTCCTAATACAAGCAATATTTCCGAAGACCTATCCAGTACTCTTTGTGGTGTAGCAAACGCCAATCAGAGCACCGTACTTCTAGCCACCGCTGTTGTCAACATTTGCGACAGCAATGGCAATTTCTGCCCTATCAGAATAATTATAGATTCTTGTAGCCAATGTAATTTTATTAATGAAAGATGTGCACGTTATTTAAATTTACAGCGACATCATTCTTCAACTACTACTTTCGGTCTCAATGACATGGCTTCAAATTCAACTAGAGGCATGACACATGTCACAATCAGACCACAGGACAACTTGGAACCTACACTTACATTCGATGCGATCAATGTTCTCGTGTTCTGTTCTGACATGCCACAAATTCCAATAGAAAAAGAGTGGTCACATTTACAAAGTCTTCAACTTGCTGATAAATCATATCGTTTTCCTGCTCCTATCGACTTATTGGTAGGCGCCGAAATATTTCCACGCATTTTAACGGAGGGTTAGGTGTTAGGTAGTCCAGGGCAACCTACGGCTATTAACACAGTTTTTGGTTTGGTAGTTGTTGGAAAGATTATGCAACAAATTTCTCCGAGTACTTATTCCCTTTTTACAAGCACTCATATTCCGTTGAAAATTTCAATACCAAAATTTTGGGAAATTGAACAGATTCCTTCTAAAGTGAATTCTTCCCCGGAAGAAATAAAGTGCGAAGAAATATTTTGTAATACCGTGACCCGAACCGCATCGGGTCGTTTTCAAGTTTCCCTTCCGTTTCGTGATGCAGAGCCTGTTTTAGGCGACACATACAGCCAAGCTTACCGGCGATTTATTTTACTAGAAAACAAATTGCTAAAATGACCTGAACTTTACTTATCATATTCAAATATTATGCAAATGTACATAGAACAGAAACACATGTCCCCAATTTCGGAGCCCTGTGTTGATAATTCCATTTCTTGCTATTTACCACATTTTTGTGTGGTAAAACCAGATAGCATCAGCACTAAGGTCAGGGTAGTGCATGATGCATCAGCAAAAAGTTCTAAAGGTCTGAGCCTCAATGATACGTTGTTACAAGGACCCAAGTTACAAAAAGATATTTTTTCATTACTTCTAATTTTCCGAGTTCATCCGATAGTCTTTGTAGCAGATGTTCTCGCAAATATTGGTTACTCTAATCATAGGAAATTTCAAAGAACGCTATGGAGATTCTCTCCTAATAATCCAATTTCACATTTCGAGTTAAACCGTGTAACTTTCGGTCTTAAGTGTTCGCCTTATTTGGCAATGCGAACTATCTTGGAGCTTGCTGATAGAGAAAAGGAGCGTTTTCCTCGTGCAAGTGATCTTTTAAAAACACAGATGTACGTAGATGACGTCTTAGCTACTTGCACTTCTGTTTCGGATGCTCTTAGCATGCAGGAGGAGCTAATAGGCATCTTAAAATCAAGAAAGTTTGAATTAAAAAATGGTCGAGCAACGATCCTGAGTTACTTACAGTACATCAAATTCTGACTTACAATTACCTATTACTTTCAACAAAGAACAACCCAGCTTTGTCAAAGTGTTGGGACTTCAATAGAATTCGCAAAATGGTTCTTTTTCATATACAGGAGAAACCATAAGTCGAACCTGTACAAAACGTACTATTCTTTCCGATATAGGACAGATTTTCGACCCGCTTGGTCTATTAAGTCCAGTGTTACTTCAAGCCAAGCATATTATGCAATGCTTGTGGAAATCTAATATAGATTGGGACGATCAACCTTCGCAGGCTATTGTAGATTCTTGGACATGCTTGAAAAACAAATACTCATTGTTAGCTAATTTCAAACTTCCGCGGCACATTAACTCGAATGACGATCTTAGATGTAATCTACACGGGTTTTGTGGCGCCTCGGTGATTGGTTATTCAACAGCAATATTTTTACGTGTCTGAAACAGTGGCAAAATCACAGTTACTTTACTATGTGCTAAAAGTAAAATCGCTCTTCTCAAAACTTTGAGCTGGCTCGCTTGGAATTGTTAGGCACGGTTTTATTAGCCGATTTAATTTCTGTCGTAATATGTACCCTTTCTGAAAAAGTTGCATTTCGAAATATTTTTACTTGGACTGATTTACAAATCGTTCTAGCGTGGCTAAACGCCTCACCCAGTAGATGGAAGACGTTTGTCGCTAATCAAGTGAGTCATATACAGGACATATGTAACATTATTTTGTAATGTTAACGAATAAACAGATCAATTAATTAAAATTCAGTAACTTGCATAAAGAATAGACAAAAATTCCACAATAAATTACTTCATATTTCAGTCAGGCTCCCTTATAATAAAAGACCGGAGTTACAAATAGCTTCAGGCTAAACTATTGTAAATTCCAGCGGCTTTCATCATTTAAAGGTCTACCCTAGTAAATCAAATACAATAAACCTCTTAAAGTTTAGGTCGGTTACAGATTGACGAAAGTGATAAAATTAAAATGTAATAGTACCTTTTAGCGTAAATAAAAGAAAGCGATTTTCAGTTTGAAAAGCTTAACCTTCTTAATACTTTCGTTGATTGACAGCGGGTTATAGAAAACGAAACATTATAAATAGCGAAAACTATTTCCAATTTGATTTGTTCGAATATTACAAGTAATTTTAAGTAGTCTGGAGACATCCATTGTATTTAAAATCCATTTCGGCTCAAGTAGGTTAGCCGGTCTTTGTTAATGACAGACTACTGTCGCTATAGGTAGGTTCCACATTTCAATAATTAAGAAATTCGTAGAAGGTACAATATAATTTAAACCCTTGGGAAAATAATTGCTTCCGTGACTCTCATCTAAAAAGGGGTTGGATTTGGTTTTTGAAATCTTGTTTTGTGGGAGGTTCTGTTCAGTCATTGGATAACAGAAAATGCCGTACATAATGATTAGGGTAGGAATTAGTCTATATAACTTAAGGCTTTAGCCAAAAAAGAGAGAGTTTTTTTTCCAATGGGGCTGTCCGTGGTCAAGAAGTAGAAAGAAACGTAGTTTGCGGGTAGCGTTCTCCGGCATCACAGATATAATATTTCACTTCGTATCACGATATTAAAAATTGGAAAGGAGTGATTACTTTACCAATTCGCGAGGGCTATGCCCATATGTTCGCGGATTTATAGTGATACAAGGTAACTAACAAAAAGCTTGTAGGCGTGTAACGCACAAGTAAGTGATATTGTCAAGAAGATTCTGCCGGGTTCGTATGCCAGTCAATTCTTTAAAAATTATAAACAGAAGCAACAAGCGAGATTCTCTCCCCCAATTTAAGAACTGTTCTACGTTGGAAGACAAACCCTCAAACAATGGACAATTTTTAGTAAGTAAGTTTTTATAGTTAAGTAGCATGACCAATTTTTAGTTAGTTTGTTTGTTAGGACGTTTTGGCCATAAATCGTAGGATTAATTTAGTGTAAGATTTATAATATAAGTTTTCGTTCATATACAAGTGTTTGGCAACTACTTATGTACTCAAAATTTTCATAAATTCCATAGTCACCTATTCACTTAAATTTCTAAATTAAAATGAATGAATGTAAGAGGTTCACGTTTCTTGCTCTGTGAATTCAATAGTTTTGTTTGCCGTTGATTAAGTCAATAGTTTTTCTTATTTTTTTATAAGTAGTAAAAAGTGAGGAATTGATTAAAAGAAACAATTGTCCTCCTTGGGATGACAAGTCTCTCAAGGTTTTGTATGAACATTTGGACATTCTCGACTTGTCTGGCGCTCTTGGCAATTGTCATTAAGCCACAATATTTTATGAAAGGTAAGTGCCAAATCTTTTGTAGTATATTATAAATTAATTTAACCCTTTTTGCAAAATTTTCCTCTATATGATCCACGACCTTCCGCTAGCTAGTGCCGGTGACCTCCCCTTTAATTTTTGTTTTACAGGCCGCCCCCATTTTATAATTTTACTGGAAAATACATACGTAGTAGCTTTTCCGCCTGTAACACATAGTTCACCCCCTTTTCTGGCACTACGTGCCGTCTGCTTTCAATGCCGCAGATGTCGGGTCCCGCGGGAATACCTCATCGGAAATGCTTACTAATTGTCTCTGGTGGAACGGTCCAGAGTTTCTTTCACTCCCCCAAAACTTGTGGGAAACTTATTAACACTTTCCGCCTGTTATTAATCCCGAGGCAGACCTGGAAGAAAGACAGCACGTATTTACTGCAAGTACGGAAATTCATTTTTTAGATTTCTTGCTTGAACGATTTTCGTCCTTAGATAAAATTTTCAGAATTTTATTCTACTGTTTACGCGTTAAAAGCAATTTTTGAAGACATTCTGAGAAAATTTACGGAATCCCCACCCCCTTTGAGATTCAAAACAGTCTTCTAATTTTTGTCAAACACGTGCAATCGACGGCTTTTACGGAGCTAATTGATCAGATAAAAGAAGGTAAATTACTGCTAAAACCTTTTCGATGCCTTTCTTTATTTATCGATCCAGGTGGACTTTTAAGAGTAGGAGGTCGTCTTAGAAATTCCGAATTGGCTTACGAAGCTAAGCACCCCCTACTTTTACCAAGTGAACATAGGCTTACTAGTCTTATCGTTGAAAACACGCACTATAAATATTTGCATCCCGTAGGTAGAGTTATAGAGTTGCACCCGGGAGACGACGGGCAATTACGTGTAGTTACTGTCAAGACTGCCACGGGTGTTTATAGACGACCAGTAGTTAAACTATGCCCTTTGCCTTGCGCTTAGTTTAACTTTGTTTTTACAGAGTATTTCCTTTGTTACATTAGTTACATAAATTTTCATTTTCATTTTCATTTTCATGTTACATTAGTTACATAAATTTTCATTTTCTAATTTTAAGTTTTTCGGGTTAGGAAAACACAACGTGTTTTCAGGGCAACCATGTTTGCGCAAGAAGTGCGATATTCAATTTAATTTTGGTTTTACCATTTATATCAAATGAACGGAACGCACGCGCGGTCAAAAACAGAACAATCCTCGCGTGTGTTATCAGTGGCAGTCAAGCTTTTAATAGAAACAGTTGAATTTTAAAGTACCTGTCGAGACGTCAACTTCGCGAGTCTGTCGCATCGGAAGTGCTCTAGAACCGTCTAATTGTTTGGTGCGAGTTGTTTTGGTTTCCTTTCCTTTTGTTTCCAAAATATCATCTTACAGCTTCAAGTGATAAAACTGGACCGCTGCCGCTATCAACATCGGTAAGTCTTTGACTTTTGTTTACGTTTTTCTGCTATAAACTGTTCAACCATTTACGTATTTCCGTTAGGATTTTGTCGAAACAATACACGACTGGTCCACTAATTAATCGAAGGAAAAATATTAAATTTGCTGCCGTGTGCTGTTACAAAAAAAAAAACCTACACACATAATAAATTTTGTTTAAATTAACAACATGTATAGATAAAATTATATAAAATGTTCAAGTATTTTTTAAACAAACCTGATTGTTCTGGTATAGTGCTCGCAATTTCTAAATAGGTCTCGTCATCCGTACGTCGCACAAGTACTAACTATTTAAGCAGATGTTTGTCAACTTTAATACCGTTAATTTACATTTCCAATGCTCCACCCGAAGGTACTACATTGGCCAGGAGGCGAGTTTTTTGTTGCCTGGAAATTTAGAATTTTGCCGAACCCTTGCCGTTCCAGACAAGGTAGGGATCTTTAACGTGCGTGACAACACTCACACACGGGACCTCCATTTAACCTCTCATCCGAACGAGGGCGTAATATTTGTGAAAAATGCTCACCTGCCATTTTTCAAGCAGTCGGCCGTGTCGGGATTTGAACCCGGGACCTTGGGATCCGTAGTCTTACGCTTACTACATTGATCCACGGCGACGCCCAACTTTAATACCGCACAATATTTATGCTACAGTTTCGGTTTGAATAGTAGCAATGTACGACGTTGCCAATAATTTTAAAGCCAAATATTAAATGTTGACGTTTAAGATTTAGGTTATAACATAGGTTATAACATAGCGTCCTTTATCTTACAAGTCGGAACATTAATTTGGCAACACTGCTTTTTATTTTTCAGTGGAGGCCATCGACTTGGAAGTTGGAACTAGCAAAATCTATAAAAACACGTTTAATTATTAACAAAATATTTCTAGATTTCACATTAGTTTTTGCTGCTGTAGCCTTTTTACTTGTATTTTCTTTAGTAAAATTATTCAATAGTACATTTGCAAATACAGAAAGTAAATGATCTAATATAATGGAATATTTATGCCGACAAATATTTCCAGTTTTGAACCAAAATGTTAATTGTTTTTCCATTAAAGTTTTCTTTCTAACTACTTCAATTAAAGTAGTTCTATGGGAACCTAAATTTATATATTCCTTTATATTATCAGTACTTATGCCAAAGTTTATCATGTTTCTTACTGATTCCTACTATTCCTAGTTCAAAGTGATGCGTTGTCGAAACCGTAACCTAATTGTTTTGTTCAATTCATCTATCCACTGTGAATTTAATTTATCGTTTTGTTATTTTCTAATTGTCTGTGGTGTCTATGTAGGTTTGTTATCGCTCTCGTTCAAACACCGCATGTGTTAAATGTTTTAAGTGTGGATAAAATATTTTGTGAACATTGTAGTACTTTGTGTTAATTAAAGTTTATTCCATCATGAAAAGCGATGTAGATTTTTAAATGCAATGCCACAACCACTTTAAATAGGGGCTCGACTAACGTCACATAAACATCGGTTTACATATGTATTGTTAGCATGGATTATTTAGGATCATTTGCGAACATTTATGTAGTGGTATGGACATTCAAGAAAATTGTATTGCTACGATAATGGGTACAATTTTATGAAATCTGAACGGCTCGAAAAACCAAGGTACCGAACGAAGTAAAGAAAATAAAAATTAAAGAGAAGAAGAAGAAGAAATTGAAGAAAATAAGTAGGCAGTATCACGGAACGAAGGTAAAGGTAGAACGGCGTCAACACTGTCAAAGTCGTCAAAGTACGGATGTTTCTTCAGAAAAGAAACAGGAAAGTCTTCGACCTCAGAAGAAAATTGGTTTCCTGCAGAAAAACCAAAAGTAAAGAAAAAAAGTGAGGAAGAAAACCAACAGTAACAGCCAAAATGACCAAAGTGTCAAGCCTCATAGTAAGCTGAGGAACAACAAAAATGCCAAATAGACAAAAAAATAATTATTTCAAGCTGTGGTACCCAAGGAATCGCAACAAACGAAAAACCGAAGAAAAGAATTGCTAACTAGGCCTAATGTCGACTAAGTCGTGGTTTCCGAAAAGAAGAAATACGGACTAGAAAGCACCTACTACAGGAAGTGGATCAAAAAAAATGTTATCAAGTCAACACGAGGACCGACAAAAAGTAACACCAGCCCCAGGGAAAAGGAGAGGAATGTGGAACGAAAGGAACGAGAAAAAAGAGAAAAAAGAGAAAAAACCCAGAAGAATAACACCAAGTAACAAGTACAAGAACCACAAAACAAAACCTACGAATCGCGCAAAAGAAAATAAAACAAAATCCCAGTGTAGATATGTATGAGTAAGTGTGTGTGTATGTGTGTGTGTTGTTGATGTATGAGTATGTGAGTGTGTGTGTGTTGATGTATGTGTAGGTGAGTGTATGTGTGCTTGTACAAACTGTGTGTATGTATCTAGTGTGCGTGTATATAGTGTGCGTGTGTGTATGTGTTGGACCGCTGTAGTTGCCTCTTACGACAGGCAGCTGGTACCATAGGACTATTCTATTCTCAAACCCACACGGGTGGAAGAAAAAGAAAGAAAACTCAGCAAAACAGGGAAGTAAATTACGAAATCGTAAAGTTCAAGAATGAAGTCCTAAGAAGAGCAAAATTGCCATAATATTCCTTCACAGTGGAATATATCTCTGTCTTCAAAGCATAAATCTTTTATTGCTCTTTTCTTCGGTATTAATATTATCATTAAAACGATGTTAATTAAATTTTTTTTTATCGTGATCTGTGGGAAGGGAATTACTTTCAGAGTCCTCGTCAATTTCCATTTCACTAAAATTTACTTCTTTCACTTCTATTGGTGTCGTTAAAGATACTTCTATGGGATAGTCGTTTGAGTTCAAAATTGTCGTAGTGGCATAGTTGTTAAAATGTCATGTGATTTATGATTCCTTTATCGCTATTCGAATTTACTAAGGCGTTTATCTGTTTTCTGTCCTAGGTTCGAAAGGTGTATTTTTGATCGGTTTGAATATTACTGTTTTGAATTTTAATTGGTATTTTTTCGTGTTCTGTTTTTAACAACCGACTTTTTATATCAATATCCGCTCCTAATCTTTGTAAAAGATCTGCGCCTATCAATCCCTCGTATTTATCGTTAAATTCAAAAATACAAAATTTGTGTTTCATTTTTACATAGAAGGTTTTTGGTAAAGTATATTTGCAATAAATTGGTGTAGTGTCGTTTTATGCGCTGTTCTCCTTCTACAAAATTTGGATAATGTCTCTATACGGTTTTTAGGCTAATTAAAGTTTCTGAAGATCCAGTATCGATTAATAATTTAATTTTAGCATGTGGTATTTCTACATAGGGTAAAATGTGTTGATTAATGTTGTTTAAATTTATTACGTCTGATCGTATATGGTTCTGTCCAACAGAAATTTTCTTCATAGTCCTCTTCGTAATTTTCATACGGGTTGTCACATTCGTAGTTTTCTGAGTAATTAACCTCATCGTCTCTACTTAGATTTGCATAATTATATGTGTCTTCGGGCATCACTTTTATTGTTGAAATCTTCTATTTCTTGGTGAAATAGTTCCTAGGAAGTAAAGTTTTGTTTCTGTGTACAGTCGGGTTCAATCTGAGATACTTTACTGTTCTGTCGAGTGTTGCTAGATGAAGTGTCCATAGGGGTTGGTTTGTAGTAATTGATGGGGTTGTTGTTACTATTTGTCATGTATGCGTTTCTGTTTGAATTTACGCTGAAGGTTTGCCATGTTCGATTTGCGTTCTGATTGAACCAGGGGGTAAATGTAGGTTTGGGAAATTGTCAAAATTGATTGCTCAAATTTGGATTGTTAAAGTTTGGATTATTAGTTCTCAAATGATTTGTCGGTGTGTTAAATGATGCAAATTTGGGTTGTCTCGGTATTGGTATCGCTGTTTGTATAGTCTTAACTGATTGATAATTTTTGTTAATATTTGGATTGTAAATTATGTTCCTATAATACATTACGTTCTCTTCCTCTATTATTAAATTCATTGCCTCCTCTGTAGTTTGGGATTTCTAAATCTAATTTTGTACGATAAACGCTCGGGTAACGCGTTTATATAGGTATCTAAAGCCACTTTGTCGAATATTTTAGTTTTAATTAAACGTACGTTAGGTTTGGGTTCTTCCAATTTAAGTTTGGTTAGAATCAAACTTCTTACAGTTTGACATCGCATACCAAAATGATATAGTGATTGATTGATCCTCATTCTTAAACTCAATGAAGCCCTAACTAAGCATTTAATATTTCTTTGGCCACATTAATTAATATTTTCTTATAATCTTCCCAATCATTCAAATCATCCCTACTCGCTATTAAAGTTAAAGCTCTGCCGGTTAATTTACTTAAAATTAATCTTAATAACCACATATTCTTATCAAGTTCTCATTGTTTGTAAAAGATTTTTAGGAATGTTTCGCAAGCGGTAATGAATATACCTGGTGTCGCTTGATTTCCATCATACGTTGAAATCGAATCTAGATACAATCTTAAGTTATCTGAGTTCACCTTGTATGAATTGTTTATTCTGTTACTTTAGTTAAGTTTGCACGAAAGGTATTTAAATAATCACTTACTGCTATCTTGGATTGTGTGTAATTATAAACCTCTGTTATAATCTCATCAAGTTTATACATTTGCTGAATAATTGTACATAGAGCTACTAGTAGGTATTCTGTCCGGGCATTGCACTTTAAGGAAGCACCTGCACAAGATGGGTCTGTCAGACAACCCCACCTGTCGCGGCTGTCAACAGGAGGATGAGACGGCGGAGCACATTCTGTGCACCTGTCCGGTACTCGCCCGACTTCGAAGATCCATGCTGGGAGACTTCTGGCCCGAGAAGGCCGAAATTCAAGACACCCTCTGGTCCGACATCCTCAAATTTACCTCCAAGGTCGGGTGGTTGAGCATGCAATTTATGTAATTATGCTGCACCTAGTCAGAGTCACTTGAAAATTCATATTCGGTCTCATACAAACGAACGTCCATTCGCATGCAATTTATGTATGTATGCTGCATCCCGTAGAAGTCACTTGAAATTTCATATGCGGTTGCATACAAACGAACGTCCATTCGCATGCAATTTATGTAATTATGCTGCATCTAGTAAAAGCAACTTGAAAATTCATATCAGGTGCCATACAATTGAACGTCCATTCGCATGCAGTTTATGTAATTATGCTGCATCTAATAAAAGCAACTTGAAATTTCATATGAGGTTGCATACAAACGAACGTCCATTCACATGCAGTTTATGTAATTATGCTGCATCTCGTACAGATATTTTGAAAATTCATATGCGTTCCCATACTAATGAACGCCCATTCGCATGCAATTTATGTAATTATTCTGCCTCTCAAAAAAGTACCTTGAAAAGACATACGGCGTCTCATAGTTAGGTACGTCCATTTGCATGCAATTTATATAGTTATTCTGCATCTTGTAGAAACATCTTGAGAATGCATATACGTTCTCGCACACTAACAAACGTCCATTCGAATGCAATTTATGTAATTACTTTGCATCTCATGAAGCTCACGTAATCACACACTTCTCTAATAAACATCTTCTCAATCGTATAAATAGAAACACGTTACCAATGTTTTCCAAACCTCAAATTATTGAATTTATTTGAAATTACCAAAAAAATTAATCAGTTGATTTCACGTTAAGCGAATTGACCACCTAAAAAGTCGGTCCCAGGACGCAACACAAATTTAAGGCAATAATTCTTTTAACTTTAAAATTTTTACCTAATGTACTCAAACCAAATATATCGAACATCAATAAATTAAAGTCATAAATGGCAAACTTGAAGTTTTTATTATTTTGACAGTGGTTTAATTCGCAAAGAAGATTAAGAAAAGTAATAAACAAACATACAAGAAGTATATGTGCTATGGATTTTTGTCAGTGGTAGAAGGACTTTGCAGTTTGCTGTAGGTATGGAAGTTGATCAGAACTTAAAATTAAATTCTTCTAGATGATGTAACAGAAGGAAATGTGAAAGAAAGATTAGAGTTGTAACTTAGTAGGTAGTAAGTAGTAATAGTCAGCTATAATAATATGTTGCCTTATAGAAGACATATAAATATTTAAAGGATTTAGAGAGTAGTATACTGTATATGTATTTAAATTATAAGTAGTTCAATTATAACATACAAACATAATAAACTTTGTTTTATTTAATAACTTTTATGTATATAGTAGGTAAATTTATATAAAATGTTCAAATATTTTTTAACAAGTCTAATAATTGTATTCAGCTACCTTCTCCAACTGCCATTGAACACTACCAATAATTTCCACACATTCTGAAAACTAGTCTTTGATACTAGCAGCACTTCGAGATTACTGATTTGTATCTCTTCATCACATGTCAATTAACCCGCTCACCATATAACTCTACCTACTTGCGCCACCCATCATGCACGAGTCTGGATATAAAGTTTTACGTTTACAAATTCGGCTGCAAGGATTTCCGTCACGAGTAAAACCCACCAGCTGATAAAACAAGTCAGTAGCTTTTCTGGTTTTTACTGAAGCTTTCATGCTTCTCAAGTCTGGGTCATCGGTTGGTGTTTCCAAATTTTATAAGTGACGAAGTGAAGTATCTTTGCGGTGGAGGGACAAGGAACAGGAATCACTTCGACGAACTTAACGACACTTACGTCCGATCTCGTCGAAATCCGCTAGTATAGACTCCTGCTTTAAAAGGCTTCGTTCTCTCGAGCTGTAGTATCTTCACCGTTTTCTACTTCCGGTGCCAACTGTGCTCTTACCACAACCACATTCTTTTACACTGGTAACACAAACAAGGATTAGATTACTTTAAATATCAGTGTTCTTATAGTACACTAACAACCCAAGTATTAGGCAACTGTGAACGCACGACGCGGGTAAAGTTATGGAGAATAATATTTTACCAGCGCCGAGTTAGCCGCGTCGCGAGCAAATTGGCCAATGTAGCAATAGCGACGTCAAAAGCTAATGTTTCTAATATTGGTGATTAATCAATAAGAATCACGGGCTTCCTGCTCGTGATTGGTACAGTCATATAATAGTGTTAGTTCTCAGTATGTAACTACAGTTATGATAACATGAAGCAACTGTTACTATTTCTTAAGCGTAAAACGAAAAGTATGCAAAATCCATCCTAGTGACAGAGTTACAATATCCCATATAAAAACCAAGGTCCTTTCAAGCGATAAGGCTATTTTCGTTAATTAAATTTAGTATAATATAACAAATCAGGATGCAAACCACTTTCGACCTTCAACGGTACTTGGACAGTTATAACTGAAATGAACGGATATGCTCTCCGCAAATAGAGTACCGTGAGGTGGGTGAAGATTCAGTATCGGCAGCCCTGATGAATATGTTTTTAGGTTTAGTATCGACTCAGAATGTGATTAAATTTTTCGATATTAGTTAAGGTAGGGTTATTATGCACTAAGCAATTAAAAAGATCGATATAAAATTGCCAATAAAGGAAACCCCCCTCGAAAAGTTTTTATAAGAACTGTAGCTTAATGCCCACACCCGGTGGGGAAGCTATTTCAGGTTTATGAGCTTCTAACCAGGGAGGTTCCAAAATGTCCAGCACAGATAATGTATTACAATAGCAAGCATCGGTATTTTTTCTGACATCCTCATAAATTTCAATTTCCGCTTTTGAGGTATGAGAAAGTACCTCTCTTAAAGTTTTATTAAAATTAATATACAATCCGGGCAACACTTTGCATTGTACCTTAAATAACGAAGTTAACTGAGTTTGTTGTCATAAAAGATTTCCCAAATCGGAAACCACAGCAATACGCTTTTCAATAAAGTTCAGCTGCATGAAATCACTCTTTTTAGGCGGCATTTTGTATTAAAAAATAACTTTAACACAAGTTAACTTAAATTAAACCTTAAACAAAACGCCCTGTATAGCGCTTGACATTTCATGTAAGAAACAAAGTGTATTAAATATTAAATTTGAACAAACAAAAATTTCTTATTAAATGAATTGCGTGGTAACAGTCGTATTTCTCGATATTAACGCCCAGTAACAACAACAATCTTACGTGTATAATATTGTAATACAGTAACAGGTGACAGCAGGGCGGTTCCAAAAAGGAATGATGTAAGCCAACATCAACAAAACGAATTGAGTTTTAACACATGTACCAATTTCACATGTAAACAACGCGATTAATATTACCTGTTAAACTAAAAGTTATCTATCAACCATACAAGTTATTTTGTTGAATATGAAAGAATTGCTTTAGTAAACACAGATAAGATAAAGTGATATTTAATTACTGATCCGGCTCGAAGGACCAGAAAATAAAAGATGGGGCTTGTCAAAGGAGTAATTATAGGGTTGCTGTGGAATGGGACATGTGTTGTGAATGTTTGGAATATTGTAAATTTAATTGTATGTTCATAGATTAAGGAGCACATTAATTCAATGGTATTAATGACACCAGATATGAATGCAGAGCAAATAATAATGTTGCATTAAATATGATGATTAACACATACCTGAGTACTTAATTGTATGAGGCACTCGCGGTAGACATGCCCAGAGCCCAATCGAACGACGTAGTATAAAATACCGAATTTTTAGTAACCGTACCAAATAACCATTTGTGCTTATTTCTTGAGAACTCTCTTGATTGAACCCTCTCTCCCACTTTAACTGATCGTACACAATGGGTTGATGGAGAGTTAGGAATTGGTTTATAAGGTCAGATAGCGACTAATTTAAATCCTATTTGTCTCTGCTGGAGATTCTGAAGTGTATTTATTTTCTTAACCTAAATAAATACAATAAGCCTAACAGCTAACCACTCCATAATAAGATAAACGAAACATAAATAGTATGTAGCATATTCAAATGAACGAATCAGTTCTAAATTACACCACACAGATCTTTAGCTCTATCTCGCAGAAAGAATCACTTATAAATTTTAATACAAAAGAGCTTTAGCTCACGAACATGCCGGCGCAAAGTAACCAGAGAGAACGCGCGACGGTTTTGTCCAGTTGGCCATTTTGTTGAGCAAACGACGACTTGAGAATCGCCATATTCGTGAGAGTAGTTTTAGGTGTTAAAACTTAAAAATATTTCAGGAACCCATGAATAGTAAGTAAATTACTAAACTTATGGTATAATAATTTTGAGTTCTTTAGCGCTATACATTTATAATCATATATATCTATCTATACATGTACATATTTTTCAAATATACTAGAATAGAACTATATCAACCTTATGAAATAGGAATCAGAATATAAAAAGAAACTGGATCAATGGATTCAATAAAACCTGCAGTAAAATAATGGATTTGCAGTAAGAGGAAAGCAGATAAGGAAGGCTCAAAATTTAAAATGATGAAAACAAGTTCCACAACACGTGCAGTTAGCATTGTTCGATACGTCACGTAGACATAGTATCCTTTTTGAGGCGCTTGATTTTAATTGCTAAGGAAACCAGTTTCCTAAGTAATTATAAGGACGGGTAAGATTTAAAAACTTTTACCACCGGTAAGTCTTTTATTTGTAATCCATAATTTACGTCATGTTAGAACAATATGCTTTCCGTTCGTTCGTAGGATGCGTAGAAGCACATTGCTTTTGTTTAACATTAAATGCAAATTTTTAATATGAATAGTAGCGATGTTATAAATAATATCTACTGAATTTTAAGGTTTAATCAAAAAGGAGCTTAATAGTGATAATATTAAATTTTAAATGAAACGAAAGATAACGGAATTTAAGTTTTAGGTTAAGTTATATGATACTAAGATCATGTAAACCATCCACAGGCCTGAATTTAGTTTCATTAATTAAAGCTGTAATTATTATATACTTTTTTTGTCGATTAACAAGTAACTTTTAAGAATTACAAGAACTCTTAGTTTCAAAGATTTGATCCATTTACTTGTATATTTTTTTTTTTTGTAATTGTTACTAATTTTCCTTGTCAAAGCTGAATATAATTAAGTTAAACTTTACATCACAAAGGTTTGGTAAACTTATGGAAAAGTCCATGAAAGTTGGCTTTAGATATTTTCATTAAAAAAAAACGATTGAATAAAAAATTATGATCTAGAGATGATAGCGCAAAGTTCATAAAATGATCATTAAGTTGTCTTTGAGAGTAATGCTATAAGATTATATGGAGTTACCTATTTGGAACGTAAATTGCTGTTCCATTTTTAATAGCTAACCCTACTCTTTCTCTCAACTTCAATTTAGGTTTAGCTGTTAGAAGGTTCAGAGTTATTCAGAGCGAACCTTTTGAGCGTTGGGATTTCTGTATTTCAACCATACGATCAAGCTTGCATAAAACCGCGAAATTGCAGTGACACTTGAGTCCCGTTCACTCCCCCGCCTCTGTGTCTCATTATAAATCGCACGAAGTTACAGTTCGGACTAGACCGGAAGTCTCCTGAAAATTTTATGTTTAGAACGGATAATTCTACCATCTATAGTATACCTTCAAGAGAGTTTGAGTATAGGTTTTGACATCTACTTGTACTCCTAGCCATTTTTGACAGAAATGAAAATGGTTACACTGACGTCCAACGTCAGATGGCGTGCAACGATACCGGAATAGAATTCCTTGCACTTTGAAGTGCAATGGCTTTGGGCCTCTTCCAAAGTTTTTAACCGCTCTTTTAGAGTTTGTACTGAGCGTTCCGCTAAGCCGTTTGTCGCCGGATGTCCAGGAGCAATCAGTTTCTGAAATATTGCATTTCCAACACAATAACCTTCAAATTCGGTGTTTGTAAATATAGAAGCGTTGTCAGAAACTAGAACCTGAGGAAATCTGTGCGTGGAAAAGATATCATTAAGCAAAACGATTGTAGTTGCTGTTGTTGGAGCAAATTTTAAAATTTAACATTCAACCCATTTAGATTTTGTGTCAATGCATACTAAAAAATAGTACTCATTATACGGACCTGCATAATCGATGTGTACACAGTCCCAGTTAGATGCAGGTTCATCCCTATGGTGGAGTGGAACTTTTGCGGGATTATGTTTGATTACGGCGCACTGTCTACAGGATTTTACTCGTACTTCAATATCCTTATCAAGTCCCTTCCAATACTCATATCGTCAAGAAAGTTGTTCCATTTTGTTATTCCGACACGGGTAGCATGCAATTCCTGTAATACCAGGTTTTGAAGTTTCTTGGGAATGACAACTCGATTACTTTTAAAAACAATCCCTTTATCCAGGTGTGAATCTATAGTTTGTTTTTGAAGTTGATTTTTGATTTGACAAAGTTTTAATCGTTTTCGGTTTCTTTAGCAATAACCTCTGCATTCAGTATTTCTGATGATATTTAAAAATAGATTCCATACATAATATGAGAGTTTCTGAACTAAATGACATGTCTGGAGAACTATATCATTGTTGTATTTGTGCCCTAGATAAACAATCAACATTTGTGTTTGTTCCCCTTTCTTGAATTTGACAGAATAATTAAATCCTGTAGAAAAGATGCATATCTGAGAAGGCGGTTTGAAGTCATTGACGGTAATTGCTTTTTCTGGTGGAAAATCCGCGTAAGTGGTTCATTATCGGTTTCAAGTGTAAAGTGGAGTCCATACAGGTAGTTGAAAATATAATTAACGCCAAATATAATAGCTAAAGCTTCTCTGTCCAGTTGACTGGAATTTTCTCAGAATTTGTTAGAGATATTGATGCATATGCAATAAGTTTTTCTTCATTATTTACTAAGTGACTCGATACTGCGGCTACTCCTACAGGAATGGCAACGCATGTTAGAATTATGGGCAGATTGGGGTCGTACGGTGTTAAAATTTTATCACTGGTTATTTTGTTTTTAACACGAACAAATGCCGATTCACATGCCGTTGTCCACCTAAATTTTTGTTGTTTGCATAACATAGCACGCAATGGTACTGTTAACGTTGATAGATTTGGTATAAAACGCGCATAATAAGTAACCTTTCCAATAAAACGTCAAACACCTTTACTGTTCTTTGGCCGTGGTATATTTGCAAGTTGCAACAGCTGTCATTTTCCTGGCAATTTTGAAATTTGATTGTACTGATTTACATGGCCGAAATATTCAATTTTCTCTGTAAAGAATGAGCATTTTTTTCAAGCGTATATCATTTTCTTTTAACCTGGCTAAACAGGCATTTAGGTTGTATAAACGCTCTTCTTCTATAATTCCATGTATAACCATATCATCAAAATATGCTTCAGTTTTTAACAATCCCTGTAAATCTTGTCTAGAATTCGATTAAACTCTGTCGGTGCATTTTTAATACCAAAACTAACTTATTCATACGATATATACCTCTGTGTGTAGTAATGGCTTGTATCTCACTACTAACATCATCTATAGGAGCATGGAGGTATGCTTTGAAAATATCTAATTTACAAAAATATTTTGAATTTCACGAATGTGTCTTATAGGATAATTTGATGAGACAAGCCGATCATTTACTCCACATTTATAGTCCACACATAAGCGCATTCCTTTCTCCTTTGGGAATGACTACTAAAGGCGATCTCTAGTCGGACTTTTCAATTTTTGATATATCAGTCGATTCTAGATTATTTAGTTATTCTTCTACGCTACTTCTTAACGCAACAGTAACTACACGTTTTTTTGTATAAACAGGTTGGACACTTTCACGTAACTTCAGTGACACTTTTTGATTTGGAATACATCCAATCCTTTGTTCAAAAATTTCTGAGTACTTAATACTGCTTCCACAGAGTTAATAGTGGTATTACAAGCATTTATTTATGATTTTGATATTCGTCTCGTCGTCTAATTTCTCTAACTTAATTATTAGATGACGGATCCAAATCTGACCAAGAATAGTTGGACGATCTGCTGGAACGATGTACATTTCTTCCGTGGAACTACATTTGCTGTAAACTACTTATATTGAAATCTTCCCTGTTGGTAGGAATACGTCATTCGTATAAGCACGGAAATAAACTTCGATTGGTATTAAGGGTACATTTAATTCTAATTTTTTGAACACATCTTTAGGAATTAATATAAACCCCGCACCTGAATCTACTTCAAATTGACAGCTTATTATTCAAGTAGACAGTAGCAAACTATTTCCTACAGTCGAAGTTTGCAGTCTGGTAACAACGCTGGTCATAAATGTCCACAATTTTTGCTAATCTGGTAATTTGGTGTATACCGTAATCACAATTTTCATTTGAAATATCAATATAGTTGACAGAATATGCATTATTTGAAAACCTTATAGGGTATTTTTCCTTTAGAAGTGTTTTTATACAAACTTCTGCGACATGGCTTTCCTTCCTACATGATATATGTCTTAATTTATCATTCTCTCCATAACATTCATTAGAGCGATGATTATTTCAACCACAATTGAAACGTAAGTCGTTGATTTCTAAAGAAGTAGTCTACTCTTGATTTAGACCTTCCTCTTGAATGCGATCGCTTATTTAATGAATTAAATTTTGAACGACGATCATTTCGACCACGCTTTTTATCTTTTGTCGTTTGATGTTTGTAATTTCTGAATTTAAGACTTTATACACTCCGGAATCTGAGTTCACATTTGATAATTTATTGATAAGCAGCTGTGTTTCATACCTTGAGGTTTCTAACGCACTAGCATAACTTTCGGTATCATTGAAAGTGACAAGATTTGAATTTAATAACTGTTCACGAATCTAATTGTCTTTCAATCCACGAATAAACTGAGCTCGTAGAAAAATATCTGCGATTGATACTAATTTATTATGTTCGCATGAAACCGTAAATTTGCATTCACTCAAATATCACTGTAGACCCGCTACAAATTCTACTATGTTTTGATTCTCTTTTGATATGTACTAAAAAAAAATAGTGCTGTCACACAACAATGCTTCTATTGGAGAAAGCATATCAGAAAATCCATCAATTAGTGTTTTATAGGAAAACCGTTTTATATGATTTTAGGACCTATTAAGGCTGATAAATTATTGAAGTGTGCTGATCCTATTGATATACTTAGTAGCTGTGCCTTTTGTAGGTCCTCTGTGATATTTTTGATGGCTAAATAATTTTCAAAACGTTTCAAATAATTTTTGATTTTTTTCTAATTTTGATCAAAATCTATGAAACTAGGAATGTGACTTAAATCTCTTGGTGTGACAAAATTTGGCTCATTCGTTTTCGGATTCTGCAGGTGATCTGAAATTTGATTTACAAGTGATGTAAGATCTTGTTGGATCCTTGTGAAAACATTTATTAACTGTGTAGTGTAACCGACCCGAAGGCTGACCCAAACGCTCTCTATGAACGGTACACTCGGGCTCCATGATCTAACATCTAGTGGTAATGGCTCGATGACACCTACGTTGTGTTGTTATAAACTAACCCAAATTCACACTGGGAAGATGGCGTTAAGGCGGGAATGTTTTAAATAAAACTACAGCATTTACCTAACTTTACTTTTAATCAAAAGAATAACCACTAAATAAGTCATTCACATGAAAGCATAGAAACTTGACATTTAAAGCAAACAGTGCCGTACTCAACCTGGGCGATTGGGGAAAAAGCACGTTTGAGAAAACCCCAAACTGCCCTCACACTTCTAATTGCATTTGGCACATCTTGACAAGGACGGATAACGTACAAGTCCCCAGATCACCAACACTGAAATTGATGGGATGTCAACTGCTACCCATGCACACCACACATAACAACTGAAGAAACGCTAGTGTAATCCAGCTAGCCTCTTCTGGTAGATACTGAGGTCGGCTAGGCCAATACTACCCAGCTAAAGTTGAAGAGGGAGGGCCACTAGGAAGATGACCTGCACTGTTCGTATTCAAACTTGCCTAATAATTTGATTTAATATATCGAAGGATAATGGTGGTACAAATTGCTCGTACAATCACAGTAAGGGTAGATTTAGTATTGATTCGGTAACAGGTGCAATGCAATTTGAGTTACAACTCCGTATTAAATACTAAATAAACATTATTTCAAATAAACAAATATTAGTTTTACTCTGATTTAGATACTAAATAAACAATTCAAATAAATAAATATTAGTTTTCAGTTGTTAAACCAAACAACACTCATTTATACATAAAACGTGCAATAAAATCGTAAATCACCTATATTAAGTATACGTAAGCAACCAGCAACGAATTCTAAGCCAAAAGCAATCAGCAACGCAAATATTTCCTTCAATGATTAAATAACTAACGGTTCTACAATAAATATCAACATCACATTCAAACAACGCTCTGATTTCAAGATGGAATGAGATTACCTTAAATAGCAACTACGTTATTAATGTATAAAACATTACCTTTAATAAAACCTGCCAAGTGAAAGCTTTCCCACCTGCCATTTTGAAACCTACACACAAGGTTCTTTCAACTCTGTCGACCAGCTTGATCGTCCATACACATGCGCACCAAATACTGCAAAATCTGACATCACGCAATGCGTTCAGAAACCTGCAAGTGGTTACTGAGCTACTAACAAATACCTTCGAATATCGAAATGTACACTATAATATTTGTAAGAATTATCAACCAATGAGAAAATCGACTTAGAAGCACCACGGAACACTACAACTGTGAAAATTGTTCTGGATCCATAGCTTTATAATGTTGATTCTATTTAAGTTGTTCTTTATCTCGCCGCCAATTGCTATATCTTTTGTATCCGAAAAAGACAATCAATATCAAATATTAGAATACATTTATTGATAAATAATTACAAGCTAAACTCTTTTAAAAATTGTTATCTGTCAACTTGAACCTGCTGAGTCCCTTTTATGTTCCTTAGTTGCATCGTAACTATAGCGATAACTGACCGCAGGTACTTACATTTTATGTACAATTACTACACAGGAGAACACGGAAGGCTACTTTAGCTCTGAGGGTGATAATGGAGAAAACAATAGAAAAAGGGGAAAGTGTGTATATAGGGTTTGTAGATCTGGAAAAAGAATTCGACAATGTAAAATGAAAAAAGAATGTTCGAAATACTCAAAAAGATTGGAATGAGTTATAGGGATAGACGGATGGTACGTAGCTTATATAAAGAGCAAACAGCGGTAATAGAATTAGAGCAGGAACGTAGAGAAGTAAATATTAGAAAATGGGTGAGACAGGGATGTGCCCTATCCCTATTAATTTTTAACCTGTACATCACAGGAAGACAAAATTTAATAACCAATCTATGATAACTAATGTGAAAATAAACAAAGAATAAGTTACCGACTATAACATTAGCGGAATTTTTAAGGAAGTACATTACGTATAATTCCTGCACGCGAGTATTTTCCTTCCTACGTAATATATATATTTCACGCTTCTTACTTTCTTTTCACGGTCTTTTGAGTATTTATTTACAATTTTCACCACCTTCTTAATTTAAACGATTGCCTTTCCATCACCCTGTAGGATTTGTTAAAATATGTAGTTAAAATTATAGGACTGTAATCTATTTATTTTGACATAGCATTAAAACGTAGTATTTGGTTATCAGAAGATTTGTTTTCGGAAATATTAAATTGTATTGTATACGTGTTTGCTACAAGGTAGTTTGTGAACACAAATTTCGATCAATTAGAATTTCCGTTTAGCTTATCTTTACATCTAATTTTTAATTGATATGCTAGGGTTGCTATAATTTTATGCAGAAAGTTAGACAACTTTTCCTACGGTTCGTTCATTAGTCTTTGAATTTATACTCATGTTGTTTACAACGCGTCGAGTTGTTCTACTAGACAGAAGTTAACCAGGTTTTCCATTATTTATTCCAGTTTCCTTTGTTAAAATAAAATAATAGTTTTTGATATACGAGTTTGCCGAAGGAATTTCCAAGACGTGTTTGATTCAACTATTCTTCTTAATCTTCTTTGGGAATTAAACCACTCATAGTTTTTAAAATTATCTTTATTTACGTTTCGATCCATGACCTAGGATCGTTGTCAAAATAATAAAAACTTCAAGTTTGACATTTATGACATAAATTGAAGGTGACTTTGATTTATTGATGTTCGAAATATTTGGTTTGAGTACACTAAGCAAAAATTTTTAAAGTTTAAAAGAATGATTGCCTTCAATTTGTGTTACGGCCTGGGACCGACTTTTTTTAGGTAGCCAATACGCTTAACGTGAAATCAGCTGATTAATTTTTACTGTTATCGACAGATGGGTGTGGTTGAAGAAGAATAACATGCATGTTATACATGTAAATAAACGTAAATAAAATAGATTTTAAAAACTATGAGTGGTTTCATTCCCAAAGAAGATTAAGAAGAGCACATGAATGTTTTGAACCGAAAGTAGGAGTCGAATAATTATTATTAGGATGCAGACTTTTCTGGCGCGAACGGAATTGCACTGTTTTCCGTTTACGGATATAAAAATAAGTGATGTTTTCTAAATTCGGTTACGCGGTGTAGTGCCTAACTATGTGAGTTATCAGAAAATTTATATGATTTCAAGTTTTAATATGAAGCAATTTATTGATGCATATTAAAGTTATTTTTATTCTGTCGAAATTTGTGAATTAAATAAATATCGCAAATGATATAAACTTTATTACAAAGTAAGACTTCCTTTCTTTTCAAAACAAAACAACATGATCAAAATTGTAGTTAAATTCTGAAGTTTGTTAACGGTGAGATTTACCTTTAGACTATCTTATACACGTCGTCGATGTTGGTTTCAATCTGAGCCACCATACGAGAAAAAGCAGCAATGGTATTAGCATCAGTCTGCTTGCATTCTATTTTTGTTTCATACTTCTGCACCGACTGCATTAATGGAGTAAAGTTTGGAGCTCTCTCTACTTTCGTACTTCTTTTATTATTTATCTTTACACCTACAATATGTGATTCATTATGTTTCAGCTTTAATACTCAACCTGTTTAGTGTCTATTAAAACCTGAACAGGTATAGTTTATCCGTCGAATCAAGGCTATGACGTCAAAAATAGTAATCCAGGTAGACGAATTCTAAATTGCAATTCGTGTGAAAAGAAATAGTACGTGACATTACATTTTAGAGCATTCTGGTTTTAACGATTGGTATTACAATGCACTGTTGCCAAGCCTGGTCTGATCATCTAATACGTTCCTTAACTGCAGTATTATTTTTATTTGATCAACCACTGTGAGGATGTGTTGGTGTTTCGGTATTGCTAAAAACGGAACCAGTTTTTTAATAGCTATAACTAAATTCAGAACTGTTAACTTTGTAGGTGCTTTCACGTTGTCCTAATATTGTACAAACTTTTTTAAATGTAACTATAATTGATAGCTCATTCCTATAGTGTATTTCTTCACAAACTAATCGTTGTTGAACCCTGAAATGCATGTTTACTTGGTACACTTTGCTACATAACAACCTAGGGCGTGTTTGCTACATGATCGGAGTCTCTAAAAGCGTTCATATACACCATAGCAATAATTAGTTGTGTATTTAATTGAAAAGCACATTTTCAACATTTGGCAACGTAGTCGACAGCTGACATATGACGTCATAGCCTTGATTCGCTGGATAAAGTAAATCAGAATTAACAATAAATAACAAAACAACAAAAATAACAAGAAATAGTTTAAAGATAACAATTAAGTAATAAACAAACCAAATTACATAATAAATAACAAATCAAATAGAACAGTACCAGAAAAACCAAATAATAACAATCAACACGAAAACTTGACAGTAAATATATATATGTGTATATATATATATATATATATATATATATATATTATAATATAATTCCCCCCTTTTTTGGATTGATAATTATAATATATGAGCAAATTAGCAATGAACCAAATTGCCCTATAATTTCCTTTCTTTAATTAATAATTTACTAACTTCTCTATTGGTTCTTTAAATCTGCGCCTCGACCAATGAAACTCTTATCTCAGGTTAATTTTGTGAATAAATCTATATCTGCAGACAGCGTGAGTTCTGAACCATATACAGATGTATGTGGCACTGCCAGTCAAATGACCTTTAGTTAATTCTACTAAAGCAATTTCTAAATGTGACAGTGTAAACAATTACTTGAAAAATACGCACAGTAAAACAGTTTATATTAGTTAATAATTTAAGATTTCAATCGAGTATAACGGGTTAAGTGATTAAAATATGACAGTGATAAAAATAATACTACCTGACCTCCAATGAAACGTCTTTCTGCTGAACAATGAAGCTCCACTGCCTACAACGACGAGTCGAACCAGATGTGGGTTCTTAATACCTGTGGATAAGTACGTTTTAAAATTTTGTATTACTGAATTTACGCTTTTTATTTTAGGGTTTAAGGTACGCCAAGATTCTTTAGATACACATATACTTATCGTCGTTGGTCTTATCAGGAAACTTAGCTCCGTGAAATCAACACCGTGCTCGACACCAAAGGTTTAGCAATCCCAGCGTTCTGATAGCACCACTTCGGAACTCTTCTGTCTACACAAAAACACTCCCAGAAATCAAATGGTCAATAGTAAGACAATGACAAGGACTCTTGCATTTATCACTTTTAATACCAACAGTTTCTTTATACTTTGAATATCACAGATACATTTTACATACGTTGAATTTTATGTTGGAGATTACAATAATAATAAAAGGTATACAATTCGTGAAATGTTACAACAAAGATTATACTTTTCGTTCTATAGTTTGTAAAGTTCTTTTCTTCAGTCTTTTTCAAAATCAGTTTTCTTCTTAATTTTCCAATTTCAACAACTGTCACTTACCTCTATGGAGATACCCCGTAAAACATTAAACCAGCCTACTCTTTACAATTCTTTTTCTACTAAACATTCTATGATCCAATTTTTTATTAATAGATCTTATTGTTCTTGTCAAATTCTAATTTGGAGTAAACTAATACACAAATGTCATTGGCCGAAAATTTATAAATTTTGATTGATATTTTTATCCTAACAACAAGTGTTAAATAATTTCTTTTTAGATGAGTTGGATGTCTACAACGTTACAAGAAGTGAAATTCAAATGATATAATAGACTTACAACTATATACTGAAGAGTAAATAAAATTTCTACATCTGATAACTAACTTAAATCTAATAAAAACATACTAATTGACTTTTTTTTAGGCTTTACGTACATATTCAAATGAAAGTGAAAGTTTAACATCTTATACCTAACTTAATCAAATGAAAACGTACTAAGTTACTTCAAATCTTAGCTCTACATACATATTGACATGGCAGTGAAGTTTCCTTTCAAATATTTAAACAAAATTTTATGATATACAAGCAACAACAGTTCACATCATTTGCACATACTTTTCCAAATTACTTTACGAAATCACCAACACCCAATTTGAAATCTTAAAACTTCATTTTCTCTTAAATATCATTTCACATATCTTTAACAAGTAACTGCCCTCACCATCTCCTTCATCAATCATTTTACGAACTAGAAGTATATATCTGAGTCGTACTTCAGTGCGTCAAGGTTCAAATATCATATATATCACATAATATATCACATAATATATATATATATATATATATATATATATATATATATATATATACAGGGTGAGTTTTTAGTGTGGCAACGGTCGATAACTCCGTTGTTATAAAAGCTACGTAAACCAAATTTGGAGGCATATTAGGCATGCCTAAAGTGCATATTTTAAAAATATTTGGAAGCATACAGGGTGTTTCATAATTCCAGGGCATATTAAACTTATATTTTTTTAAATGGAACACCCTATATATTATTACATTTTTGAAAAGCCCATAAAAAGAGCTTTAATTTGATATGAAATTGTATCTGTCAATTCCTTTTAGTTTTTGAGATATTCAACTGTTTTTAGAAAAAATGACCCCAATTGGATACATTGCCACTGCACTAATACACAACTTATGTTAATTTTCAAGATGCAGAAAATTTTACCATATACCATAGTATATTTGTAAATATCACTTTTTTGAAATTTCTTCCCATTATACAGGGTGTGTCAGGTTTCGCAAAATGTAATTTTTAAAATTTTTTTTAAATGGCACCCTACCAATTTTATTGCTACAATGGATAGTTCATTAAGTGTCCTTTCATTTTTGTTAAGCATTCCCTATACCTAAATTCATTACTTTCTGAGATATTTTTGATTTTCTTCAAATTTTATGAATGTTTTTAATTTACATAACTAAAAATAACTTACTATTGGAGAATATTATAAAACAATTAATACATTTTGATTAACAATCAACTACAGTTATCCAATAACAATGTTCACTAAAGATATAACAACCTGCAATAATACGCTATCAACAGAATTCTGCCAGATCAACAATATGCATTTTATAGAAAATGTTCAAGCAGGAAATCAGGCAGGCTTTGAAAAAATAACTATTACATGTAAAATGTCATTTAGGTTTACTAATTGTAGTGTGTTATCATTTAACAGGATATCTCTCTTGGTATATTCTTAATGCAAGTAGGAAATTTTTTATACTTGCTCCCAATACCCAAATCATATTTATTTGTTCTTCCACTGTAAAATTCATTTTGAAAACTCCTTCAAAGATTACATTTAAAACAGAACTGATAATGTGTTAAATGACAACACACTACAATTAATAAACCTAAATGACATTTTGATTGCAATTGTTATTTTTTTCAAAGGCTGCCTGATTTCCTGTTTGAACATTTTCTATAAAATGCATATTGTTGATCTGGCAGAGTTCTGTTGATAGCGTATTATTGTAGGTTGTTATATCTTTATGAAAATTGTTATTGGATAACTGTAGTTGATTGTTAATCAAAATGTATTAATTGTTTTATAATATTCTCCAATAGTAAGTTATTTTTAGTTATGTAAATTAAAAACATTCATAAAATTTGAAGAAAATCAAAAATATCTCAGAAAGTAATGAATTTAGGTATAGGGAATGCTTAACAAAAATGAAAGGACACTTAATGAACTATCCATTGTAGCAATAAAATTGGTAGGGTGCCATTTAAAAAAAATTTTAAAAATTACATTTTGCGAAACCTGACACACCCTGTATAATGGGAAGAAATTTCAAAAAAGTGATATTTACAAATATACTATGGTATATGGTAAAATTTTCTGCATCTTGAAAATTAACATAAGTTGTGTATTAGTTCAGTGGCAGTGTATCCAATTGGGGTCATTTTTTCTAAAAACAGTTGAATATCTCAAAAACTAAAAGGAATTGACAGATACAATTTCATATCAAATTAAAGCTCTTTTATGGGCTTTTCAAAATGTAATAATATATAGGGTGTTCCATTTAAAAAATATAAGTTTAATATGCCCTGGAATTATGAAACACCCTGTATGCTTCCAAATATTTTTAAAATATGCACTTTAGGCATGCCTAATACGCTTCCAAATTTGGTTTATGTAGCTTTTATAATAACGGAGTTATCGACCTTGCAATAAAATACCTGTATATATATATATATATATATATATATATATATATATATATTGTGATATCTATGATATTTGAACTTTGACGCACTGAAGTACCACTCAGATATAGACTTCTAGTTCATAAAATGATTGATAAAGGAGATGGTGAGGAGATGGTGCCGTCGGTCATAGTGCATTAAAATTACAAGGTTCGAATTCGATAGGGTCAAAAATAAAAAAATTTTGAAAAATTTTGAATAGGCCGTGGCAGCTACATAGCTTGTTGGAACTTGTTTCAAACGATACGGACAAGAAAGCTTTACTGCTTTATTAATATTTAGCATCGATTTTGATATTTAGAAAAAAGCTATGTCACAAATTGTATTTTGCTGAATGGATGTTTGGCGGCTCTTGGCAGCCACAATTTTCTGCATAGAAACTAGTAACTTTTTGCGTTGGGTGCGGTCGGTCATAGTGCATTGAAATTACAAGGTTCGAATTCGATAGGGTCAAAAATAAAAAAATGCTGAAAAATTTTGAATAGACCGTGGTTCTTGACCGCAGCTACATAGCTCGTTGGAACTTGTTTCAAACGATGCGGGCAAGAAAGCTTTACCGCTTTATTAATATTTAACATCGATTTTGATATTTAGAAAAAAGTTATGTAACAAATTGTATTTTGCTGAATGGATGTTTGGCGGCTCTTGGCAGCCACAATTTTCTGCATAGAAACTAGCAACTTTTTGCGTTGGATGCGGTCGGTCATAGTGCATTGAAATTACAAGGTTCGAATTCGATAGGGTCAAAAATAAAAAAATTTTGAAAAATTTTGATAAAGCCGTGGCCCTTGACCGCAGCTACATAGCTCGTTGGAACTTGTTTCAAACGATGCCGACAAAAAAGTTTTACCGCTTTATTAATATTTAACATCGATTTTGATATGTAGAAAAAAGTTATGTCACAAATTGTATTTCGCTGAATGGATGTTTGGCGGCTTTTGGCAACCACAATTTTCTGCATAGAAACTAGCAACTTTTTGCGTTGGGTGCGGTCGGTCATAGTGCATTGAAATTACAAGGTTCGAATTCGATAGGATCAAAAATAAAAAAATTTTGAAAAATTTTGAATAGGCCGTGGCTCTTGACCGCAGCTACATAGCTCGTTGGAACTTGTTTCTAACGATGCGGACAAGAAAGCTTTACCGCTTTATTAATATTTAACATCGATTTTGATATTTAGAAAAAAGTTATGTAACAAATTGTATTTTGCTCAATGGATGTTTGGCGGCTCTTGGCAGCCACAATTTTCTGCATAGAAACGTGCAATTTTTTGCGTTGGGTGCGGTCGGTCATAGTGCATTGAAATTACAAAGTTCGGACTCGATAGGTTCAAAAATTAAAAAAAATTGAATTGGTTTTGTCGTTTGACCATTGTTGTATATCTCGCTGTAACTTTTTTAATAATGCGGACAAAAGAGCTTTGTTTTTTTATTGAAATTCAGATTCAATTTCATTGTGCAAAATATATATTAAATAGTAATTTGGAAAAAATAATATATTTGTTTATAAATTATATTAAACTTTATTCCTTAAGTAGTATATTTGGAAAGGTTACGTTAATACAATTAGAGTTGTCAGAAATGAATATGTATTTTTTATTCGGAAACTGTAGCAAATATTTGAAATAAAAATATATTAAATGAAAGTACAGTATTGCCCGAAATAAACAGTACTGAAACTAAGTTGGCGGTGTTTTTATGCGTGCGCTGTCACACTCAAGTTAGCTAGTATAGGCCTGTCAAGTAAACCTCAAACAAGTAATTAGTAGGGCCTAATTGTTAAAAATGGTGTTAAGTACAGAGGAGAAAGTGTTTCTGGTAGAGCATTATTTTCGTTCATACAGAATCGGCCGACGTAATGGTGCAAGTTTGCTATACGTGTCTGATCAATTCACACAAAGGTTTAATAAACGTTCTCCAAGTAATGCTGTAATTTTGAAGGTTTAGAAATACAGGTAGTGTATTGTGCCAACGAAAAGGAAACTCGGGGCGTCCCAGGACAGTTAACAACAACAATAACCATGAACGTGTTTTTGAGCAAATCTTAGAAAATCCGAAAGTCAGCAGGCAAGGACAGCGTTACAACTTGAATTAAAAAGAACTTCCTTTCAAAGAATCCTGAAGGAGCTGGGTACATTTTCGTATGTGATTCAGGTACATCAACAACTACATCCTCGGGATTATCGCAGTAGAGTGGAATATTGCGCCAGAATTCTCGCGTTACAGTATGAAAATCCTGAATTTTTGAAAAATGTTTGGTTTTCAGACGAAGCACATTTTCACTTGTCAGGCATGTGAATCGTCGCACAAATCGATTTCTGGGCTTTGCCAGACCCGATGAGGTTCAAGAGGTTCCTTTACATAGTGAAAAAGTGAGTGTCTGGTGTGCTGTTTCCGGACACGGAATCATTGGTCCGTACTTTATCGAAGAGAATGGTAGGCAAGTCACACTTAATCAACAGAGGTACAGACAAATTTTAACACGATTTATCCCTGATCTACGTCAATTCTGTCGTGCACGTAACTTGGCATTTCGAAACCAATTTTTCAGCAGGACGGGGCAACTTGCCATACTGCTGCCGCAATTCGTCAATTTCTTCAAGAACATTTTCCAAGCAAATTCATATCACGATTTACTGACTTCCTTATCCTTCACATTCTCCAGACCTCACACCTCCAGACGCATACATTTGGGGCATGGCTAAAATGCCGTTTTCAAACGGGCACCACAAACCATCGATGAATTAAAGGATGCCGTTAGAGTCTTCTTCGCAGCCCTGAGACAACCCTTATTCAATAACATGACCAGAAACTTAGAACATCGTTATGAAGTCTGTCTCGAACGAGGAGGTGCACATTTAGAACATATAATAAAGTGTCAATAATATGTATTTTTTAAATATACAAAACAATTACAATTTCAGTACTGTTTATTTCGGGCAATACTGTATAAGAAGTTTATATGTTCTGTATTATTTTAGTTTTAAGCTCTTTGCGCCATCGTTGTTGAAGTTTCTGAAACCGTATTTGTAGATTTCTGTAACTTCTGCATATGCGCAGTTGCTACAAATTAACAATTAGTCAATGTAGATTGCTAAAGAATTTGCATAATGGTAAATAAATAAATTTCTACACAATTGTTTTTATTAAATCTGATATTATTATTATTTGACCGCATCGTTTAACGTTATTTTTATGAAAATCTGATGGGTAAAAGGCTTAATAATTCCCGTTATGCAAATTCCTAAATGTATTCAGCAAATTAGGAGTGCCCTTCGAAGAGTCGAGAATAGGGATTTCAATATTTTCCTTCGAATGACGTCATTATTCGAATAGACGCATATATTCGAAGTGTCGAGAATAGCACCCCAGATCGATAACTAATTTGTGGAGAGAAAAACGTTTTGTAGAGTTTGTTGTTTACTGATAGGGAATACGAAATTAAAATAAAAATGCGCTTATGAACATTCAACCAAGTCGACGTAGTAATAGACGATTGAAAATTATTGAAATATATGGATAGACAAACAGTGTATGTAATTATTGTGCTTCACGGATGAAGTCTCACCCCCAAAGACTCTCCGTGGCGTGATTTTTGTGCAACCAAAAAAATTAACATTTACATTACACGGCTATATACTAAAGAACAGCTGTGGTGTATATTTATGTACTTATTGTGCATCCTATAAAAGAACATTGATATGTCGTCACATACTCACAAACGCCCATTTGTTTGCTTTTTGTGTGCTTATTCTGTATCTTTTAAAAGTAAGTTAATAATCCATATGCGATCTCATACAAACGAACGTCCTTTCGCATGCGATTTATGTAATTATTCGGCACCTTATAGAGGCAACTTGACAATTCATAATCGGTCACATACTAACGAACATCCATACATGTGCAAATTATGTAATTATTCCGCAGCTTATAGCAGTCACATGACAATTCATATGCGGTCCCATACAAACGAACGTCCATTCGCATGCAATTTATGTAATTATTCTGCATCTTCTAAAGGGAACTTAATAATGCATGTCCGGTCCCATACTAACGAACGTCCATTCGCATGCAGTTTATGTAGTTTTACTGCATCTTGTAGAAAACCCTTGATAATTCACACGAGGTCCCATACTAATGAACGTCCTTTCGTATGCAGTTTGTGTAATTATTCTGCTTCGTGTAAAGGTTACCTGAAAATTCATATGCGGTCTCATATAAATGAACGTCCATTCCCATGCAATTTATGCAATTATTCTGCATCTTTTAAAGGGAACTTGAAATATCATATGCGATCCCATACTAATATACGTCCATTCGCATGCAATATATGTAATTATTCTGCATATTATAAAAGGAACTTGAATTATCATATGCGGACCCATACTAATGAACGTCCATTCACATGTAATGTATGTAATTATTCTGCATCTTTTAAAAGCAACTTGAAACATCATATGCGGTCTCATACTAACGAACGTCCATTTGCATGTAAGGTGTGTGATTTTGCCGCATCGCAGAAATGTCAACTACAGAAGCATATGCATTCGCATACTAACTAACATTCATTGACATTCTATATATTCAAAGTGTAAATAGTTTCATGTCGTTAACTTCTAGGGTCAATAGAAAATCGTAAAGTAAGTAAAATTTCTTAGACAACATTTGCTTTAAAAAATTAGCTAGCAAAATACGAAGCACATAACTTTACCAAAACGGTTTTTCTACACTTTGTGAAATCAGAGATTTACTAGTAATATTAACCTGTCTAAACTAGTAAATAAAATTAATATTTATTCAAATTATCCAGAAATTAAAATTTGCACAGTTATTCTACAACAACTGTTCAAGAAGGCCCCCTCGCCAACCTCAACACAAAGATCCGCACTTCGCGTGCCATGCTCTCCATCATACCCCTGGAGACGACCGGTTGTTCGTAGCCGTTGATCAATTGTCACAAATGTTCGTGCTCATGGACGACGCCGATTAGGAAATCTCATCCCGTAGGTTCGTACTACTGCAGCAACATTCCCACGACATTCACAATACACTAAGTGCATATCTGCAAGTTCCGAATTCGTATAACCCTTTGTCATTGCAATAATTAACAACGAACACCGATAATCTTTAACCCTAGAATACTGGACATTCGTAAAATTTACGACTGTCAATTTATTTCGGTGCCTTTCGGATATTTCCGATATACATTCATGTTTGATACGTTCAGTACCTTCCTCTTCAGTGTCATAGTAAGCATTAGTGAGTTCAGGTGTGAAAAATTTGTTCCCGATCTTATATATTCTGCACATCCGTCGTAAGAATTACGAAAGTCCCGTATTTCCGTTATAATTAATGATTTTGTGTTTTTTTATGAATTGTTATATTTGAGTACTGTTTTGACTTGATGTAAGTATGGTATTGCACATTTTGATAACTTTAGTATAAAATAAATATTCCTTAGAAAAATGGCATCTAAGAAACAACTGTCTGATGAAGAATTGGAAGCTATTGTTCAAAGGATTATGAATGGAGAAGAAAGTGATCCTGAACCTTTCGAGGATAGCGGTAGTGACTGGGAAGAAGACAACGTTGAAGTCGAAGTGCCTGATTCCAGTGAAAATAGCGATGTTGAATCTAATCCGGAAATAACACAAAATACAGAGGATTTACATGAAGTAGGTGGTAGTGAAGATTTACAAATCCCTGAGCATACTGATAACAGTGCATCATATAGTAATAATACTATTCATTTACCTGCTATTTCACGAAATACTAACTATATTATCCGTCTGAATAAAAGACGATTGAAAGGAAAAAACGGTTATAAGTGGTCAACCGTAATACCTAAAATGTCCAAAAGAACGGGTGCTCGAAATATTATTCATTTTATGGCTGGCACCAAGGGTGAAGCTACAAAGTATAATGTAATTGATGAATACTTTCTTCATTTTTTTTTCTAAGAACTATTATTCAATATACAAATGATGAAATAACCAAACAAGCTGAAAAATACACAACAGGGCATGCTAATGTTTCATCACTCGCCAACGATGAACTTATTGCTTTGTTTGCAGTACTAATACTTGCAGCTGCTAAAAAAAGACAATCATTTATCTTCAAGGCATATGTTTGACAGCATATCTCTGGAACTTTCTATAAAGCGTGTATGAGTTGTGAGCGTTTTAATTTTTTGATAAATTGTCTTAGATTTGACGAAAAAGAAACACGGGAAGAGAGAAAGATAAATGATCCTTTTGCACATATACGTGAAATATGGGATATTTTTATAGAGACATGTAGGACCTCCTATACACCATCATCTTATCTAACTATAGATGAACAACTATTAGGATTTCGGGGGCGATGTCCATTTCGTATGTACATGCCAAACAAGCCTAATAAGTACGGCATAAAGACTGTAATGATGTGTGATTCTTCATCAAAGTATATGATAGATGCCAGTCCATATTTGGGAAAGAAAACACCAAATAATGGCCTACCCCTGGGAACGTATTATGTAACAGAACTATCAAAATCGGTATATGGCACTAAGAGAAACCTCACCATCGATAACTGGTTTACCTCCATAGGACTTGCAGATGAGTTACTAAAAGATCCATACAAGTTGACTCTAATTGGAACATTGCGTAAAAATAAAAAAGAGATTCCCAGAGAAATGTTAGAGGTATAGAATAGAAATCCAAATTCGTCACTTTTTTGATTCGATAAAAAGAAAACTCTAGTTTCCTATATGCCTAAAAAAAACAAAATCGTTTTACTACTTTCGACAATGCACGAAGGAGCAGAAGTTTCAAGAGTGAATGGTAAACCATCAATCATTTTGAATTACAACGAAACAAAGAGTGGAGTAGATACTTTCGACCAAATGTGTTCGAATATGAGTTGTAGCAGAAAAACGCGAAGGTGGCCACTATGTATTTTCTTTGGAATGATGAGTATGGCTAGCATCAATTCTTATCTTTTATATACCTACAACAATTTAAAAGGCCAAAGGAAACCCCTCTCTCGGTATCAATATATGATCGAACTGAGTAACCTATTAGCAAGGCCATGGATGGAGAAACGTTTAAACATAAAAACTTTGCGCCGTGAACTTCGTTTGGATATATGTAAAATTTTAAATATAACTCTAGAAAAGATAGTACTATTCCCCAACGAAAGAAAAGAAAGATTTGTTTTACTGCCCAAGTCAAAAACGCCGAATGACCACTACATATTGCCAACAATGCAGGGAGGCTATTTGTGGAGAACATCGCGGTAGTATTTGCTCACAGTGTTCTACTGAATGTTAAAAACTATGTTCTTTTTAAGTCAAATAATAAACAAATGTGTATAGAATATTTCATTATTTTGATAATTTATTTTTGAACAAATTTTTGTTTCATTTTACCCAATTTACTTGAAGTAGTAAATAATACGATAGTCCAGTAATGACGTATATTTAAAGTAATCCAGTATTCTAGGGTTAACAATAACTAACGCACAAACATAAACAACAACAATGAACAAACATCAGTAATAACCAACCACTATTAAGAAACACCGATATGCGAAATCAACTTTCTTCTACGTAATGTTTATCTCAACTAACGGAGCAACGAGGATTAAACGCTTTCCTTGATGTTGCACGGTCATTAGTTATTGTTCATAATTTCTACAACATTCCTTAGACACTAATTACCGGCTATTAGATTGTTAATGATTTATTATTCATCATCATTTTGTTCTTGACCTTACTTAGGGTCGGTTTGATACAGCTCTAACTTCTTTTCTATTCTGTGCTAATCTAAACTTTTAAATGATATTTACCTAATTAAGTTTGAAAGAACTAACAAAGCAACTAAATAGTTTACTAAATAACCTTTATAGGGAACCGTTTGCTTGTATTACCGATAAATACCATTCGTTTCAGTCATTCCTTGAGGTAAAATCCCCAATCATCTACCTTTAAATGACAAGAATTTTAGTTAATTTCAACAGCAGTGTAAAATTTATCTACTAGTTTAGTTGGATTATTGTTTTAGTTTAGCAAATTAGTTTATAGTCTATTAATACATTAATATTATTAATAATGATATGATTTAACAAAGTGTAGTGTGTTTCATATTTCGCTAACTAAATTTTTTGGAGCGTATGTTGTCTAAGAAATTTTACTTGCTTTTTGATCTCCTATTGACCCTAAAAGTTAATGACATGAAACTGTTTACACCCTGTGGTTCATTTATTGTGATAGATAGAGTAAAATGTTGTAGATGTTTTTTACATTATTTTAAAAGGAGAATAAGATAAACTTATTTGTTTTTACATGGTGTTGGTCATGTTCGAGTAAATAAGTGAGGTTATGTTTTTTTGAATGGAAACCATAATTGGCAGTAGTTCTGATAGAAAGACATTTTTTTTCTCTTTTCAGTGATGTATTACAATGCACATGTTCAACATAAAAATTTTTTCAAAAATTTTGTTTTTATGAAATACGAAACTTGGTATTAAATAATAAAATACTTATGCATGACGTAATAAAAATATCAAAAACAAATTATGTTAAAAACTTTAAATATAATATCACTTCAAAAGGTGTTCAAAGTGCCCACCATTTTGTTGAAGGCACAGCTCACGTCGTTTTTTAACATTACGAAGTGCTTTTTCTATTGTGGGTGCATCAATGCTTGCAATTGCTGTTTGGATTCTAGCTATTAAATCCTCAAGCGTTTGAGGAGTAGTAAAATACACTTTATTTTTTAAATCACCCCACAAATAAAAATCTAATGGCGTAAGTTGTGGTGAACGAGCAGGCCAATCAATTTCCATTTTGTTACCAATTACGTGCTCAAAACGATCAGTTAAATATTGCTTCACTGATGTACCACTGTGTGCAGGAGCACCATCGTGTTGGAAATACATTAGTCTGTAATGGATGTTAAGAGATAATTCATCCAAATATTCTTCCAGTTGGTGTTTAAGGAAATTTAAGTAATTTGCAGCGGTCAAATTGTCGTTATAAAAAAGGTCCAAAAATTTTTCCACAAAATATTCCACACCAACAATTAATACCAAATTGATGTTGATCTCTGGATTCACGCACAAGTTTAAGATTTTCTTGAGAATAAAATACTTTGTTATGCCGATAAAATATTTCGTTATTTGTAAATTTAGTCTCGTCAGTAAACATAATGGTTCTCCAAAAATATGAATCCTCTTCACATTTAATAAGGTACCAACGACAAAATGTTATCCGTCTTTGATTATCCACTGGATACAATGTATTCGAAGTAGAATAGTGATAGGGATGATATTTCCGACTTTTCAGAATACACCTCACAGTTTCCTTAGAAGTTGCACAGTGGTTTGCAATTTCGGCAGTAGAAGATTCTGGTTTATAGTTAACAAACGCCAGCACATTCGTTTCAACAGTTTCTTCATATTTTCGTAAGAATTTAGGTTTGATAAATGCACCATTTGTCTTAAGATTATTTTCAAGTTTGCTAAATATCCGACAGTGTGGTTGCTTACGTTCCATGTATCTTTCAAAGTACAAATCCGCTGCTGCACGTGAGTTACGATTTGAGGAATAGTAGCAAAAGAGCATGTCATTTTTTTCTTCATTTGTATAGGACATTCTAACTATTAGAAGAAAATAATGTACGTATAAACACAAAATAACAGTACTATCTAATTGCTGTTGTTCAAACAAATGAAATCTATTGTTATGTGTCATATGGCAACTTGATTCTTAAAATCAGCTCAAATATTCACATATTATTTAATACAAAGTTTTGTATTTCATAAAAACAAAATGTTTTCAAAAATTTTTATGTTGAAGATGTGCATTGTAGTACATCACTGAAAAGAGAAAAAAATGCCTTTCTATCAGAACTACCGCCAATTGTGGTTTCCATTTTAAAAAAACATAACCTCACTTATTTACTCGAACATGACCAAAGTCATGTAAAAACCAATAAGTTTATCTTATTCTCCTTTTAAAATAATGTAAAAAAACATCTACAACGTTTTACTGTATCTATCATAATAAATAAACCACGAAGCAAAACAAAAAAGATCAAAATTTCGTTATTTTGATATAACGCTTTAGCTACACCCTGTATGTTAATTATCTCTTCATGGCTGAACTCGGTATTAAAAACTACACTACTTTCCCTATTTAACCTTTTCTTTAATGTCACAAATAACAGAGTTACCCATACAACGTGTAAGAAATAGGGTCTTTTAAATATTTATAAACAGCGGCAAATCCTTCCTGGTAGTACCGCAACCTTAATTACATGCATGTATTTAACCACGCTGCAAAATACTCTACTAACGTTTTATTTATTATTTATTATATATATAATATATATAATATGAAAAAACCAAGTAAGTAAATATTAGTTATATAATTATACAAAACATTAGCTTATTACTTCACGCGGAGATAACATCTCACTGTAGAACGGTATTAAGAACTAAATTATCTGTAACCTCTATGAGTGAAATAGTCTACCAAGAACCTATAAGAATCGAGGCTATTATACTGGTATAATTCAAAACAATCTCTGTACTACGGCAAAATAATTACTGACCAGTATAATAGCTTCGATTACTCTCTAGAGTTCTTGGAGACTATTTCACCTGAGTGAGGCTTAATGAAGCCGATATACTCGGTCAGTGATTTCCTCCCATGAAGTAATAAACCTAATGTTTTGTTAATGGCTACTATAACTACTCAGCCTGATTGTATCGTCAATAGACTCATTACTTTCAGTAGTTTGTTTACAGATACATCTTATTTTATATATTGTTCTACACAATTTTTATTGCGGACTGCAAATAACCTGTCTTTATTATTTGATTTGCCTTGGGGCATGAACCCGGGTGTCGCCGCGAGAAGGTTTGTTACGTTTGCAAATAAATTTTGCTGTAACATTCCGCAAATATCAAATGGCCACACGTACTTGTATAGCCATCTATAGGATTTACTATGTAGTTTCGGTTCAATTCTGTACTTCCACACTTTAGTAGTGTTGGTGTTTTATCACCTGATGGCGGTTTTATTTACTTTTGCCATAGTACAGTGATTGTTTCGAAATTATACCAGTATAATAGCTTCGATTACTTCATAGGGTTCTTGGAGACTATTTCACTCTGAGGAGGCTTAATAAAGCCGAAACCGTCGGTCAGTGGATGTTTCCTCCCCTATGAAGTAATAAGCTAATGTTTTGTTAATGGCTATATAACTACCAGCCCGATTTGTATTCGTCAATAGACTCTATTACTTTCATAGAGTTTGTTTACAGATACATCTTATTATATATATATATATATATATATATATATATATATATATAAGGGTAACTTCAAATACCTGTAATTCCTCAGAAGGTGCTTGAGTTTTACATGGGCCTTGTTACAGGATAACAAATCGTCTTGCGAACGCCTGCAGTTAATACGTGTTGAAAGTAGGTTTTAGTTTTACGTTATGATTACACTTACCCTATTTTAGGTTCTACAGCTAATAAAATAATAACTCAGCAACATTATACTTAGAATCCGCTAGATGAATATGTATTCCTGCAATACTTCACCACAAATGATAGAACGAAGTCCTCTTAGACTGGTAAACCACTGTAACTTATGCGAAACTTTCTGATGCTATTTTTACCACCACTAAAGATGACCCTGGCTTCGCTATAACTGGAATCACTCCTCTTTACTGCACTTGGTTGGAAAACCCTTTTATTTTTATACGATACTCACTTATTTTCCACAAACATTAACTTCTTTATAATATTGCTATTCTTTCACAAACATTAACTTCTTTGTACCATTGTTACCGTTACACGTCGATTAAATAAAAAAGATAAACTTCTATTAGATATATTAATTTTCTATTACATAATTTCTTACAAGCTCCATGAGCAAAAAACATCTGTATCATACACAAATTCCAAATCAACAACCTATTTTTTAAAACCATTACCTAGGAGATCGTCTCTAAAAAATTTTCTTGCCTACTATATACCAATGTTTAAGAAGTACATTCATTATGTCATTATTATTTATGCCTAATTCCTATTTTGGAACAGATCCTTGTGTCACTTACACTAATTGATCATTGGTTGACATTCCACAAATCTTACCCTTACTTTATGATAACTACACATGCTAAATTTAATTCTTTTTCGGGTATTATGGTTCATTAATTAATTAATGACATACAGTATCCATCAAACAGTTACAAACATGATAGATATATTTAACAAACCCAAACACATTCAGTTGGAATTACATTAGATAAACGTTTTATTGAAGAACAGTTAACCAAAATGCTTCTTGCAAACCTCAAACGCTTCACCACGAGTAAATAGAATTTTAGCCTAGTTTAACAAGTAATTATTTATCAAGCCTTAGTTTATTGTAGTGTTTTAAATTTAGAATACCTTGATAGGAGTGGTATATTAATGTGTTTACCTTCAGTACTAACAACTATCTTTTAAATCATTTTAGACCATTATAATATATAAATATTTTAGGTAGTTTTTACGCAAGGTAAGTTGATAAATACTAAGGTATTACAGTTAATAAAATGAAATAATAACTTAGACTATTATGCAAAGCCTAAATGAGCATTTCAAATAGAGCTAGTAATTGAAAGAAGGAAAATATAAGGTTTTGGACAGGACTTGAACCTGTATCTTAATCTTTCCGGGACTATGCGTTTACCAATAACGCCAACGAGACCGATGACGATAATTGGAAAATTTACAAATTTAACTCGTGTACACAACTATATATATATATATATAGTATATATATATATATATATATATATATATATATATATAAATGCGTGATTCGCATATTATGCAAAGAACAAACATTTAACACCCTGTATAAGGATTACAAATGAGTTTAATTAATGCCGAGAAGCATGTCCTTTAACAATAAAAGCACATTCAGCAAGAGAAATAACTATACACGCAATCAAACTCGCTTTAAACCAAAAAGCATTTATAAATTGAAAATAGATATGCAGGAAATACAGTAAAAGCCAGAAAATCATGACACAATATGTACTAAAATTAAACATGCGATAATGAAAGAAGATAGTAAAGTGTTCTGATAATAAACGCACCTTTCGAAAGAAACAAGTTTTGCAAACGCAGGAGGTAAATAGAAATATCTTAAATTGTGGCATTTCTCCTACGTGATTTTCTGCATGAATTTTATACAATACCCAAAGTATTATCTTAACAAATAAAAGCTATAAGTTGAAATACGTGCCAAAGCGAATTAAAATTTCCTGTAGTAACATGAAACAACGATCAAGGATCAATACATAATAGAAATCCTAGTAGACTACGTGACCAAGGAATCGTTTTGTCGAACAATTTTAAGACGTATGCCTGTAAAAGCCCAGAAATATCCTAAACATCCTATGGCTGGCCATAAACTTTGAACAAACAATACCGATAACCAATGAATTGTAGATGGACCGGTGCTTATATAACAGGCGCATTTGATAAACATAGAGTATTCATTCAAACAGAGAACAGTTCACGTCGCTTACAGTCAAAAACTTACGCAACGAGTGAAATTAAATAATTAAATCTTTGTGAACGTAATGTTAAGCATTTCAAAGTTAAAATTAGTGAAAAATATATAATACAAGTTTGTCGTTTGCTGGAAAACGGCTCTAAATGAATCTAAGAAACTTTAAGAAACCATATGGATGCAAATCTAAGAAAGTCTAAGAAACAAAGGGGTAAATCTAAATAAATCCAAGTAAGACTGGGTAAATTGGAATTGATTAAACGGGGTAAAATTTGGAAACTAAATAAATTGGGAAGAAATCTAAATAAAATGATTGGTTTAAATCCACGTGAAGAAGCATAAAACAGAGCATGTTTTAAGGAGTGAATGAAGCAACTCAATTAAAAGTAACCAAGAGATGTTGATCCACTGGACGCAGTAGCATATCCAAGGAGAACAAAGAACGACGCACCAGGAAAACTACAGGTCAGAGCTATCTAGCATAAGGCATTATTTTCTTTTTATTTTGAAAATTGACTATATATTATCATACCTGAATATTTTGTAAAGAATCAACAAAAATCTTTTTACACATGAAAATTTATGTAGAGGGAAAAGATTTTGAACGTTTAGAAATTTTCCAGTAAGATATAGTGCCATTTTTCCTGGCTTTAACTTAAGAAAAGGGAGCTATAATTTTTGGGGATAGACAATTTAAATAGTATGATTATTTGATTAAGGGATTGATTTTATCATATGGTACAACATATTAAGCTGTGAAGTGTATTTACTATTTTATTTCTCATTGTACAAACGTTAGTCGATTCCGTTTTTCTCATTTATAGTAGGAAAAGTAATTGATAAAAATGGGGTAAATTATTTGTTATCGTAACGTTGTACACTCTGAGCTAGTCGTGGCATAATTAAAATTAAGATATTAAAACACACAGAGCGGTGGCGTACACAAGGAAACTGGACGTTTATTACATCGGCGTGCAGAGTTATCATATCAATATATTTATATATGAAAATCCATTATGCCGTTTTATAATGTGTGTCCATTTTATATAATTTGTGATTATGTATCAAAAAAATATTCTATCAAAACATTTGTGGTTGCATACTAACAAGTTTCAATTTTACGTAAAATTTGTGTAGTAATTATTGGGTATTCTGTATAAATCCTAAATGCTCCAATCTTTTATATCTCCCTACATACTAACAAATATCCGTTTGTATGATTTTTATGTTACTGTGGTTCATCACAAAAAGATCGCTTAGAACTAACTATGCATGTATTTTGTTTGATTTTCTCTTATCACTAAGACAATTTAGAAAGATATATGCCGTTACATACTAACGAACGTCCATTCGTACGTATTTTATGTGGTTTTTGTGCACTACAAAGAAAATTATTTTTGTAGAGACTTATACAATTACATACTAACGAACACCGATCGCTTAGCAATATTTCGCATGAAAAAAAATAATCTAAGAACACATGTGCGATCCCATACTTATAGTCGCCCACTTAAGTGCAATTTGTGTGGTTTTTCTGTAACACTATATGGCGTTCCTCGTGCTTTATAGATTTTTGCTAGTGATAGAAGGACTTCGCCGTTTGCTGTTTGGAAGTAGATGAGAAGATCAATTAAAATTTTCACTATGATGCAACAGGAGAAAAAATGTTAAAGAAAGATTAGAGTTTGTAAGTTAGTAGTGAATAGTAATAGCTAGTTATAATTATACGTTGCCTTATAGACATAATATAAATGTTTAAAAGATTTATAGAGTACTATAATGTGTACGTATATAAATTATAAGTAATTCAATTAAAAGGTACATACATAATAAATTTAGTTTTATATAAATTGTACAAGTATTGTCCACAAATCTAATAATTGTTTTCTGCTACATTTTCCCACTGTCATGAACAGTTCCAATACCCTCAAAATATTCTGCAAACAAGTTTCTGATACTAGTCGCACTTTGAGAGTAATGTTGTACATGTTCGATTAACCTCCTTTTTATAAACATACAATTTACGGTATAATTTTAAATTCCCCGCGTCGCGACTCATGCATTACGCTGGTCGCAAGATATTAGGTCTACAAATTCGGTTGCATGGATTGCCGTCACAAATAAAGCCCACACGCTAACAAACAAGCCAGGAGTTTACCTGGCTTTTACTAAAGCCTAGCGGTATTTTGTTTCTCAGGTCTGGGTCTTGGGTTGATGCCCCAATTAACGGGGTGACGTCTCTTGACGTAATTTTCAGGTCGATTTAAGGTGGATTTTTGAAGAGGTATTTAACAACCAATTTGTCACGTGTTTTTGACGTCACTCAGACCCCTTCTTTTCAACGTCAGTAAAGAACCGTTAATTAGATGTGATAAACACAACACCTGTTTCGTATTAGTTAAAACTCAAACTATAGTGGATTTAAATTGTGCAGTGCGCTTGCGCCTCTTAAAATAAAACACGTGCGAAAGTGGTTTTGTGACGTTTATCGAGGACTCTTCTTTCGACCTAGTGCCGGGACGGTTGTGCGAAACAAGCTATGCAAACAATAAAGTATAGTGCTTGGAACAGTGCATTCAACTGACTCCCCCGGGGGCATTCCAGCAACATTGAAGAGGACCACACACCAAGGACAATATTGGTGAGTGAATTTATGCCTGTCTGTTTGTTTTTTACATGCATACAACTTTCGCATTTAAAGCTCGCGTTTTGTTCTACTTCGCAACACAGTCCACGATTAATAAGACGCGCCAGCACATTTATCTAAGTTTAATTAATTTACATTTGGTCCTTCCTCGCGTGATAGAACTGTTCATGGTGAATAAATTAATTCATTTCGTTTTAGCTTGTATGTATGTAAAACTTCGATTAGCAATATTTGCATCATATTTCTATTTACTTATATATAAAAAATTCGATCAAGTCTATTAATTAGAAATCATTATTTGATTATAGATATATTAGGATTTAGCAATAATTTATGTAGAGAGCATTATTAATCATTTTACAGATATAGTTAAATAGTTTGTATAGAAAACCTGTTGCAAATGCTGGCTTCAAAGTTGTTCTATTGTAAAATTTTGTATACTTGTCTAGTAGGTCACTCCTTTTGGCTTATGTACAGCTGCAAATAACATTCCAGTTTTATCGTATACCTACCTGCATGTTTAAGGGTTTATAACCCCTAAATATTTTAACTATATTTCTTGTTTGAATGACTAAACCCTTAGGGCATTTCATAAACCTTATTGTTAAGAGTTGTCAGGTCGTTTAAAATACAATAGGAAGCTTTAACTACTCATTTCGCATTTTACTTTACAAATCGGGTAATGACTTTATTGGATCATTTTCGGTGATTGAATTTATAATAAGATTTATTGTCGGTTGTTGTTAATTGAAATAATTGTCGTTTGTTTCTTCATACAAAATGCCTGACACAAATACTTCTGTAACTTTATTAAAGCTCTACGCTGCTAGGATTCATGAAATCTTCGAACTTTCTGAAAAGGCACAATACAATGGTTCAGTACACAAGTTATTCAAATTGAAGTGTCGAATGGTGGAATCTATCTACAAGGATTTTACTGAAAAATATGTTACTGTATTTGTAAACACAGAATCAGAATTGCAACCTGCTTTAGAGAATTTGTGTAGAAACGTAGATGACGAATATTATTCTATCCTTTTGATAGAGCAAGAGATATTTTCTGCTGAAGTGAAAACTCCGTCTGTGAATCACACAAGTCGACAAGACAATAATTTTACACCTAGAGTAAAATTACCAAAAATTACTCTACCACGTTTTGATAATGACCCAAAAAACTTTAAGACTTTCAAGGATATGTTTGATGTTTTGATAGATAAACAACCGCATTTAACGGACATCGAAAAGCATTCCTACCTTCTTTCAAGCTTGTCGGGTGAATCATTGACATTGTTGCGGTCTATTTCTCTTTGTCATGAAAATTACAAATTAGCATATGACACTTTATGTTCTAGATATAATAATAAACGTCTTTTGGCTAATCACCATTGGGGTTTAATAAAAAACTACCCGCCTATGCATGCGGAAAACGTAAAACAACTTCAAAATTTAATTGACTGTTTCACAGAAAACTTATCGATTTTGGGATCATTACAATTTGATGTTGAAAGTTGGGATTTCGTTCTTGTAGATCTTTTATTATGTAAACTCGATGAGGAAACTCGTAAACGATTCGAATTGCATTTCAATTCTACTGATGTGCCTACATTCAATTGCGTCAAAGACTTTTTGTCAAAACAATGTGTAGCCTTAGAGAATCTTGTCTCAAGCAAACAACCGAAAGTGCTTAAAGGTACTATTAATAAACAAGGTCTCGCTCGTTCGAATTCTGATTTGAAGCCTAGGACATTATTAGCTGAGACTAACACTTCTCCTAAGAACAATTCGTTCTCCTGCATCCTTTGCAAGGGAAATCATGTATTGTATTCGTGCGAGCAATTTCTTAAATTGTCTCCAAACAAGCGTCACGAGCAAGCCAAACATCTTCGGTTATGTTTGAACTGTCTTCGACCAAATCATAACATGTCGTCTTGTCCGTCAAAGGTTTCGTGCAGAACTTGCAATAAAACTCATCATACATTGTTACATTTTGTGCCGTCGATTGCTACGTCACCACCTTCTTCAACTCCAACTCGTGAAGAAAATTTGCAAACCAGTTCGTCTAATAATGCTACTTGTACTACAACAATTGGGTCTGAGGCGATAACTTGTCTAGCTCTGCTACCCATGGTTTGTTTGGAAATTCTCGACAAGAGAAATCAACCTCAAATTATTCGTGCTCTAGTAGACACTGGGAGTCAAATTTCATTTATTACGGAGTCTTGTCGTAAGTCTATTGGTATATCGTCTCGTCCTTCTTCGATTCCTATTTCTGGTTTGGGCCAGACTTCACATCAAACGTTAGATGTGATATCTGGAACAATTCGTCCCATTCAGGAATATGATTCAGTCCCGACGGACAACAATTTGAAAATAACCTTAATGGTTTTGCCGTCTATTTGCGGTAATCTTCCAAACAAGTATATTCAATCGTATTGGTCTCATTTGGAAAACATAAAACTCGCAGATGAAAACTGGAGATATCCTTCTCCAGTACAAATGTTATTGGGCTCTGATGTTGCCAGTCGTATTTTGCTCGATGGGAAAATTGATGGCAAAGAAATTTCGCCTGTTGCTGTCAACACCATATTTGGTTACATGATATTTGGTACTGTCGATCCCGTCTCAACCAATGTTATTCATTCGTTCTTTGTATCTATCGATCCTTGTATGGATATTGATCTTAAACATTTTTGGGAGCTTGACGACATTCCATCAAAGAGTTTGTCGTCCCCGGAAGATGACCTTGCTCAACAATCTTTTGATAACTCGTTGCATCGGTTACCCAATGGTAGGTTCGGCGTGAGCCTCCCATTTAGAGAAAATGTTCGTGAGTTTCCGGACTCGAAATCTATTGCCATTAAACGTCTATTGTCACTAGAGCGTTGTCTCGAAACTAATCCAGATTTGCGAAATTTGTATGTAAATTTCATGCGTGACTACGAAGCATCTGGTCACATGTCGCTTTTATCAACGTCTCCAGCTGACAATAATGCGTATTTTATTCCACACCATGCCGTGTTCAAATTGGAAAATAATAAACCTAAATTGAAAATTGTTTTTGATGCTTCGGCTCGAGCTTCGAATGGTATTTCATTGAATGATACCTTACTCACTGGACCTAAGCTCCAGAATGATATTGTAAAAATACTTTTGGCATTTCGTATTCCCAAGTTCGTTTTTGTCTGTGACATAAAACAAATGTACAGGCAAATATTGATATCAGAAACGGACCGTTCTTATCAATTGATACAATGGGGATGGAATCCTTCAGAACCAATTTCAACCTATCAGTTGAACACAATTACATATGGAGTTTCATCCGCGCCTTTTCTCGCCATTCGCACTATCTTAAAACTAGCTCAACTAGGAGAAAATAGCTATCCATTGGCTGCTCATGCTTTGAGAAACAATTTGTATGTTGATGTTGTATTGACTGGGTCGTCCACTCTCCAGGCAACTCATGAATTAAAACGTCAACTCATCGAACTACTACGTGCTGGCTGCTTCGAACTACGCAAATGGGCTAGCAACAGTTCACTACTGTTAGAAGATATTCCTACTGAGTATCAACAAGTAAAACCAAGTTTAGTCGCAAATGAACTTAAGTTTACCGTAAAAGTGCTTGGTCTTTCAGTGGCACTCGATACCTGATAATTTTTCATTTGAAATGCAGCGTTTAGAAAATCGTCTTTCCAAGCGGATTTTACTTTCGACAGTTGCTAGGATTTACGATACTCTAGGATTTATTACACCAGTTACCTTTTCACTCAAACAACTCATTCAACAATTTTGGGTGCTGGGGTTGGATTGGGATGATCCTCCTCCTGAATATATTGTCATATTTTGGAAAAAATTTGTTGCTGAATTTTCATATATTGATTCAATTCAAATTCCTCGTTATATCCCTATTGATGAAGCCTGTAGTATACAACTACATGGTTTTTGTGACGCGTCCGAGAAAGGATACTCGGCTATTGCATATTTTCGTTTAGTATTTCCGTCAGGAAAAATATCTGTTCACTTTGTTATGGCTAGATCAAAGGTCGCCCCTTTGAAATGTCTTTCTATACCCAAGCTAGAACTATGTGCTACCTTACTTTTGTCTAAATTAGTTCATTTTGTTAAAACTACTTATTCAAATGTAACCTTTGAAAAAAATCTGTTGTTACACTGATTCTTCTGTCGTGCTGACTTGGATTAAGTCGCCTACCTATCGCTTAAAAATGTTTGTAGCTAACCGTGTTAGTTACATCCAAGAACGTATTTCTCCCGAACAGTGGAGTTACATTAGTTCTTCAAACAACCCATCTGATTGTGCTACCAGAGGTTTATTTCCTTCGGTATTGCCCGCGCATCCGCTATGGTGGGCAGGTCCTGAATACTGTCTAAATGTTATCATTGTTATCGTCTTTGCCCTATTCCTGTCAGTCCAGTTATGAGTAAATTGCCTTCATTTCGTGTTTCTCAAGCCAAGGCCTTTAGTTCTGTCGGTATCGATTTTGCCGGCTCTTTTACGATTAACATGCATCGTGCAAGAGGCACCAAGACTTGCAAGGCATATCTTTGTGTGATTGTTTGTTTCGCCACTAAGGCTCTTCATTTGGAAGTCGTATCAGACTTGTCGACTGATGCCTTTATCGCTTGCCTTCGTCGTTTTATTGCTCGTCGTGGTCGTTGTCAACACATTTTCAGCGACTGCGGCACAAATTTCATCGGCGCTAGTCGCCAACTTTTAAAGGATTTCCGACACTGTGCAGAATCGTTAGCCATTTCGTGGCATTTTAACCCCCCGTCTACCCCTCACTTCAGAGGTATTTAGGAAAGCGCCGTTAAATCGGTGAAAACTCACTTATTTCGTGTTGTTGGAAACCAAGTGCTCACGTACGAGGAGTTTCATACTTTAATCACTCAGATTGAAACATTGTTGAATTCAAGACCCTTGTGCAGCTTAAGTTCGGATCCCAATGATCTTTCGTCACTGACACCAGGTCACTTTCTAACTTTAGAACCCTTGACAGCACCGCCGGACCCAGCCTTGTCTCATTTGAAAATCTCTAGACTCTCTCGTTGGCAGTTGATTCAAGCTATGCATCAAAGTTTTTGGGTTCGATGGCACAGTGAGTATTTACACCAATTGTATCAACGTGGTCGATGGTACAAGTTCAAGAGACTCGACGGCGTTGACATTGGTACTTCAGTGCTCATCAAAGAAGAGTGTGTTCCTTCCTTAAATTGGAAACTCGCCAGAATTGTAGAGCTTCATCCTGGAAGCGATGGAGTACCTCGTGTAGCCACCGTAAAAACTTCACGAGGGAATTTGAAAAGACCAATGGTCAAATTATGCCCATTGCCGTCTCAATAATAAATATTAATTATTTTAGTGTTCTTTATTATAGTTTTGTAAGCATTATTATATTTATTTAGTTCTACATACATACAAGACTCGGTCAAAGTTAAATTTTCGTGTTAAGTTTTAAAAAAAAAAAGCCCAAAGCTATTTTGGTGGGCAGAATGTTTCGTATTAGTTAAAACTCAAACTATAGTGAATTTAAATTGTGCAGTGCGCTTGCGCCTCTTAAAATAAAACACGTGCGAAAGTGGTTTTGTGACGTTTATCGAGGACTCTTCTTTCGACCTAGTGCCGGGACGGTTGTGCGAAACAAGCTATGCAAACAATAAAGTATAGTGCTTGCAACAGTGCATTTAACTGACTCCCCCGGGGGCATTCCAGCAACATTGATGAGGACCACACACCAAGGACAATATTGGTGAGTGAATTTATGCCTGTCTGTTTGTTTTTTACATGCATACAACTTTCGCATTTAAAGCTCGCGTTTTGTTCTACTTCGCAATACAGTCCACGACTAATAAGACGCGCCAGCACATTTATCTAAGTTAATTAAGTTTACAACACCTCTCACTTCTTTTTATTCAGTTTAGGATAAAACTGGAAATGTAACGAGCTATAGTATTATCCGCACATATTCATTAATATAAAGAAATAGAAATTTAGACACAATTTTTCATGGTGAAGTTTATTCTATTATTGGGTAGTTCCAAGCAAACGGCCCCCTTGCCAATTAAGGTAAGTAATATGTCATTATGTTCCGTTTTTCACGCTAATTCCAAATATAAAATTAGTTTTGTGCAGAAATTAATTGTTAAAAAGTATTTAGAGTCAAAGTTAAAATATTTGCGCTTTCTACAAAATTTAAATTGAGAATATGCAATGTGTTAACTAATATAGATGATAAAATGCCTTTATTTTCATATATGCATTTTCATTTTCATTCTCAAACTTGAAATTCTTTAAATTTATCTTCTTATCATTTTTTTCAATTATTTCATCATTTCATCATGGAAAAGTGAAATTTAAAGACAATTTTCAGTTTAGATAATTCGGAAAAAGAAAGAATTGTTAACTTTCTACAGTCCATGGGTTTGGTCAAAGACAAGTTGGACTGTCAACAGTGTCATTTGCCCATGAATTTGGATCTAATAAATAAAGATGCATGTAGGTGTCGAAAAACCTCAATTAAAAATTTGAGAAAAGTGAAATGTGCAGCAAAGTGTCAATTAATAATCATAGTTGGTTTAGTTTACACGAACTAAACTACGTTCAAGTTATTTCCCTTACTTATATGTAGGGGTGGGCGATACGGGATTTTGCGTATCGAATATCGATACATATTCTATATCGATATGTATCGATATATCGAATATCGATATATATCGATACGTATCGATACGTATCGATACGTATCGATGCGTATCGATATGTATCGATGCGTATCGGTGCGTATCGATACAAATCGATTCGTATCGATGCGTATCGATACGTATCGATGCGTATCGGTGCGTATCGATACGTATATTTACGTAGCGGTACGTATAGATATATAGCAATTCGTATCGGAACGTTTAGATGTGTAGATTAAGTATACATATCGAGACGTAGCGATACCTATCGGTACGAATCGATACGCATGTATAAATTTTTCTACTCTTTCTTTGGGAATAAAATCACAAGAGCGTTTTAAAATAATATATTTACTGACAATTCGATCTTTCACTTAAGATTGTTTGTTATCAAAATAATTAAAATTTCAAGTTTAATATTTGTGACAAGTATGTATATAGGGGTGGGCGATACGGGATTTTGCGTATCTAATATCGATACATATTCTGTATCGAATATCGATACGTATCGATACGTATCGATACATATCGAGTATCGATATATCGATATTTATTTTTTGCTGTATCGGGGGGGTCGATACGAGGGTCGTATCGATACGTATCGATATATCGATACGCCGACCCAGCCCTACTTATATGCTTGTCCATAATTATAAGCATATAGATATTTCCCGGGAATTGGAGATTTTTTTCAACACATTGACAGATTGGACATCTTATTGTCGACAGGTAAATAAATATAAAAATATATTTTTTGTACAATTATGTATATTTTATATCATATAATATTTATTTTTATGTTATATAATATTTTTTTAGATCTTTGAGGATTTGGCAATTAATGAGACTGAAACACTAGGAGGATCGGAGAAGATCGTCGAAATCGACGAATCAAAATTCGGAACAAGAAAATTCAATAAAGAACACTAAGTTGAAAGTATTACATATAAAATTTACATATATTAAAATATTACATATTGAATATTTAAGGTCAATGGATCTTTGGAGGCGTGGAACGCGTAACGGAAGAATGTTTATGGTTCCAGTGGACAAGAGGGACCCTGCCACACTTATTTCCATTATGAAAGAATGGATCGCCCCTGGAACTATTATTATAAGTGACTGCTGGAAAGCTTACGACATTCTGAGCGAGGAGCACTTTCACCATAAAAAAGTGAATCACTCCTTTAGTTTCATCGATTCGAAAACTGGAGCCTACACCAATACTGTCGAGTCAAATTGGAGACATAGTAAAGACTTTATGCGAGGATGCTGCCGAAAAAAGAAGTCGTATAGTGGATACTTGACCCACTACATGTTTAAAAAATATTGTAAACATAAAAATATTGATATTATGGTCAAATTTTGGGAAGTGGTAAAAACTATTGATTTCAATACTGATTAGTTAATTAAGTAATATTTGAAAATGAATAAAACTTTTGATTTGCATTGATTTAATATTATTAAAGTTATATCTTTGTATTAGGTTAGGTTAGGTTTCATAAAAGGAAATTACACCGCAGACAGCGCGGTTAGGAATATGAGGAAAGTGAAATTGTTTAAATTAATTAAATTGATAAATAAATTAAATGTCGAAAAATCAAAATTTGGAAAAATTCGAACTTTGACTCTAAAGAACTTTTTAGTAATTAAATTCTGCAAAAAATTAATTTTATATTTGGAATCAGTGTGAAAAACTGAACAAAATGACATATTACTTACCTTAATTGGCGAGGGGCCCTTTGTTTTGAATGTTCCCTATTATTAATCTAGTGACGCTTGCGGTGTTTGATATTTGCGTCAAACTACTCAAAGTGTCTATTTAATTATTTGTCGTGTCGTTTTTATTATGGCGTTCGTGTTTCTATTAAATAAAAAATGTATTTAATAGTTTAATACTATATAATTACTGGGGTAAGTATGCTTTAGCTGTTAATTAGCTAATAGAAATAATTTTGTATTCCAAGACCTTTTACAATAATAATTATGGTTTGAACCTATAGAATTACAAATTGCAACCAGTTCTGAGGTTATGTTCTTCATTTTTCTGATAGCTTTTGTTTAATGTAGACAGGTTTAATCTTGGAATGCACGTAAGGGAGAGTAGTCAAATATCAACCCCAGTCAAATATCGACCGCACCCCCTCCAACCGAATCTATAAGTGATTTAACATCAGAACGGAGCAGGACGCCAAGTATTTACAGCACCTACTATGACGAAATCAACAGACAGTTAGTTAGCCTGGAGAGTGAGTGCTGCGTGATTTTCGATCTTTTTTTATAATATTCTACGTGTTTATGTTATGGTAAGACAACATTTTTCTTTGATTTTGACTTTGTTTTTGTGATGTGAGCTAAACAAGACATAAAACAAGAATAACTTCATAATAAAACTTAACGTTGATATCTAACCTAGTTTTTTGTTTGTTTACATATTTTGTTTAACGGACTGTCGGCTAATATCGACCACAAATGATCGATATTATCCCATGGTCGATATTGTATTAATGGTGTTTATTATTTTCAGATGCCCCGGAAAGTATATACGCGAAAGAGCATCCGTTCTTCGAGGTCTGAGAACAACATGGGGCGCGCCCTTACAGCAGTAAAATATAAGGATGTTCCAATAGGAAAAGCAGCAAGAATGTTTGATGATCCATATGGAACTTTACAGGATCGTTTAAGTGGTCGCTTTCCTTCACAAAAATACAAGTTGGGAAGAAAATCAGTGTTCAATGATGAGCAAAAAGCTGAACTTGCAAACCATATTATTGACATGCAAACGTATTTTATGGACTCACAATAATTAAAATTAGACAGCTTGCATATCAATTTGCAGAAGCAAATAGACTGAAGGATAACCTCATTAAGAAAAGAAAATATGTGGTAAATATTGGTTGTATTCATTTCTGCGTCGTAATCCAACCTTAAGCCTCCGAAAACCAGAAGCTACAAGTTTGAATAAAGTCTTAGCTTTTAATAAACAAGAAGTAGCATTATTTTTCGATAATGTAGAAACACTGTAGTGAACATAAATTCGAAACTCAGCGTATCTATAATGTCTGGTATCAATAATGGGACTGGTATCAGTAATGTTCATGTTTCAAATGGTATTGTAACTAATAAAGGTCAAAAACAAGTAGGTGTCCTTACAACCGGTGAAAGAGGACAGTAGTGACTATTGTTATTTGTATAAGCGCTGCTGGTAGTTTTGTCTTACCACTGTTCATTTTCAAAAGAAAACGAATGAAAGAAGTGTTGGAAAGGAATGCACCTACTGGTGCCATGTACAAATGTTCTAAATGGGGGTAGATAACTGAAGATATTTTTACCAAGTAGATACAGCATTTTGCAACGTTTACAAGAGCTACCACAATTAATTCTGTTCTATTAATTATGGATAACCATTTCACCCATTCCAGTTAGTCACATATAATTTTTGCAGGGAGATCGGTATTAAAGTGATATCAATCCCACCCCATACATCACACCGAATTCAACCTCTTGACGTCTGTTTTTTTGGTCAACTAAAGATCGCTTATAATCAAGAGTGTGATAGATATATTAAATCAAAACAGAATGGAAAAATTTTGTAAACTGATATTGTGGAGCTATTTAAAAATGCCTACAACAGGGTAGCAACTATAGAAAAAAGAGTCCGTGGTTTTGAGGTTACTGGAATAGATTCTATGAAAAGGTTTCAATTTTTTGTCGAAGAATTTATTACCGCTTTATCCAATGTTGATATTCCAAATTCGTACAGAAGGCATTACCTAGTGACAGTTCAACCCCAGATAACTTAAATAGTGAAGGTTTGAATCAAAGACTTTCTGTAGCCGGAACATCTAGACATAAAAAACATCATCGCCTAAGCCTGTACCGACTGCATTAATGGAGTAAAGTTTGGAGCTTTCTCTACTTTCGTATTTTTTTTATTATTTATCTTTGCACCTACAATATGCGAATCATTAAGTTTCAGTTTTAATACTCAACCTGTTTAGTGCCTACCGAAACGCGTTAACACTGTCAAAGACGTCAAAGAACTGATGTTTCTTCAGAAAAGAAACAGAAAAGTCTTCGACCTCAAAAGAAGATTACTTTCCTGCACAAAAATCAAAAGTAAAGAAAAGAAGCGAGGAAGAAAACCAACAGTAATAGCCAAAATGACAAAAGCGTCAAGTATCAAAGTATGCTCGAAAACAACAAAAATGCTGGATAAAAAAATTAATTACTTCAAGCTGTGATGCCCAAGAATCGCAACAACCGAAGAACCAAAGAAAAGTAATTGCTAACTATACTCCATTCCAGTTAAGAAGGTAGTAGATGGCGCTTGTGCTTGAGTCAGATTTACACAGATCAAAAATTTATTAGTTGCTGTATTTGAAAAGTTGCCGGAGTCGGTTGTATATTTACTATTTTGTGACGATAGTTTTTCAAAAATAACAATGCAAATGGCTGACTTTATTAGTTAATTTTTAAGTATTATTGCATTCAGTAATTGCAATTTGGTGTTCTTCTTAAGGAATAAGACCACATTACTTTTTGAAAATGATTTTATTGACGTTTCGATCCTTCTCCTAGGATAGTTGTCTAAATAATAACAAGGAGTATTTGTAATTTGGTATTAAATTTCAGAAGATAAAATTGGACTTGGAACTACATTAAGTTTAAGACGGACGAAACTTAGGCAAATTATAGCACACTTAGCTACACTCATACTTAATCAATGTTCCATCTCAACTTTTAGTATTTTCCGAATACCAAAAATTGAGATAGAGTATTACTTAAGTATGAGTGTGGCTTAAGTGCTTTATGAATTTGCCCTTAGTCTTTACTTAACAATTATGGTAGAAACAAACATTCACCTGGAGTTATAAAATGCTTTAATAAAATTCTGTCAGTTTCATTTTTTCGAAAGGTTGTAAGTTTGTTAACAATGATTGAAATTAAAGCATTGCATCGATGTTTATACAGATTTTTATTTATATTTTTTGCAAGATTGAGGTTTTTGAATAAATACATCCAAGAAACAGGGTTTTAAAACATATCAAGCATTATTGAACTTTATTTTCTACCTGTTTGGTTAAAGTTTAAATAAAATATTAATATAGAACAATATATAAGCTATTTTTAATTAAACACATCACAAAATATCAAAACAACGATATCACAAATTTATATTTAATCTACGTCCATATCATCCCCAGAGGTATCTTCGTCGTCTGTTGTACTTTCATATCCAACATTTATTACAATATGTTCGACAAGTTCTTCGACAATGCCATCCAATTTCCACATTCTTTCTTCTTCTTTAATTATATGGCTAATACAATTAACCCAATGTCCTTTATCTATGGCTGCAATTCCTTCATCCAGAAGCACCTTCACGTCCTTAATTTTAAAAGTAGAATTGTTGGTAGCTACATGCTACTTTACTCGAGCCCAAATCAGCTCAATTGGATTTAGATTGCAGTGGTATGGAGGTAACCTTAATACAGTTCTGCCAGAGCGTTTTACAATTTCGTCAACAACTTAAGGTGCCGGGTGAACTAGAGAGTGCTGCTTTACTAAGGCTAATAATTCAACTTTTAATAGCTCTTTGGTAACTTCAATGTGTTTTGCGTTTAACCAATTATAAATTTGTTCTTTCCGCCAACTTTGATTTGGAACCTTATCGGCTTTGACGCTGTGATAAGGAGCATTATCAAGCACGATTACACTCTCATTATCAAGAAGAGGTAATACACCTTTCAACCAAGTTGTAAACGCTTTACCATTCATGTCTTCGTGATAATCTCCTAAAACGATAATTATGAAATCAGGGTCCTAAGTTGTTTATAGTGTTAATACGCTACCTGTTCTTTTAGATTGAAAGTTTAAATATGCACCATTGACAAATCCCATATCACTACCCATGTACACAACAATTAATCTCTTGCCCGTTGCCCTTGCCAGAGGGATCTCGTATACCAGTCGATAAATCTTCGATTAATGCCTGCCTTGCTGTTTTTACAGTGGTGTCTTGCCATACCTTGTTCTTTACATGTCTAGAATTCACCCACGTTTCATCAGTATAATAAATTCTTTGCCTTCAGCTCTATACTTTTTAATTGCAGTTAAATATTTTCTTCACCACAACACAATTTCAGGTTTTTCAATTAAAATTGTTTTTCGGCTACGCTTTCCATATTTAAAACCCAATTTCATCATTACCCGATAAAGTGATGTGCGACTGAAGTTTGGTAAAGAGTCATCATTGTTTATTGCATGTAATACTTTCTCTAAATTTGGTAATTCATTTCTAAAGTAAAATGCATGAACATGCCGTCGAATCGCACATCTTTCAAATTCTTCAAGTTCGTCGTAGATTGTTGTACGCACTCTTGTAGTCTTTGGCGAAGAAGCAGTACCAGTAGTTTTCATTTCTTTTACAATATTCCACATTGATCGAACACCTAACCCACTTCTAACACAGTTTGCTTCACAGATTCCGTTTTGGATGCATTTCTGGAATTTTTCAAATATATATTAAAGGCAATAAGCTTTTGCCCGCTCAAAACATGTTTGCCCTTCGGATTTTTAATAGGTTGGTGATCCCTAATTAAATAAAAGTCTGAAAAGAATTCATTGTTAGTATTATATGCTTATCTTTAATGAGACATGCTTACCTTATTATGAAGACACTGGTGTTTTATAGCTCTGACAAGAACTGTTTTGATACTAAATATAAAATTAACACAAATTAATAAGGCCGAGCAAAATTTCAAAGGCAAACTAATAACAAAATACAATAAATAACAAAAACGAAAATATGAAAGGGCAATAGCAAATGTCAAAATGCCAATTGACAATCTGTCTTATAATAAAAATGTTCAAACAACCAACACAAACATACGGGATATTTATACTTGTGTACACTTGGCTCATCCATCCACCAATGAGAATCGCTAAAATTTAGTCCTATCTTTTTCTTTAGTACCTTCTTAACTGGAATGGAGTATAGTCCTAAAGTCGACTAAGTTGTGGTTCCCGAGGAAAAGAAAAATGGAATAGAAAGCACCTACCACAGGAAGTGGATTAAAATATTATCAAATCGGCACAAAGACCGACAGAAAGTAACACCAGCCACAGGAAAAGAAGAAGAATGTGGAACGAAAGGGACGAAAGAAAAAACGAAGAAAGAGGGGAAAAACCAAAAAGAATAACACCAACTTGTACAAGAACCAAAAAAACCTAAGAATCGCACAGAAGAAAAAAGCAGAATCCCGATGTAGTTACGCACAAGTGTGTGTGTGTGTGTGTGTGTGTGTGCGTGTGTGTGTGTATGAACTGTGTGTGTGTGTGTATATAGTGTACGTGTATAAAGTGTGCGTGTGTGTATGTGTTGGACCGCTGTAGTCGCCTCTTACGACAGGCAGGTTGTACCATGGGGCTATTTTATTCCCGGACCCACACGGGATTGAGGTGCAAGGAGAAAACGAAAGAACGGAGAACCTAGTAAAACTGTTTTTAAAAAGTGTGTGGTTGTATGAATGTGTGTGTAAAAAGTATGTGAGTATGGATTGGATGTGTATAAAGTGTGCGTGTGTGTGTATGTGTTGGACCGCTGTAGTCGCCTCTTACGACAGGCAGGTCGTACCATGGAGCTATTCTATTCCCGGACCCACACAGGTGGAAGAAAAAGAAAGAAAACCCAGCAAAACAGGGAACTAAATAACGAAATCGCAAAGTCCAAATATTAAGTCCTAAAAAGAGCAAAATCGGCATAGGAATTTGGAACGCCAGGACCAGATATTGAGCTTCAGGCGTTTGCGCCGCCAGCAACAAAATAAAACGAGATCAAGTACATTAGGATTTCGCCGACATACATCTTCCGGTACGGAAGAAGCATAGAATAATGTCTGCCTTTTTTGGGCAGTTTTTTGCCAAACAGGAACACCATGGATGTAGTAGTTGCAGCAAGAGGTTTAAGAGGTGGCAAGGGTAGTTTAGAAAACTCAAAACGCGTCACGGAAGGACGTTGTTTGTTGTTAGGATTGGTGGTAAGAAAGTCAACGGCAGAAAAGAAAACATTATGAGTTGTCCGAATATCAATGATAGATAAAGGAAAAGGATTGGCTGTAAGAGAATCCATCTTACAAAAAAAAACACAAGCAGAGCACACTTTAGTTACGTTAGATAAAGGGACAGACACAGATAAAATTTTATCGGGGTTAGATAAAGGACTAGCAGTATCACAGTTAGGAATGAGAACAGCATTGGCTGTAGAAATATCAACCTTAGGAAAAGGAGCAGAATCCGATAACACTTCAACCATATTACATACAGGAACAGAATCAGGTAGAAGTGCATCAACGTTACAAGAACAAACAGTGTCAAGTAGAACTTTGCCAATGTTAGAAAAAGGAGTCGAATGAAGTGTATCAACATGAAAGAAAAGAGCAGCACCAGACAGAATTTCATCAACTTTACAAGAACAAACAGCACCAGAAAGAACTTCATCCACAATAGAGAAGGAAGCAGAATCAGGTTGACCTTCGTCAACATTAGATAACAGCACATCAGCTAGGATTTCACCAACCTTAGTTAAAAGAACAGAAGCAAGTAGCATTTTGTCATGAGAAAAATGAGTAAGAGTAGGTAACGTTTCATCAACGTCCGATAAAGGAGTAGAATCAAGTAAGACTTCGTCCAGTTAGACAACGGAGTAGGAACAGACAAAACTTCAGCCACAATAGGAACTAATTCCTTGACAATAGTAGATGGAGATACTAGATCAAGTAAAACTTTAACGACAACAGCAACAGGCATTATAGCTACGAGCTCCCTAACTTCAACAGAACCTTCTCTATCCGTATTAGGAGTTACCATCAGTTAAGCTACAGCTGTTATTGCAGACACGACAGAAATTTCTTGAGTAGAACCATTTAAGAAAGCAGGAACATGTAAAATTTTGACAGCAACAGCAACAGACATTAAAGATACAGGTTCGTGAACTTTAACAGGACCTTCGCTGACTAAATTAGAAGTTATCGTCACTTCAGTTTCAGCTGTTAATGTAGGTACGACAGAAATTTCCTGAGTAGAACCATTTAAAAAGCAGGAACATGTAAAATTTTGACAGCAACAGGCATTAACGATACAGGTTCTTGGACTTCAACAGGACCCTCTCTGACTGAATTAGAAATCATCGTCACTTCAGCGACATTTGTGCTTGCACACTCGACAGAAATTTATTGGGTAGAATCGTTTACAAAAGCGGGAACAAACTCTTGAGAAGTTAGCTGTAAGTCACTAATTGGAAGTAAGGGTTGCAATGGTGGTGGGGGCACATTCTGGGATGAGAGTGAATTAGTAGGGCGAGCAGAAAGAGGAGTATAATAGGATGTAAAACTAGAGACGGAAGAAATTTTGTTTGAAGCTATATTTGCCGAAGAAGAGTAGGTTCTGATAGTAGTAGCAGGATGACCTGGATGAGGTACAGAAGCGAACGTAGAATTAGAAGCAGAAAAAGTTTGGTTCCTAGAGCTGAGAACAGAAGTTGAAGTATTAGTTGAAGACCTATTAGTAGTAGGATGACAGTTTGGACAGTTGCGGCGAGAAACTCTTTTATACCCGCAATTTAATACTTGAAGGCGAGTACAGCGTGTCAAAACATTACCAGGTTTGTTGCAATTAAAGCAGATGACTTAACGAATAGAAGCAGAATTAGGAAGAAAAACAGTAGAAACTACGGAAGAATTAACGGATCTGCCCGAAGGCATAGGAGAAATCTTAACAACTCGGTGATGTGAACCAAAAGTATTTTCCTCAATAGTAGCAAACTTATAAGCAAAATCCGGGAGTACAAAATGATGTATCAGTAAATTAGACAACGAATTATAGTCAGAATAGCTATGCCGATATTATCCTGATACCAAAGTAGCGCTTTAAGCCTCGAACAAGTCCACTGCAAACTCCAATAACTGCAATTCTGACACATGTTGAGTTCGTCGGAGTTCTTCAATCCGTTCCAAAAAATCATGTACGGTAAGAGTGTTCGGGTCACCAGAAAATTTCAAATTCCACTCCCACACAGGATGGTCTTGGTGGGAAGCCGAAAAAGGAGTAGCGACTGACTTAGGCACAGTAGCAGGGGCTGATTCCGGTTCAGCAGTAATAGTATGTTGCTCGTGACTAGGTGATACGGAACTATCGGCCAAAATCTTTGCCGGTTCTAACTTCAGACATTCGTTCTTTAATTGTTGCAAGGAGTGTACGGTAGGCAAATGGTCTCGGTAGAATGGAGGGAGGTTGCGAAGTAAAACGGACAATTGATCATCTTCACTAAAAGGACCCTAGTTCTCAAACAGGTCCGTCATACACGCGAAATAGTTAGTAATTCTTTCGGATGACTCCTGACGTCTCTTACAGATCATATTAAACACCACCAACATATTATCAGTCCTTTTGAATCTAAATAAAAAGAAATTGAGAAAAAGTAACTAAATAAAAACAAACCGTAACTCGATAAAAGCTCAAGAAAAAAAACTATTGCGAATACAGGACAATCTAAAACATATCCGACACCAATAGAAGCGAAACAACTAAACAGAAAGTAGGATAGGGCGCCAGCGTTTTCAACGGATTAGAATTATCGGCGAAAACACAATCTAAAGTGAGCCAACCAAGGATATTTAGCGATAAACAAAGAAAACAAAAGCAAAATTTAAGAAGGTCAAACCCACACAAGAAATAAAAAAAAACCGATCCTCATGTGAGAAACACTACAGAGCCGAAAGAAAAAATAAATAACAGACCGAACGTAAAGGAAGAAAAAAATAAGTAGCATCAGGCCGAGAAATGCGGGTAACGTCGGAAATCAGGCAGTTACAACAAACAAAAATTGGGCCAGAAATTAAGTGAAATCAAATCGGAGACAAAGTTACATGAAACAAAGTCGGTGCACAAATTAACGAAAACCAAAATCGAAGTAAACATTGCAAAGGCAAAATCGGGGCCCCACGCCAGGGCGTCCAAATTTACGCTACGTTTATCGACGTAGTCTAACACAAAAAAACAAAGAAAGAATAACCGGGGCCAGTTGGAGAGTAAGCGGGTGTTACAAATGTAAAGAAAAATAAGGGAAAACCCTGAAATAAAGAAAAGAAATTAGTAATGCTTTTTACTAATTATAATTAATTGAAATGCCAGTGTAGTACTACCAAACAACATACAAAAAATCAAATCATTACTAAATACATATGTCAACCAAAAACAATTCAACAGAAATCATTTTTTTAAATGGCGAGCTGCAGTTGTAGGTTGCTCCTCTCTATTAATTGCCAAAAAAAAATAATGCAACATTACAATACTAAAACCAACAGCTCTAAATCATTATGGTAAATCTACAATTAAATATACCATTAAATAGATAAAACGGTCACAGTAAATACAATATTAATATTCAATATCGTCGTAAGCATAAACTTAACTACATCAAATCGTCCCCAATAAAGAGGTTATCACATATTACAGTATTAATAATAAATATCCTCTCACACAAAGACAATCAATCCATAACTACAAAGTTTAGTATCCATGGGACTCTATACACCCGCGGTTGCTACCCTTACTTAGGACCCATATAAAAAAACAGGGAACAGACTCACCCGCGTGTTCAAGGTGTATTATTAATCGCACCCTCCCCCAGCGCAGGACGTAGCAAATGGACTTGGAATCACGCAACTCGTGTCTTTCCTCCACAAACGAAGCGACAAACGCCTCATCAATCTATGCCCAGGCAACAGATGGTTCGATCTATCGAAAATAGCTATATACTTTTTTTAAAAAACCGCAAATACCTACCACAGTGTGTGCACGAAATTTTGAAGCTAACAAAACAAAATAACAAGGTAACGACGAGTAATCTTGCCACATATAGCAAGAATCGAGTGATCAATTCATTTTCAATAACAAGAATTAATAATACAATCCTCGCGTATCACAACATACCAAAAAGGAGATTAGAAACTCGACCGAAGTTTTATCAAATAGTTCAATACGTTATTTCAACGAGTTTTAAATTGAAACAATAGAGAAAGTAATTATACGTTATCGCAATGTATAGCAAATTCACGGATACCTAAAACAAGGTATGGACTATTTAAGTTATTGAATAAACTCTTCGTTTTAAAGCAAATAAATTTGAAATTGAAATTATTAGGAAGCGTATTTATTGTAAACAGGTAACATATACAGGATGTTGTTGTGGATTTAAGCAGAAACTAAGTAAATGAATAATGAAATACCAAATAGGGCTAGGTTTTAACGGACCATCGTAAAGTAAACGTAACAACGTTGACATCACATTTCAGAGCATTCTAGTTTTTGCGATTGGTATTACAATGCACCGTTGACAAGCCTAGTCTGATCATCACATATACTTTCATTAACTGCAGTAATATTTTTATTTGACCAACCACTGTGAGGATGTATTGGTGTTGCCGTATGGCTAAAAACAAAACCAGTTTTTTTATAGTTTTAGCTAAATTCAGAACTGTTAACTTTGTAGGTGCTTTCATGTCGTTCTAATATTGCACGAACTTTTTTAAATGTAACTACAATTGATAGTTCATTTTTATAATGTATTTTTTCACAAACTAATCGTTGTTTAACCGTGAAATGCATGTTAACTTTATATGCTTTGCTACATAACAACATAGGACGTGTTTGGTACATGATCGGAGTCTCTAAAAGCGTTCATATACACCGCAGCAAGAATTAGTTGTGTATTTAAATGTAAAGCACATTTTCAACATTTGGCAACGTAGTCGACAGCTGACATATGACGTCATAGCCTTGATTCGCCGGATCAAGTAAATCAGAATTAACAATAAATAACAAAACAACAAGAATAACAAGGAATAGTTTAAAGATAACAATTAAGTAATAAACAAACCAAATAGAACAGTACTAGAAAAACCAAATAATAACAATCAACATGAAAACTTGGCAGTAAATATATATATATATATATATATATATATATATATATATATATAATATAGTTTAAAGATAATGACCTTCTAGTAATATTAAATGTTTTTAATGGGTTTGAGGTCAGCTTATATATATAAATATATATACAAATTATATATCCTTCCTACATTTGAAAGTGAAAAACTAAAAATAGTTATGTTTAATAATTAATTTCGATGTTAATTTTTTAAAACAACTCATCTTGTAAGTTGCAATTAATATTTATATAATTTAGCCTAGTTGTTTATAACATTTTTAGAAGCCTGTGAACAAGGATTAAATAAATCCGAAAATTTAGGCATTATAAAAGAGTTTTCTTTTTACCAGCTGACCCCAAACCCATTAAAAACATTTAATATATATATATATATATATATATATATATATATATATATCAAGTGTCAAGAAATATAATAACGAATTTTTTGTGGGTTATAGGACAGCCAACCTCAACTGAACTGACTTAACAATATTGTTCTTTAACGAAGTTTAAGTTTGAACGTACGTTTAATTGAATTTTAGATCAAAAAGATTCGTTTAACGCAGCATTTTTAAATGAAAATTAGCTATTATGAAGTAGATGACTCAACCATATGCGGAATTGAAGAAAATATGCAATCGACACAGGAAAATTATCAAATACTTGCAACTAATTTGCAATTGAGCAGTGTAAATCTTTCTTAAGTACATGCGTCATCTACTACTTTCTTAAATGAAATGGAGTATAGAACAATAATTAAAAATGGCTGCTACATTAAAAATGGTTTATTAGTCTTAAATATACGCGATGGATATACTAAGAAAAATAAATATCAGTTTAATTACGGAAACAATGTAACTAAAATTTGGATAGTTTAAATAATTGCACAATTAACTTTTGGTAACTAGTTCGCTTAATAATCTCGTATAAACGACCCGATCGATAACTAACTTGTGGAGAGAAAAACGTTTTGTAGAGTTTGTTGTTTACTGATAGAGAATGCGAAATTAAAATAAAAATGCGCGTATGAACATCTAACCAAGTCGACGTAGTAATAAACGACTGAAAATTATTGTAATATATGGATAGACAAACAATGTATGGAATTATTGTGCCACCAAAAAAAAATTAACTATTACATTACACGGCCATATACTAATGAACATCTGTGGTGTATATTTATGTACTTATTATGCATCCTATAAAACCACATTAATATGTCGTCACACACTAACGAACGCCCATTTGTGTGCTTTTTATGTGCTTATTCTGTATCTTTTAAAAGTAAGTTGATAATCCATATGCGATCTCATACAAACGAACGTCCTTTCACATGCAATTTCTGTAATTATTCTGCACCTTATAAAGGAAACTTGACAATTCATAATCGGTCACATACTAACCAACATCCATACACATGCAATTTATGTAATTATTCTGCAGCTCATAATAGTCACATGAAAATTCATATGCGGTCCCATACAAACGAACGTCCATTCGCATGCAATTTATGTAATTATTCTGCATCTTATAAAGGGAACTTGGAAATGCACGTGCGGTCACATACTAATCAACGTCCATTTGCTTGCAGTTTATGTAAGTATTCTGCATCTTCTAAAGGGAACTTGAAAATTCATGTGCAGTCCCATACTAACGAACGTCCATTCGCATGCAGTTTATGTAGTTTTACTGCATCCTGTAGAAGTACCTTGATAATTCACATGAGGTCCCATACTAATGAACGTCCTTTCGTATGTACTATATGTAGTTATTCTGCTTCGCGTAAATGTTACATGAAAATTCATATGCGGTCTCACACAAATGAACGTCCATTCGCTTGCAATTTATGTAAATATTCTGCATCTTCTAAAGGGAACTTGAAATATCATATGCGATCCCATACTAATGGACGTCCATTCGCATGCAATATATGTAATTATTCTGCATATTCTAAAGGGAACTTGAATTATCATATGCGGATCCATACTAATGAACGTCCATTCCCATGTAATGTATGTAATTATTCTGCATCTTTTAAAAGTAACTTGAAAATTCATATGCGGTCTCATACTAACGAACGTCCATTTGCATGCATGGTGTGTGATTTTGCCTCATCGCAGAAATGTCAATTACAGAAGCATATGTATTTGCATACTAACATTCATTGAAATATATATATATATATATATATATATATATATATATATATATATATATATATATATATATATATATATATATATATATATAAATTTTAGGTATTACAGTTAATAAAATGAAATAATAATTTAGACTTTTATGCAAAGCCCAAATGATCATTTCAAATCGAGCTAGTAATTGAAATAAGGTAAAGGTTTGGGACAGAACTTGAATCTTAGTCTTTCCGGAACTATGCGTTTACCAATTATGCCACCGAGACCGATGATGATAATTGGAAAATTTACAAATCTAAATCGTGTACACAACTATACATAAATATACATATAAATATTATTTTATTTTTGATTGATTTAAGACTCATTATGTTACTTTTTCTTATAATTATAATTTTTTGGTTAAAGACAGTTGAGTTGGACCTCTTCCGTGCCAACTGTTACCAAGAGAAAAAACCTGCAGTGTCAGGTTAAGTAAATAGGCCTAAGACACAAACTATGTGCTATAGTGCGTTTAACGAACAGATTCAGTAATTAAAATAATAGGATGGGCTTAGTTGCGCAGTACAAGCTGAGCAAAAGCTTGATTTACAGCGATCAAATTTAACACCTTACTATAACTACAAATGCGTGCATGTTACAAATTGAAATGTGTGGTTGTGTGAATCCTGCCAACCAATACAAAATCTTTATTTAAACTTGGCGCTGATTTATGGGCGGAGCATTTACTGAATCTGTTCGTTAAACGCACTATAGGTGCAACTGTATAAATATTACTACTTTGCTACTCCTGTCCTGATGAGCCCCAATTAGGGCAAAACGCGTCGGTAGATGCCCTTGTGGTATATAATTGAAAACCCATTATGCCGTCCTATAATGTGAGTGTCCATTTTATATAATTTGTGATTATATATCAAAAAAATATTCTATCAAAACATTTGTGGTTGCATACTGACAAGCTTCAATTTTACGTAAAATTTGTGTAGTAATTTTTGGGTATTCTGTATTAACCCTAAATGCTCTAATCTTTTATATCTCCCTACATACTAACAAATGTCCAATTGTATGAATTTTACGTTACTGCGGTTCATCACAAAAAGATCGTTTAGAACTATGCTTGTATTTTGTCTGATTTTCCCTTATCACTAAGACAATTTAGAAAGACATATGCCGTTACATACTAACAAACTTCCATTAGCACGTATTTTGTGTGGTTATTGCGCACTACAAAAAATTTGTTTGCAAAGACATACAATTACATACTAACGAACACCGATTGCTTAGCAATATTTCGTATTAAAGAAAAATAATCTAAAAACACATGCGTGATCCCATACTTACAGTCGCCCATTTACGTGCAAATTGTGTGGTTTTTCTGTAACACTATATGGTGTTCTTCGTGTTTTATGAATTATTGCTAGTGATAGAAGAACTTCGCTATTTGCTATATGGAAGTAGAGCACAATGTCAATTAAATATTTTCACAATGATGCAACAGGAGAAAAATGTTAAAGAAAGATCACAGTTTCTAAGTTAGTAGTAAATAGTAATAATTATACGTTGCCTTATAGACATAATAGAAATGTTAAAAGGATTTATAAATTAGTATAATGTATATGTATTTAATTTATAAGTAATTCAATTAAAACGTACAGACATAATAAATTTCGTTTTATGTAACAACATATATATATATATATATATATATATATATATATATATATATATATATATATATATATATATATATTATATTAGCTATGATAATAGGGTAGTTTAGGGATAGGTTAAGTCATAGGGGTCGTAGAATAAATATAAACAACCTCAACTTTAAGAAAAGCTAATAATTCCGATATTATAAGAGTAAATCGGTCACTCTACATAATGTTAATTAAGAGGACATTGTGTATAAATTATACGGAATTAAATATGTCTAAGTGTGGTATACAAGTAAAGATAAGATTTTAAAACGCAATAAATGGCATCAAAATTAAATCACCGGGAAGTATAGATAAATTGGCATTGCAAACATTTAACAATGGCGTCGAAAATATCAACGTAAACGCATCCTAAAATTATTCATTATTAGAAAATCGTTACGTGACTTGAATAGAACACATTTGTTCAGAAAACCAATATTCTGTGGAAACAAATAAACATCAGGCGGTTCAATTATATTATAAATTAACAAACATCCAAATACGTGAGTTAATGAAAGCCAAAAGTTGGAAATCCTCGAATAATACTACAATATGCTGGATGCGGACGTGACGAACAGAGCATTCATCGAAGATTTAAACTAAGTAATTTGTAAAAATTCCGAGTTCTGCTAGATAAAGCAAAAGTATCAGCCTAGATTGTAAACACGCCAATGAAAACAATTGGAGGAAGGGCTTATATATACGATAGTAACGGAACGACATTTTAGTCTATATTCAACTGAGCAACGACTATGTTCGAAGGTGTTAAAAACTCACGTAACTAGTGAAGAAATAAATCAAAACAAATCAGATTTAAAAGTGCGAGAATTTGTTCAACGAAATATAAGCCGATCTATAGATTTGGGACATATTTAATTTGAGATGGCTTTAATTGAGACGACTTTAATTTGAGATCTTTAATTTGGGACCTTAATTTAAGACGGCTTTAATTTGGGATTTCTAACTTTGGACATACTTTAATTTTGGAGATAATTTAAAAATGAACATATTCTAATTTGGACATATTCCGAGTTGGTATGTTTTAACTGTAATTTGGTACGATTTTAATTGGAAGCGATTTATGGGAGGCGGTGCTTATATGGGGCCGGTATATCAATAAGCAAAGCGGACACAGAAATGGGATGCAGATCATAGACTAGGATGGAACTCTAGGACCCATTCCAGGTTAGCAATCTTAATACACTTTATTATTGAAAAACTGTTTCAATTTAATATTTGCCATACATTGTATATTTGTAAGAGTCATCAAAAAGGTTACTTGAAATAATATGGAAATGAAATAGGTATCTTGGAACGTTCGAAGGTGCTTAAGTATAATTAAAAATTATTTTTGCTGGCTTTCAGAAAAGCATAAATCTGGTATATGTAGATATTTTGTACAAAAAGGAAAATTTTGAGTGTTGTTAATATTATGAATTATTAAATTATGTGTTCTAGAATTGCTTTATTTGAGGAACATCACAGCAATATATATATATATATATATATATATATATATATATACATAGTTAAATTTATATAAATGGTACAAGTATTTTTCACAAATCTAATAATTGTTTTTGCTACCTTTCCCCACTGTCATCGAACAGTTCCAATACTCTCAAAATATTCTGCAAACAAGTCTCTAATACTAATCGCACTTTGAGAGTAATGATTTGTAGATTTTAGGTTAACCCGCTTTTTATTAACATACAATTTACGGTATAATTTTAACCTCCCCGTGTCGCCACTCAAGCATGGCACTGGTCGTAAAATATTAGGACAAATTCGGCTGCATGGATTGCCGTCACAAATGAAGCCCACAAGCTAATAGAACAAGTCAGGAGTTTACCTGATTTTTACTAAAGCCAAGCGGCATTTTATTTCTCAGGCCTGGGTCATGGGTTGGTGTCCTAATTAGTAGGGTGACGTCACGTAATTTTCACGTCGATTTAAAGTGGATTTTTGGAGAGGTATTTAACAACAAATTTGTCACGTGTTTTTCACGTCACTCAGATTCCTTCTTTTCAACGTCAGTAAAGAACCGTTAATTAGACGTGATAAACACAGCACCTCTCACTTCTTTTTGATCTGTTTAAGATGAAACTGGAGATATAACGGGCCATAGAATAATGCGGACATGGTCATTAATATTAAGAAATATAAATTTAGACCCAATTTTTCATAATGAAGTTTATTCTATTATTAATCTAACGACATTTGCTCTGTTTGATGTTTGTCGTGTCGTGTATGATTATGGCGTTCGTGTTCTTATTAAATAAAAAGTTTATGTAATAGCTTAATACTATATAATTACTGGGGTAAATATGCTTTAGCTATTAATTAGATAATAAAAATAATTTTTCATTTCAAGACCTTTTACAATAATAATTATGGAATGAACCTATAGTATTACAAATTGCAACCAATTATGTGGTTATGTTAGTTGGAAAGTGGTTATAAATAGGACTCGTGCTCCTAGAAGACTACAGTTGTTGCCCAGACGCCGACGAGGCAGCAACAGTCATCGACCACTGCCTCCGGGCGAGCAAAGGTGAGCAGCGGAACGGTGATGACCTGAGGGAGTTCTCCAGCTATACGGGGCGCCGAGGAATGGGTACACAAGTGAAGTCGTTGGGGATGCACATCCGTCAGTCCTGTTAGACAAGCTACCTGACGATGGAGCGGCTTGTGGCGAATAGCCATCCTGTCGGCCGAAAACCACAGGCCAGTGTACTCAGGATCCGGATATCGTGTAGTTGGAGGACAACCAAAGGGAAGATCCGGGAAACTGTTCACTGCATCAAAACAAGAGGATTCTAGGAGCAGGTCTTTTGGAATCCAGATCAACATATATATTTAAGAAGATCAACCTATAAGAAACACCACAACAATTCATCACCTAATCAACAAGCCGAAAAACTCTTGTGTTAAAAGGCACAATACCAACGCTGAAAACGTCGGGTCCAGCTAATGCACGGATAGAAGATTAATAATTCGTTTTCTTTGCACCTAGATAATGATTATCACATTGGGGTAGCACCACATTGGCAACTACCCATTGCATTAGTTACATGTTTTCCTATTGATTACATGCATAATGTACGCTTAGGAGTTGTGGGAAGGTTACTTGATACTTGGCTTAGTGGTAGTTTGGATTTTCGGTTAGGTATAGTCGATTAACTATGAAATTCTCGGATCATTTAATATCATTAATGTCCATTTGTCCCGTACATCTTAAACAATGTTTAATGCTAAACTCTGATTAAAAGTCAAAAATTGCTTTGCACCGTTCTGTAAACTGAGATTAAATTCGAGATCAAACTAAACTGTCAATTTTGGGGGTTTGATAATTTAAACCTAGTTTAAAGTCTAGTTTCATATTTTGTTTATCTTACTTTAATAATTGCTATTGATAAATTGATATAATCTTGCTCAGCAGAAGCGATTTTCCGTACTTAATTTTTTTATTTCTAAAAAACGTTTCAAATATTCAGCGCCTCTGTAAATGCCGTCCTGCAACCTTTTCTTTTGAGGTAACCTAATCGGATTTTTTATTTTCCAGTTGGCGCAAGTAGAGATAATATACATTTTTTCATCATTCGTAAAATTTGAAGTTCTGGATCAATTTTTAGTAACGTCTACCTCCACTTCAATATATAAATAAAGTAATATATAAAAATCTAACTGAACCTCAAAATCGTATTTGATATTTTAATACAGTTGCCTAACAACCAGGTGACTTTTACAATGTCATCAATTCATTAATGAATCGAATTTCTGTACATATTGCTTGATTGGCGCGAAATTATAAATGAATCTAATGTCGTTTGCTTCTGCTTATATAAAAATCACCTCCTTTCTAGATCGTACTAGCTCCGTATGGAACATTAGTACACCGTAATGATGTAAGATTTCTGGGAATTCCCTATTGTATTATCTTAATAGTGTAATTTATTTTTTAGTAACTTGCACTGTTCATCCTCGTTTAACATATAAGGTTAATGCTCGCGTCGCCTCTCTCCTCTATTCTTATCTATTCTATGGATATTTAATGTTCCGGCGGCTTCGTAGAATAAATGTTTATTTATTAATTAGATATTTACGTAGTTCTAAGTACAGATGATGCATTCCTTCTCTATACCGAATATTCATAGAATTCTATATTTAAAATAGAATTTATGTTATACAAAAATCAATTTATATGATTAATTTTAAGATTTAATTGCTTTATGCTGCAAACGAGATGCATTTTTATATCTCTTAAGAGATTGGTTTTCGCAGCAAAAAAACGTGTTTTTTAATGCATAAAATTATTTATTTTTATGCACGGAAAGTGCATTTTTATATCAAACGAATGGGTTTGTCTTTAAAATGCGCTTATATTATACAGGACAATTATTTACATGCACGAAATTGTGTTTTTGGGATAACTTATAAGTGAAAATAATTAGCTTTGTATTTATCTTAGAGTGATTATTTACAAACACGGCTTAAATTTGGAGTTCTAAATATACGGAAAGTGCGTTTTGCTTTGTACTTAAAAGCTATGTATTTACAATACGCTTTTATTATTCAGGGTAATTATTTACGTGCACAAAATTGTGTTTTTATGATAATTAAGAAGTGAAAATAAATGGCTTTTACTTATGCTTGTATTCTACAGGGTTTAGCCACGAATTTTCGGAAATTTTTATTCTTTCCCGTTTCTTTCATATTTTGGTAGGCTTTATTTGTAGAATTTGAGTATGAATGACCTCTCGTGACCCATTATCGTCATTTTCGCCCAGATCAAAATATAATGCTCTAAATCTGCATTATAATTCCGCATATGAGTAATTTTACTGTTTTTATTTCTAAATACTTGGTATTTATAACTATTTATAAGTATAAGCTTTAAAATACATACGCATAATTTTTTCATACTAGGACTTTTCTACTTTTAATAATTCACCTATTTCTATCTTATAACTAACTAAATTTTCCTTAACTCTATCCTAATATCATCTACGGTCTCATCAAGTTTCATGGCAAACAGAATTCTCTTCACTATTATACATAATTCATCGTATTATAGCATATTCCTTTCTAAAGTATCAGTCTTGGAAAAATATGGGGTATAAAATTTTCATGAAGTTGTACCAGTAATTACTCAGCAATACTACTTACGTCGGAAGAATTTTGGTTTAGAATTTCCTTATGTAGCCTACTTACGTTACTTTGAAATTACACATCTGTCAATTATTCTTCATTATATGTGTTGAGAGAAAACATTGAATTTGTTCAACGAGCGAAAAAATGAGCTACAACGCGCGTTAAGGTTCGGGCCGTGGAAGCTGCCTTTTTATAAACTAAAGTGATTTTTTTTCTCTCTTTACTAATGCACGGCTCACGTTGTTTGGGCGTCAGTAAAACAATTTTTTTTTTTTTTACTTGCACTAGTTGGATATAAGTGAAGCTTTAATTATTCGCGGCTAAGTCTGGGAATTACCCCAAGGGTGAGCAATGAGAGAGGGTGTGGGGATGGTCTAAACTCTGCAATAAACTAACAAAAGGAAAATGGGTTGAGCGCCACTGTATTTGTATGAACGGTTACACTAAAGATTCATTACTCCTATGAGAAGATACAGAAACTCACGGGATGTGAACACAATAAAAAAACTTACAACTTACTGAACTAATGTATCTGGAAACCTCTGGAACATACTTACGACCTCTCCGATCTCGATGAACCTGGAAGAAAAAAAATACACAACAAATTCTCTATTAGAAAGACACAGTTTGTGCTTTCCAATAAAAATACATGCCAATAATTACAGGTGGATAATATTGAGATTACCACACCAAAGATATATAAATTAAAAATAAATACCTAGAACAGATCAGTTGTAGCATATCTGTGCTTTTTAAATTATTTCAGCATTCGTATAATTTCATTGTTCAACAAACTTATTTACTTTAAAAATTTAGTAAATTTAATTATGCATGGAATAAAAAAATTGAGTCTAAAAATGAAATTTAATATAGTTTCTCTTTCTTGATTTTTTCTTTAAATATGTGTACAAAATGAACTAATAAAATTGGTTTTTCAATACATCTGCCTTTGACATAACAGGACCTTAAGTTAATAATATTTTAAAACAAGTTTTGACACCAAGTGTTCAGATCTGATTATTGGCTCACATATGTTTCTCATAAATTATTTCTTAAAAAATTTGAATCACATGCAGTTAACTTGGACAAATAACTTTTCATTTAATTCAGGTATTATGAGCTTATTAAAATTTAACATCTGCAAATAAATTTTCTAAAAAGCAAGAAATGGACTTTGTAATCTCATATTTTTAGCAAGTGAATATCTGCTAATCTTACAATATTATTACTATAGCATTTTGTGACTATTTTCTCCCACGCTGTTCTATATACACAAAATTTAACTTGACCAAACGATCCTTGAAAACTATTTATGTGAGCATTCACGAATTCTCACAAACAAAACAAAAAAGAAGGTTTGATACCTGTAGATGTTGATGTCTTCATCTCTTGTTATCAAACGGCGACGTACGTCCTCCGAAATCTGCTCATCAAATTGTCGTAACAAAACATTAAACAACAGCTGTAGTTGCCCTGATAAACGAATAGGTTTCCAATCCTTTATTCAAATATATCACCGTCCTACAATATCATTATGTTATTGCAACATCTAAATATACTTTTCCGACATTCTACTCCGTCATACGCTAAAGGAATAAAAATATTTTATAAGTTATTTGGTTAATGCGATCTTACCGTTAACAAATTCCGACACAACAATTCAATTTTAAACTACCATAGCACGCCTATCCGGAGGCCCCATTTATGCAAGGCCTGAAGATTCATGCTTTTTCGAACTATGCCAACTCGACTACATTTACCAAAGCAATGGCCGACCTCGTTCCGTTCTAGTACGGCACCTTATCTGCGTGGCGCATTACCTCGTGACCTATACACGCACGCGTTATCTTAATTCTAACGAATGAAAGGGAACAATTCGCCTGCAAGTTAGGCAACACAAACGACTAGACCCTATATAAATACGTTCCTTGAATGTATAATATTATTAAATACCTCCGTGCAAAGCATTTAAGTTATTTAAGCGAACATGATTTTCTGTTTCATTATAGAATTGTTTCTCTTAGGTATTATAGTATCAAATACGAGAATTAAATACCACAGAATAAAATTATACTGATGCGATTCTTGCAAAAATGGTGCTATAGAATAAATATTCGTTACAAAACCAGTTCCAAAACTTCTTAGCAAATTTATTTATTAATATAGAATTTACTTATGGGATTTTGACAAGTTGATTTAAAATTACCCTAAGTCAAAATTACACTAATACATGTACTATTGTGAGTAGCCTAAGCAACTGCAATGTTAAAGCTGAATACTTTGACTGACTGCCGGGTCCTTGAGCTCCTGGGCTTTTTATAATGTTCCTACCCCTTCACATGGCTGTGGGAACTTGCGGATCTCATGTCTGCTTATTCTTAATACTATTTGTTTAGAATTAATAGGGTTATATTGTATATTTGTGGGTGTAAACTTTGTTCGCAGATAGACTAGTATTTTAATTTTGTGAAACCACCACTCTCGACCACCCTCTGTGGTTTGTTTACCTGGTGCATGGAAAACGGACATTCCGGGCTGTTTGCCGCCATCCTTAGAGACGAAAGGACGTGATGTGTTGTGCCCAGAGTACAGTTGGAACGTGATGTGTTTTGTTCAGGTGAGTGTGTTGAATTTACATATAAATTGAAATACTTGGTCACGTGTGTGTACATATGTATTTATGTACTGGTCCTTCGAAAATGTAGGCTTGATTAATTTATTCAAAGTACACTATTCATAAATACAATGTTGTAATCTTAATTTCTAAGTAATCACGGTACTGGACCGTCTGTGACCTGACATCTGCAGTGTCACTATCGTCTGCGATACAAAGTAGCGCATCCGTTCTCACGAACTTTTAATAAACTTTACAAATTGTCCTTGTGATACAAGGTTGCACTTCACTTGGCGTATTCTTAACACTTTCTAATAAATCCTAATTATTCTATTTCTTTATACATATATCAATTGGGGGATACATAACTCACGTTCTGTACAATGCCAAACGACCAAACACCGAAATTTCGGGTAGTGGCCGTTTATAAACACCCACAACGCGCTCTGCAAATTTAAAAACAACCATAACACGAAATTCGCGTTATGGCTCCTTTCAAAACGTCCAAAACGCATGTTCTGGATTTCAAATATTTGTCACAACGCGCGGTGATTCATTTCAGCAACCATGTCATACTACTTTATGTCAGAAATAGGGATGTGGAAATTCGAGAAAATAATAATTTGCAAGACCTAAGGTTTAAATTTAGACTGTCATCTATTTTGAAAGCAAATTTGTTCCTAATACAAAGCATCTTATTACTTACTAAAAATATAAAATACACATTTGCTGTAGTTGCTGTAGTATTTTTCTACAAATGAAGGTAATGAATACCTGAAAAGGTTTACCGTTACCAAAATTAAAATAACTAGTAATTTGTTTTGCAAGCATTTAGAATGACACTTAAAGTTACATGTAATGTTCTTTGACCGACATTTGCATTTTATCATTGCAGTACCTTTTGCACCAGCAACTTATAAAGCCTTGCTTGCTTCCCGAGTTTAAAGATGAAACACATCGGGTACTCTGACAACGATGTTTTTCCCTATTTCAACGGAAGCGAGTCTTGAGTTCGAAAATGAGATCATTCGTTCAGCCTGCCTTTTCTGGACGGATTTTGATACTTCACGCTCAGAATGTATTTTATGTTTCCTAAAACACAAATCGTATGTAAGTTTTGACCAAACCTCTTTCTTCAGCGTATTTTCCATATACTAAGTGAGCATATCGATCACATATGCGCCCTTGATGACTGTTTAGCAAAAGTTTCACAGTAAACTTTTGGTTCGGCATTTTCTGGTTCTTCGTCTGTAATATCATTGATATGTGATTGTATGTCTTAGCAAATAAATTTTTTGTAATGCACTATAACCACATTTGGACGTTCATTAGTATGTAACGACATGTCTTTTTAAATTGTCTTTGTGATAAGGAACAACACACAAATTACATGCCTATTTCTAAACGACCCTTTTGTGACGAACCACAGTTACATAAAAACAATTGGACATTTGTTAGTATATAAGGAAATATAAATGATTCAAGCACATAGGGATTTACACATAATACCCAATAATTAGTACACAAACTATACTCAAAATTGAAACTTGTTAGTATGTACCCACAAATGTTTTTATACAATATTTTTTCTTTTCATATAATTATAATGACACAGATTGCAAAAATAAACGTTCACTACTATGGGACCTCGTATGAGTTGTCAATTTTGATGTACACAATACGAGCATAAAAAGCAAGCAAATGGACTTTCGTTAATATGTAAGAAATATGATCTTTCAAGGTACCTTTATAGCATGTAAAATGATTTTCTATATTGCATTTCAATGAATGCTAGTTAGTATGGAAAATCATATGCTTCTGTAAATGACATTTCTGGGTTGCGGTATAATCGCACAAATTGCAAATAAATGGACGTTCTTTAGTATGGGATCGCATATGAATTTTTAATGTACCTTTAAAAGATGCAGCATAATTACAAAAATTACATGCGAAAGCACGTACATTTGTATGGGACAGCATATGTTTTTTCAAACGATTTTTATGAAATGCAGAATAATTACACGAATTACATGCGAAAGGACGTTCGTTTGCATGGGACCGCATATGAATTTTCCAGTTATTTTTAAAAGATGTAGCATAATTACATAAACTGCATGCGAATGGACGTTCGTTAGTATGGGACCGCATATGAATTTTCAAGGTACTTTTACAAGATGCAGAATAATTGCATGAATTGCATGCGAAAGGGCGTTCGTTTGTATGGGACTGCAAATGAGTCTTCAAGTTGCTTTTAAAATGTGCAGCATAATTGCATAAATTGCATGGAAATGGCCGTTCATTTGTATGGGATCGCATATGAATTTTCAAGTTACTTTTACGAGATGCAGCATAATTACATAAAATGCAAGCGAATGGACGTTCGTTAGTATGGGTCCGTATATGTCCTTTCAAGTGAGTTTTACAAGTTGCAGCATAATTACATAAATTACACGCGAATGGACGTTCGTTAGCATGAGACCGGATATGGATTATCAACTTACTTTTAAAAGATGCAGAATAATTGCAAAAATTACATGCGAAAGCACGTACATTTGTATGGGACAGCATATGTTTTTTCAAACGATTTTCATGAAATGCAGAATAATTACACGAATTACATGCGAAAGGACGTTTGTTTGCATGTGACCGCATATGAACTTTCCAGTTATTTTTAAAAGATGTGGCATAATTACATAAACCGCATGCGAATGGACGTTCGTTACTATGGGACCGCATATGAATTTTCAAGGTACTTTTACAAGATGCAGAATAATTGCACGAATTGCATGCGAAAGGGCGTTGGTGTGTATGTGACTGCAAATGACTCTTCAAGTTGCTTTTAAAATGTGCAGCATAATTGCATAAATTGCATGGGAATGGCCGTTCATTTGTATGGGATCGCATATGAATGTTCAAGTTACTTTTACAAGATGCAGCATAATTACATAAAATGCAAGCGAATGGACGTTCGTTAGTATGGGTCCGCATATGGATTATCAACTTACTTTTAAAAGATGCAGAATAAGCACATAAAAAGCACCCGAATAGGCTTTCATTAGTATGTGACGACATATCAGTGTTCTTATAGGTTCCAGAATTAGTATATAAATTATATGCCACATATGTTCTTTAGTACATGGCCGTGAAATTTAATTATAAGTTTCTTTAGTGGCACAAAAATCACACCATGGACAGTCATTGGGGTGAGACCACATACGCAAAGCACCATAATCACCTTATTTGTCTGTCAATCCAAAACGCATTATAAAATAATCTTCAGCTATTGTGTCGACTTGGTTGAATGTTCAAAAGCAAATTTTATTTTAATTTCAGTCTTTGTCAGTAATATAACAAATTCTACAAGCCACTTTTCGCACCAGAAATTAGCTATTGATGGCATCATTTACATACACGCGTCTAATTGTAGATCGATTCTGAATCCTAGGCCACTTTGAAGATGAATAAGAATTGTCCGTTATTATAAATATATGCTAGTTTCCTATTTAACTTATATACCCTTATTTTTAACTTTTAAATTTTTTCTGTTGAACCGGCATTCCTATTTCTTATCACTTTTTTTTTAGTTATGCCGAATCAGTTATGGCCAGGTCTATACTAAATTCCAGTTAAGAAGGTAGTAGATGGCGCTTGTGTTTGAGTCATATTTATGCTGCTCAATTTAGATATTAAAATTTTACCACGGTATTGTATTTACTATTCTTCCTGGTTGTGTATATAAATAATGCAAATGACGGACAACAAATTTTTAACTATGATTAACTATCATCGGATTCAAACATTATTTCGTGGATGTATTATCTATTATACACACTGGATGTCCAAACTTGTTTAATAAAAGTGAAGCAACCTGAGGCAATATTAGTTGTGGACATAATATTTTTATTTACTCCTAATAAATTCGGCTTATTTTAATTAAATAGTCTTTGATTAAAACGAAAACAACTACTAATCATGAAAGCTTTTTATGTTCTGGTATATTTGAACAACAAGTTACAGTAACCTCTTACTTACTCCTTCTACTACCCTTAGGTCTATCGTCGCACGTAGAAGACCTGAAATATTTTACACATCTTCCGGCGCGGCGGCACAACTTAGCTTATCACCTCTTACTTCTAAAGGATACAATATTTATATTGGGCGCCTAATTACGGTGCCATTCGCAATCTTAACGTAACAGGCACGCACTTTTCCATCACGGCCGCTTATCACCTCTTTCACCAACCCTAACTTCCACAATAACCGTCGCTTATCATTTCCATGTATTAATACGACATTCCCTTGCTTAATCGCACTTTCACGCGCATTCCCGTTGTGATGAGCTCTTTTTAATAATTGTAAATATTCTGCGCTCCATCTTTTTAAAAAGTAGTCTATAACTTTTGTTCTATGCTTCCACAGCCTGCGAATCTCTTCTCCCTCAATAACACGATCAACAAAAGGATTAGTAGTCAAAGCGGGTCCCTATAAAAAATGCGAAGAGGTTCACGGCATTAAATCTAGGGGTTCACTACCTAGGTATGCGAGCGGACGGGCGTTTATTGTTGCTTCAACCTCGGTAATGAGTGTATTTAGTTGATATAAATTTAGTAAAGAACGTTCTATCGTAGCCCTAAGGGCGTCTTTTACACTTTTTACAAATCGCTCGTAAAATCCTCCGTGACAAGCCTCTCGTTCTACTATAAACTTTCATTTAATTTGGTGACTATTCACGAACTCGATCAATTCTGTACTCGCCATCACTTCGTTTAAAGTCGATACCTCATGTGATATTCTTTTAAATGTTTTAGCGGTATCTGAGTAAATGACCTTAGAAATCCCACTACGGGCAAAGAACCGGTTACATGCACTGATTGTAGACGCAACATCCATTTTCAAAACAATTTCTAGATGAAGTGCTCGTATAACAGCGCAGGTAAATAAAAGCACATAACATGGCTTTGAGTGATAACTATCCTTAAAAAACAACGGTCCGGCGAAGTCTAAACCTCTCACATCAAAGGGCTTTGTTTGCTGTATTCGATCTCTAGGTAACGGCGCGAAAGAACGCGACCCTGACTTTCTACGAAGTCGTTTACAGATAACACATCTTGCTAAAACTGACTTTATTATTTGCAGTCCTCGTACAATCCAAAATCGTTTACGTCACCATGATGAAGAGTTTTATGAAACTTCATTATTAATAGTTTACTTAAGTGTGCATTTTTCGATAGAATAACGGGATACTTGAGGTCGAAATCTTCTTTTAAATTATGAAGACGTCCACCCAAACGCAGCAATTCATGTTTATCTAAGAAAGGGCTTAAAGTTGAAATACTCAATTTCCGTTTAATGCTCTTACCCTTTTTTAAAGTGTTAACCTCCGAATAATAAACTTCCCGCTGCGCTTGCCTAAGTAAACATATTTCGGCCCTTTCAAATTCGTTTACGGCTTAGCTCTTCATTTCTTTATTATTTTTGGTTTTTAAATTTCCTATAAAACGTATAACATTCGCCGTTTTCCGCACTAAACGATCAAAATCATTATATCTTGTGAAATCTATAAATTGATCGCTACCTTTTATAGTGTCGTTAATTAGTAAAGACATTTTCGATACTATATTTATCGTTGACGTAGCTTTCTCTATTGTATTATCTGGCCACGTTTGTTCATTTTCTAGCAACCACCCAGGACCGTGTAACCAAGTTTCGGAATTTATTAAAGTACTTGAACTTATTTCGCGGGTTAATAAGTTCGCAGGGTTCTCGCGACCCGGACAATGTCTCCATGTTATATTTTTCGATATGGTCTGAATTTGTTTAACACGGTTAGCCACATGTGGTTTCCACTTTGACGCATCACCTTTAATCCAATGCAACGCGATTAAAGAATCTGTCTAACTCACTACCTTATCGATTTTAATTAACACATTAGTTTTTATAAATACCTGTAACCTAGCTGCTAATAACGCGGCAGTTAGTTCCAAACGCGGCATGATTAGCATTTTATCGCTACAAGCCTTTAGGGGCGCAACGCGATTTTTTGAATACAGTAACTTCACACCAATTTTCTCGTTACGATCGTTTTGTCTTAGATATGCTGCCACCTCGTATGCTCGTAAAGATGCGTCTGCAAAAACATGTAATTGCGATTCGTTCGGATGGTTCGACACACATACGTAACGCGGTATAGAAAAATTCACTAATTTCATCAATTGTTGACCACATTCCTGCCATTCATTTTGCATATCTTGCGGTAACAAATCGTCCCAACCAATTTTTTCAACCCATATGTTCTGAAACAAAATTTTAAGCCTTATTAAACATGGTGCAAGGAGCCCTATCGGTTCATACACACGAGCAATTGTCTGCAACACGTGCTTTTTTTTACCATCTTAACTCAGTCACACTACTCAAATCGACACTAATTCTAGCGTTCTGATTGCACCAGTTAATTCCTAACACCTTTTGAATTTGTGTAGTTTGCGATTCAACCTTGCTGTTTACTTCGAAATCGGTAATCGTCCATTTACGTAAATTCATGGAGGCTCCTTGAAAAAGTTTACTTGAAAAGTCTCTTAAATGTTTTGCAACATTTCGATTGTTTACACTAACCACAAGATCGTCTACAAAAAATCCCCTTTTCAAAATTTCAATAAATTCAGGGTTTTGTTTTCGATTATCGATTAAAGGTGTTCATATCACCGAATTTAAAAGAAACGGGCTACATGTAACTCTGTTCATACGATACGTTTCCAGTTCATTGTCGTTATTGTACCATAAGAATCGATGTGCGTTTTATCGTCTGAATGTGAATAAATTTGTAGAAATGCTTTCTCGATGTCAGCCGTAATTCCGATCTCGCCTTCACGAAAATTAAGCAAAACCTTAATTAAATCTGGACTTAAATTAGGCCCCTTTTCTAATAAGTCATTCAATGATTTTTGTCCCATGGCATGTGAAGAGGCATCGAAAATTACTCGCAAACGCGTTGTTTGTTTATCTTCTCTAAAAACAGGCCTATGCGGCATGTAGTAAACACGATCGCCATTTGTTTTTTCAGCATCACCGCGGGAAATTAACTTGACATAATTATTATCCAACATTCCTTTGATGGCAGCGTTATATTCACATATTTTGTTAATATTGGTCAATTTAAACTTTAGCCTCTGAGCACGAACTCGCGCACTAATTAAATTATCATCTTCAATCACTGCATCCTCATTTTTCCAAGGTAACGCTACTAAATATCGATCATCACATTTACGAACGTTGTTTTTCAAACAATTATCGAAAAAGCTTTTATCTTTGTCTGCTTCTTTGGTTATACCTATTGTTTCCAAATCCCATATACTTTCGATCTCGGCATCTGTCTTTATAACTGTCGCATGCAACACTGTCTGCAGATTTACCGCTATTGTTGTAGCATGAACTGGTATGGGACCATGCAATGCATAACCAAATTTCGTGTCCACCGCTACTAAACCTTCGTTAACCTTTTTTCCTGTCACTACTGCCCAGTAATTGTCCGCCCCTATAAGTATATTAATTCCATCAATAATTAACGCTCGACCTATATTAAACGGGATATTGTCAGCAAGCTGCAGGTTTTGATAGTTTACCACGCTTTCTTTAGGTATATGTAAATTATTCATGCGAATTTCTGGAACTTTCACAGCCTCAATCGTTAAGATTTCATCTATATATTGTCCCTTCAAAGTTATTAAAACGCAGTTGTAGAGTTTAGACGGTACTGATGCACTATTTCCAAACGCGGCAATACGAACCCTATGTTGTCCAACAACAGGTCAATTTAATACCCTTGATAGATTCTCCTTAATAAATGAAAGTTGACTACCGTCGTTTATTACTAATCTAACTAACTTCTTTGAATTTTCGCCAAAGGCATAAACACACGCCGTTTACAATAGCACATTTTTGTTTATGTTTGTCATCAAACTGGGCACCGACGGCGTCGAAGCGTTCATTGTACTCTCGCCTTTCGTTAATTTCACTGTAATACCTGTCGTCTTAGCGTTGTGTCTATCTTTACCTGGCTTAAAGTTTGGGTCGCACATTGTTGTTTCGTGCCTACCTTTTCATTATTTACATCTTAAGAATCTATTTTTACAATATTTAGCACTATGGCTATTTTTCGTACAACGGTAACAATTTCTTGCTGCCTTTAGAATTTCTCTCTTCCTCACCAACGGTATGTCTGAGTCACAAATTTCGGTTTTATGTTCTTTTTGCAAAAAGCACAGCATTTAAGACATTTGTTCGGGTGACTTATAAACTAGACACAGTTCCTATGTATTTCGTTCTTTTCTCCGTTGGGAGCATCTTTTCTTTACCATCTGCATCCGGTTTAATGCTTGTTCCAACGACTCGAGTTCGTTTTTAAGAAACTGCAACAAATCCTTTACTTGGCGATCTGCATCTTCCTCTGACCTTGATGATGAACTTTCTAAATTATTTGTAGTACTTTCTAGATAATTGGATGATTTCATTTTCATTTGTCGATAAAATCCTAAGCGCAATTCCGTGGGCAACGTCTTTATGAGAGTCGACTTTACGATTACGTTGTACTGAGAACTAGATAATTCTAAGATTTCAAGAGCACGCATAGCTGAAGTGATTAGATTGTAATTCTTCCTTAACGTGCGTACGTAATATCTGGATTTTACAGGTTCGATTTTCATAATGCTATCAATATATTGTTCAATTAGCCGTTCCCCATTTCCAAATTGATCTTTTAATATATTCGAAGCTTCTTCATAGAATGCTCCAGATGGAGGCAATCCCTCAATTGCTTCAGCGGCCCTTCTCGTGACATACATTCGCAGGTAGTTGAATCGATCTCCGTTCGTTAATTGTTGATTGTCGTGGACCATACCTCTGAATTGTTTCTAGAAAGGAAGCCAACCCTTTGCAGTACCATCATACTTTGCTAACTGTACACGTTGAAGCTTCACTGACACAAAGAACGACAAACTTACTTCGTTATTTACTGGTACCGTATTCGTTAAATTCGAGTCACCCTCTATCTGCGTTTTTTTTGGGAGCTTTAATCTAAATTCCAACTTAGACATCGTAGTTACAGCAACCTCTTCATATTCATACCTTTTCATTAACTCACCTCTAGAGTTTCTTTAAGCAGAGGTTCAATTTCCCAATCAATCTCTTTCAGATTGTCACTTGCAAGCTTTAACTTTGACATAGCTGTATAAATGTCTTAGACACTGAAACTATTTTCTAGCATAGAATTTATATTATTAACTGTTTTAGTTAAGTGCGTTCTACAGATTGTCCGTTTTACTTGTTCCATCATGAAGCCTCGATAGTATAGCCGTCTGTTAAATATTCGCGTTCACATTCCGTTATTCCGAATATTCACGTTAAAGCTCATTTATATTTATCACCAGATCTTCCCGGGTTTCGGCACCAAAATTGATGTCATGTAATAAATAACAGTCAAGTTTAAAGAAAGGTTTATTTAAATATAAATCAAGCTAGGCGTCTAAACATCATGAAAGCTTCTTCCGTTTTGGTATATCTGAACAACAAGTTAAAGTAACTTTTTACTTACTCCCTCTACTACCCTTAGGTCTATCGACGCACGCAGAAGGCCTGAAATATTTTTCACATAGATTTCCTTTAAAAAAATCCGCGAATATTGAAGTTGTGGTTGCGTGCAGTACGTAGAAAGAATTGGACACCTTCAATTCATGCAAGAATTTGTATTAATCATTTTCTTCTGGATGATGATTATAATACCGGAATCAATGTGCCACATTTGAAAGACACTGCAGTACTTTCCGTTTCAAAAGATTTCCCAAAAATTATCAAAAACATAAATTGCAACCACATATAAAGAAAATAATAGTTTTAGATAAACCAACTTCAAGTTCATTTGTTGTTAAATTGTATCATTCTTTGAACTAATAACAACTGGTGGTCCTATTTGTTAATATTCCTCGTAAGAAACAAGAATGCAAGTAGTCCAAAGACGAAGCACCTTAAATTAAAGTAAAAACCCCAAAAACAAAGTGTTCAAAGCAGTCTGAAAACATTTCATCGCTAAAATGATTACTTTCATTATTAAAAACGAAAAGACTACTAGAAAGCCATCCTGCTTCAGCAATTTCGAATTGTTGTGATGGAATTCAAAGAAATTATAAATAGCAGTTTGTTAATAGCAAATACTATGTCAATATTTGAGTCGACTATTAACAAAATTAAACAACAATATTTTATTTTATATTTGCCGTTACTTGGTGAAGAAAATTTTCATGTCGTGAATTGTGTTGTGTCAACATACTGTTGACAGAATTCAACGAACATATAGTCATACTTATTCAGCTCACTACACATTTGTCAATATTATTAATGGAGGAGGTTTAATAGCTACTTCGGCAAGTGTTTTTGAAATTGTATCAAATGCAGAGCATCAATTTATTTTATTAATTTGGAATGTATCATATGTAGTTATTAAAAATTTTAATAAGATAAGTTTGTGGAAATTGGTTTTGAAGCACTACACAAATTAGAATTAATAAGAGCCGTTACTGTTCGATATTTGAAAATAGGTTGTTTACCTATGGCAAGTTTTATACTAATGAACTTTCAAAACCAATTAGTAAACATCAGTTAAGTAAATTAATTTTATTTAATTTAATGTCAAATGTAAAAGTTCAATCATTAAAACAACAAGCACTTATTTAACTTAATTTTTAAATTAGTATATAAGTTTAAATAAAATATTAATATGGAGCGATTAATAAGCAATCTTTAACAAAATATCAAAATAATGATAAATTTATAGTTCATCTATGTGTACATCATCTTCAGAATTACCTTCCTCTTCAGTTGAACTTTCAAATTCAACATTAATTACAATTTGTTCGACAAGTTCTTCAGCGATGCTATCCAATTTCCACATCCTTTGTTCTTCTCTAATTATATGGTTAATTCAATTAACCCAATGTTCTTCACCTATGGATGCAATTTCTTCATCGAGAAGCATCTTTACATCGTTAATTCTAAAAGTGGAATTGTTGATAGCTACATGTTTTTTACTTGAGAATAAATTAGCTCAATTGGATTCAAATTGCAGTGGTACGGAGGAAACCTTAATACAACTGCCAGAGCATTTCACAATTTCATCAAGCATCGGATGAGTCAGCGAGTACTGCTTAACTAAGGTCAATAACTCAACCTTTAATAGCAGATTGTTGTTGGAGGTCTTTATGGAAGTGCTTATTTATATTTTAACATTAGGATGAAAAGTAGAAAATACCCTTTTATTGACAGTACTACAAAAATCAACAACATGTAAAAAAAACATCACAACTTCACAGTAACTGGATTATATTATAGTTCCTAAATAAGTAAGTGCACAAGTACTATCTTCAACACACCCACTTAAAACAGTAACTGTAACGTACTTGTTTCTTAAAACGTGCCTAAACCATTTTTACAATTTTCAAATTTAACTTTTCTCAATGATTTCCTTAATATATCAGCAATCATATTGTCAGTTGATAAATAACGAATTTCTGCTTCTCGTTCTTCAACGACCTCTCGCGCATAATGATGACGAACATGAATGTGAGTAGGAGGTTTTGGATGTATTTGGTGCAACGCCGCCGCCGCTGCGCCGCTCAAAACGCCCCCTAACCTAGGTTTTACAAGTAAATCCGCACTATAAAGTCTTATTTTTAGGAATCTTCGCCTTGCTCCGCCTTGCTCTCCGCCTTGCTCTCCGCCTTGCTCGGACACCCCCAACCATTTTGATTACGTCACACCCGCATTCTTTCCACCCGCGAGATAAATCTTTTTCCACACTTCCACCCACGAGATAAATGTACATTGTTTGATATCAATTAATATTAGAATTTTCTCAGCTACTCGAATCTCTAAGAATTTTTTAGATTGCATCACCCCCCAGGGAGCTACCCTCATTTTAAGATTTTTTTACCGCTAACATTCTTAACCAAAATAGTTTTCTTCGTCTAACCAATTCATCTTTCGAGATAAACCTATCTTGTTTGGTATTAATTAACATTAGATTTTTCTCAGCTACCCGAATCTCTAGGAATTTTTCAGATTGCATCATCCCCAGAGAGCTACCCTGATTTTAAGATTTCTTACCTGTAGCGACTTTTGAGCGTCCTTAAACATTTTTTTAGTCATGCGATACATTAAATTAGTCTAGAATTTTACGCACAACCCGAATCTGCAAACAGATTTAAAATCGGACCACGCCTTGCGAAGTTACCCCTTTAAAGCTCTCAAACTTCTTTAAAATTTTTGCTCTTTGCTTTATAAGCAAAACTAACAAATAGTTTTATTCGTCTAACCATTGCATCTTTTGAGATAAACCTATCTTGTTTGGTATCAATCAATATTAGAATTTTCTCAGCTACCCGAATCTTTAGGAATTTTTCAGATAGCTCCATCCCCAGAGAGCTACCCCCATTTTAAGATTTTTTTTTGCTGGTAGCGATTTCTGACGGTCCTTATAAATTTTTTATACATGCAATACATCTTGTTAGTCTAGAATTTTATGTAGAATCCGCATCTGTAAACAGATTTAAAATAGGGCCACCCCTTACCATTTTACACACACTCTCTAAATTATAAATTTCCTGCGGCTCATACCTAAAAGAAAATCTAAAACTATTCTTAAAACTTTTATTACAGACAATTTTACTAATACAGTTTAAATTTTGTAAACCACATTTCTAAATACATATTTACAATTTTTATTCTTAACCTAGAACTTCTCATATCGGCTTATACTTATTAATATTTATTTCTAAATAGAGCACCTTTTCCAAAGACCAACCGGACCCACATGTTTCAAATTCCTCTGATTTTGTTCTTATGGTTTCGCTTAAGACCTCGTACATATTTTCCAGATTACTAGAAGACGTTATACCATATTTTTTGTGTTAAAGGATTTCACATCGGTAGTCTCTTCCCCCATTTTGGTGTAAACGCCGTAGAGTTCGCAATAGACTTTTACTGCTGTATGTTGTATTCTTTTTTCATTAATTAATCGAATAAATCGCTCTTTCTGCTTCCAAAGAAACTCGGACACTCCATCGTCGACACTGGCGTTCTTTATGCGATAGCTAGCCATACGGTTGTTAAACGCTGTACTAACCATTTCTACACCATCGTCGTTAGTAGCGGTAACTGATGCATTTTTATGTCTGTTGCTCCTTAAGTGTGCAGCATAGGTAGTCTTTTCCATTTCGAAATCGCATACTTTACACATAATTCGTGGTTGTTTCGTACAAGGCTCTTTAACAGCTAGCGGGGCTGAACGTTTACGGCTTAATGACATACCGTGCTGTTTTTCCTTGTGTCGCTGTAAGCTGTCCATTCTTGTAAAAGCGATACCGCAAAACCCACAGTTAAAGTACTTTGCTGCGGACGGATGTATAAGCTTAACCCTGGGCGATGTTACACCACGACATTTGTTCTGGTGCCGTTTGAGAGCTTTTTTCCAGGTATAGGAAGCACCGCAAGAGTTGCATTTAAAAACGTTTGCAGATACCATTTTAGTACAAAACAAAATTCGCACTATAGCACTTTGGTTAAACTTGTAAGCGAACTAACTTATAACTAAAGAGTTTACTCTTGCGCACCTGCTTTATGTACCCTATAGAATGCAAACCAAAAGTTTCCGAAGACACCCGAACGAAGTTGAGGATTCAGCGGGGAACTAAATGACGTCATAATCCTTGCTGCTCGTCCAATACATTTAGCGCCAATGCATGCACCCGGTTCGCATCGTCGATGGTGCGAATGCCGTTAGTAGAAACATCGGAAACGTCTTCCATGTTATACGGATTGCGTGCATATTAAAAATCCAAAAGGGTGATAGCACACGCACACAAATTGTGTGCAAGTCGTGCTGTAGAAGATGCAGTGCTACTATAACCAAAAACTTAATAAAAACACTTTAAACCATTACTAAGGAAATACCAACTTGTTGTGTACAGGATACTTATTAATAAAGCAATTTAATTTAAATAACTTTTAGGAAATGGTAGGCTTGAATATTTTCCAAATGAATCACCAAGCGAAAGTATATGCTTAGCAGTATTAAAATTAACCATTAATTCCCAATTTTTACGACCGTGGTTAATTATAGATTAAAATTTAATTTGTGCACGTTCGAGCTTCTCGTAAACTAACATATTTTATAGCAACAATGCGCTGTATAATACATGCATACCCCTTCGCCGCGCTACTGCTATTCTTGTAATTGCTAGAAAAAGTCACTCTCTTTTACTGTTAGGACCGATGCAAAGCACCAATTTTTTATACTTTCTATAGCACATCGCGCACTTTTTCGTCTGATAATTATGCTTCTGTAGGCTTTTACACTTTCGCATAGCGGTCGATCGCACGTAATGATTTCTAGAACCGGTAAGTACTTGATATCGTCCAAATAGAGAATTAGATGCTCGATGTCTGTCAACTTCCAATTCCCTCGTAAAAGGTAGAAAAAACTCAGTCAATCATCCATCTAACTTAAAACTTCAACCCGCTCCTGTTCTGATAATTTACAAACATTTTTCAAACGACAATGGGCCGAAAATTTTTAAACCTCCGGGGGATCTTTAAATCGTGATCAATTACACATCCGAGCTACGCGTAAACTAACATATTTTGCAGCAACTGTATAATACATGCATACCCCTTCTCTGCGCTACTGCTATTCTTGTAATTGCTAGAAAAAGTCACTCTCCTTTTTACGGGTAGGGCCGCTAAAAAGCACCATTCCATACTTTCTTTATAAGTGTAGCACGTCGCGCACTTTTTGTCGGATAATTAAATTTTGTTTATGTAGGCCTTTACACTTTCGCTTATTTAAACATCTAATACAATTGATTAACCACTTTCGATTATTCTAACGGAGACCACCATACATCCCGCCGCACCGTTCTTTTTGAATCCAACGATCCTATGGGTTTCCACGCACTAACACCTGACGTATCTTTCCTACTATTTGTTAAACAAAAACTACCGGTATCGACATCGTGGACGTAAACAGATGTTTGTGGATGTGTACGAGAGTATGTTATACATTAACCAGTCTGAGCTATTTTATTTAGTCCACGAAAACTACTATTTTTCTAAACCGCAATTAATAATCGCCTTTATAGGTTCCACATTTCGACCATTACCCAATGACTGGTGCTACGTACATGGAAACTTTAATTTCTTATTGGAGAGAATTCTTATTCTCCCACGCACTGCTGCGTAGTTGCATGTCCATTCCTTTTGGAGGTATATGCTCGTTATAGGTTGTAAGACCCTCGGTTTTACTTAACAACACTTCGTGAGACCCCTTTAATCTTTTTAATCGTATCTTTCTCGCCTACAATACAGTAGGACTTAACATTACTACCAACAAATTCTAATACTGGATCCCCATTAAATACGTCTTTAATTTTCCCTACAACTTTTTTGTTGACAAGTGTTATATTGTATTTATTATACGCAGGGTAGTCACTCTTTTAAGATAAATATACTTTGCTAGGTATCAACTAATATTAAATTTTTCTAGGGACCCCAAATCTGTAAATAGATTTTAAATAGGACCACTCCATACAAAGTTATGCGTTTTAAAGACCCAAATCACTAATTTTGCTCATCTTTATTTAACACCATTTTTAAAACTTTTTTCGCTACGCAAGACATATGCCTTAGCCAACCATCTCCCGAGAAATCTAAAACCGCCGTGTCCCGCGAATACCACGTGGAGATAACACGTATACTCTGTCAACCAGATAGAAGCCGGAAGGATTTGGAAGGTGGGAGAAGAACTTAAAAATTATGGAATCTTAAAACTAATATATACAATAGATTTACAAAATCCATACAAATATAAACAACTATCTTATATCTTTACACCCCCATGCGTAGATTGTTGCACTATTAGGAATGATGTACCTTTTGTCATCTTCCCTCGATATACCAATTTTATTAATAAACTGCGTATGCAAATCGTATTCTTTACTCCGGGTACATACGCAGGCAAGTACTGATACCATTCAAATAAAGAATTGGATGCTTGGTGACTGTTAACATCCGCTTCCCTCGTGTACGCCCAGACACATCCCAGCCCATGAGCACCCCTGCGCATGCACACCCCTGCCCATGCGCACCCCTGCGCGTACGCACCCTTGCCCATACGCACCCCTCTCTGTGCGAGTGCTAGTTCGGGGTAACGTCACAGCCTTTTATAAATAAAGAACAATGTTATATACTATTATAAAATGTTTATTCTGACATTATACATAACAAATTTAAAAATATTTAATGCCAAGCATGGAGTCATTTAAACTTAATTTTAATACAAAGTTATACACAGAAGACAGTCCTTTCTTTATGTTTGTTTGCAGTGGTTTTAATTTTATCTAATTTTATTCGCAGCTTAAAATTTAAATCGACACCCAAGTCTTCTATCTCCTTTTCTAACCAATAGTTTAATACATAAAGACCGTCTAGGTTTTCGAATTGTAAAATGTACCGAAGTTTGCCTCTATATTTAAAGTCTTTGATTCCGCCGACAACCAGATCCATTTCTTCGTGTAATTCTTGCAGCTTGTGACAATCTTTTAATCGCAGCTTTCCCACTATATCCTGCATACGTATCTTGTTAGCTTGATCGACTTCTTCTTGTCGGTATTGGAGGAAATCCTTTTTCTCCCACACACCGTTGTGTAGTTGCATATCCACCACTTTTGGGAATATATGGTTGTTATAGGTTGTAAGACCCTCGGTTGTAAATGATCCGAAAGGTTCTTTACTAGGCAAATATACAATGTTTAGCGGAACCCTTTGAGTGTGGCGTACGCCAAGGTTACGAAACCCGCATTCCTTAGTTCGTCTTTGTTATCTGCCATTTTGATAAATACGTTTTTAGAATAACCTTTTAAAAAGTATACGGATTTAGTACCATCCTTTTCTGCAAGAACGCCTACATAACTAAAAGAGTTTTTCTTACTAACCGCAAATGCATACAGCTTGTACAACCCGGATGTATCTAAGTCAGTCCATCGACACATACAATAACCTTTTAATTCTTCCTCATTTTCTCTAATAAGATGTTCTTTGTCTAACACATCTTTGTATTATTCGCGTATTGTCGCAGTGTTTTCCATGTAGTCCAATTTTCGCCTTTTTGCATCCATTTCCTCTAATTCCAGTTGTCTTCTCCTTCCACTTACAGCGTATGGCATGCTTAATGGGACAATTTCCTTTAGCGTAAACGGATAGAGTTTACTACCAATATTTGCGCGTTGTCGTACAACCTCTGGGCGAATGTTAGGTGTATTTATCAATCCCAATTCCGAAATGGCTATTTCTTTTGGAATTGTAGAATATGGTGTTGCAGATTGTGTAAAATATGTACTACCTGCTTTAATGTAGCACTTGTGTAAGATTTTTATTTTATCTTGGCTGTCTTCCTCCTCTACTATCTCCAAATAATTTACGGGTAAATAGTTAAAACTAAAATCCGAAAGCACATACTTTATCAATGTTTCCCTTTCTTTTGGTTTTTCGGACAACTTAATTTGCAAGCCCGTCAATTTCTTTGTATTACCATTACCCCAATACACGTACTGTAGCAGGTTATTATACACTAAACAGCAGCTATTTTGTAGCTTGTCCGATAGCTTACTCCACATTTTGGCAAGTGGTACCGAGTACATTGGCGCCTTTAGGAAGTATAACTTACTATCTTCCAATAACGTTAAACAGTCTTTTAAGGGATTATACACCCGTTCCGCACTGACATAGCTTCCAATTGCACAATTGTATATTGTCGCTTCCAATCGCGTAATACCATGTTCTTTAGCCAAAGTAGACGCAAATGTTTCCCTTAAACGTACATCTGGACAACGTAAAAAATCTAGTATATGATTGCCAAGTTGTTTATTAACACCAGGACTTGTTATCTGACACACAAATTTGTTGTATATCTTAATTCTTGCATTGGTTGTTAGCCATGTTAAACAATCAATTCCTACAGTTTTATCGTTGTCAACTATAATATTACACTTTTCTTCGTATTCGCCCTTATAGCAAAAGTTATGGTTTGTAGTTAAATAATTACACATCTCCATCTTGCTAAATATACCCGCAAAATCTTGGGTTACATCCATGTCAAAAAGATAGAAATAATCTTTTTCGAGTTCGTCTAATATATCTGGTAGTTCCTCCAATAAAGTTTCCAACGCTAGTTCCACTTTGTATGGAACACATATAGGATTTTGAAATTTTTTATTAATGCATTCGAGGTCTTCTTTTCCGATAATTTCTTTTACTCTCTGACCCATCTTGTTAGTGCTTTCCAGAGAAAACGGGAGCTTAGCTTTAACACCATGCCTAGCGGAAACAAATCGGTCAAACTTTCTTCGTAGATAGCTGTTAAATGCACCACAAATTTCTTTTTTTAGGATAAACATCCTTTTGCTTGCAGATGTTTGCTCGGCGTCAGAATGGTTGCAAATTTTAACCAACATTATATTGTCACAAAATGGTTCTGTAATTGGTGTGTGTAGTCCACCAGTCAGTATCTGTTCGCCTTCGACATAACAAATATTACCAATATCTGTTACCAGATTATTGTTGCACATATCTTCTGTCAACAGCCATAATCCAAATCGCTCATTTGTCGGTTTCACTTTATTCCCAAGAAGTTGAGAAACGTTAATCACCTTGGAGACGCTCATGTTTACCGTTCTAGCTACTATCGAATACTAAATTGAATACAAAAAAATAGTTCTCTTATGTATTCTGCGGAGTAGGGATGTATATTGTCGAAGATAGTCGAATATGTTGTTATCCGACCTAAGCCGACAGGGATGCGCATCGACATATATCCGGATATATGTAGGATGTTAAGTTAGGGTGAAATTGCCCCATATATTCCCAAAAGTGGTGGATATGCAACTACACAACGGTGTGTGGGAGAAAAAGGATTTCCTCCAATACCGACAAGAAGAAGTCGATCAAGCTAACAAGATACGTATGCAGGATATAGTGGGAAAGCTGCGATTAAAAGATTGTCACAAGCTGCAAGAATTACACGAAGAAATGGATCTGGTTGTCGGCGGAATCAAAGACTTTAAATATAGAGGCAAACTTCGGTACATTTTACAATTCGAAAACTTAGACGGTCTTTATGTATTAAACTATTGGTTAGAAAAGGAGATAGAAGACTTGGGTGTCGATTTAAATTTTAAGCTGCGAATAAAATTAGATAAAATTAAAACCACTGCAAACAAACATAAAGAAAGGACTGTCTTCTGTGTATAACTTTGTATTAAAATTAAGTTTAAATGACTCCATGCTTGGCATTAAATATTTTTAAATTTGTTATGTATAATGTCAGAATAAACATTTTATAATAGTATATAACATTGTTCTTTATTTATAAAAGGCTGTGACGTTACCCCGAAATAGCACTCGCACAGAGAGGGGTGCGTATGGGCAGGGGTGCGTACGCGCAGGGGTGCGCATGGGCAGGGGTGTGCATGCGCAGGGGTGCTCATGGGCTGGGATGTGTCTGGGCGTACACGAGGGAAGCGGATGTTAACAGTCACCAAGCATCCAATTCTTTATTTGAATGGTATCGAGTACTTGCCTGCGTATGTACCCGGAGTAAAAGAATACGATTTGCATACGCAGTTTATTAATAAAATTGGTATATCGAGGGAAGATGACAAAAGGTACATCATTCCTAATAGTACAACAATCTACGCATGGGGGTGTAAAGATATAAGATAGTTGTTTATATTTGTATGGATTTTGTAAATCTATTGTATATATTAGTTTTAAGATTCCATAATTTTTAAGTTCTTCTCCCACCTTCCAAATCCTTCCGGCTTCTATCTGGTTGACAGAGTATACGTGTTATCTCCACGTGGTATTCGCGGGACACGGCGGTTTTAGATTTCTCGGGAGATGGTTGGCTAAGGCATATGTCTTGCGTAGCGAAAAAAGTTTTAAAAATGGTGTTAAATAAAGATGAGCAAAAATTAGTGATTTGGGTCTTTAAAACGCATAACTTTGTATGAAGTGGTCCTATTTAAAATCTATTTACAGATTTGGGGTCCCTAGAAAAATTTAATATTAGTTGATACCTAGCAAAATATATTTATCTTAAAAGAGTGACTACCCTGCGTATAATAAATACAATATAACACTTGTCAACAAAAAGTTGTAGGAAAATTAAAGACGTATTTAATGGAGATCCAAGTATTAGAATTTGTTGGTAGTAATGTTAAGTCCTACTGTATTGTAGGCGAGAAAGATACGATTAAAAAGATTAAAAGGGTCTCACGAAGTGTAGTTATAAAACCGAGGGTCTTACAACCTATAACGAGCATATACCTCAAAAGGAATGGACATGCAACTACGCAGCAGTGCGTGGGAGAATAAGAATTCTCCAATAAGAAATTAAAGTTTCCATGTACGTAGCACCAGTCATTGGGTAATGGTCGAAATGTGGAACCTATAAAGGCGATTATTAATTGCGGTTTAGAAAATAGTAGTTTTCGTGGACTAAATAAAATAGCTCAGACTGGTTAATGTATAACATACTCTCGTACACATCCACAAACATCTGTTTACGTCCACGATGGCGATACCGGTAGTTTTTGTTTAACAAATAGTAGGAAAGATACGTCAGGTGTTAGTGCGTGGAAGCCCATAGGATCGTTGGATTCAAAAAGAACGGTGCGGCGGGATGTATGGTGGTCTCCGTTAGAATAATCGAAAGTGGTTAATCAATTGTATTAGATGTTTAAATAAGCGAAAGTGTAAAGGCCTACATAAACAAAATTTAATTATCCGACAAAAAGTGCGCGACGTGCTACACTTATAAAGAAAGTATGGAATGGTGCTTTTTAGCGGCCCTACCCGTAAAAAGGAGAGTGACTTTTTCTAGCAATTACAAGAATAGCAGTAGCGCAGAGAAGGGGTATGCATGTATTATACAGTTGCTGCAAAATATGTTAGTTTACGCGTAGCTCGGATGTGTAATTGATCACGACTTAAAGATCCCCCGGAGTTTTAAAAATTTTCGGCCCATTGTCGTTTGAAAAATGTTTGTAAATTATCAGAACAGGAGCGGGTTGAAGTTTTAAGTTAGATGGATGATTGACTGAGTTTTTTCTACCTTTTACGAGGGAATTGGAAGTTGACAGACATCGAGCATCTAATTCTCTATTTGGACGATATCAAGTACTTACCGGTTCTAGAAATCATTACGTGCGATCGACCGCTATGCGAAAGTGTAAAAGCCTACAGAAGCATAATTATCAGACGAAAAAGTGCGCGATGTGCTATAGAAAGTATAAAAAATTGGTGCTTTGCATCGGTCCTAACAGTAAAAAGAGAGAGTGACTTTTTCTAGCAATTACAAGAATAGCAGTAGCGCGGCGAAGGGGTATGCATGTATTATACAGCGCATTGTTGCTATAAAATATGTTAGTTTACGAGAAGCTCGAACGTGCACAAATTAAATTTTAATCTATAATTAACCACGGTCGTAAAAATTGGGAATTAATGGTTAATTTTAATACTGCTAAGCATATACTTTCGCTTGGTGATTCATTTGGAAAATATTCAAGCCTACCATTTCCTAAAAGTTATTTAAATTAAATTGCTTTATTAATAAGTATCCTGTACACAACAAGTTGGTATTTCCTTAGTAATGGTTTAAAGTGTTTTTATTAAGTTTTTGGTTATAGTAGCACTGCATCTTCTACAGCACGACTTGCACACAATTTGTGTGCGTGTGCTATCACCCTTTTGGATTTTTAATATGCACGCAATCCGTATAACATGGAAGACGTTTCCGATGTTTCTACTAACGGCATTCGCACCATCGACGATGCGAACCGGGTGCATGCATTGGCGCGAAATGTATTGGACGAGCAGCAAGGATTATGACGTCATTTAGTTCCCGCTGAATCCTCAACTTCGTTCGGTGTCTTCGGAAACCTTTGGTTTGCATTCTATAGGGTACATAAAGCAGGTGCGCAAGAGTAAACTCTTTAGTTATAAGTTAGTTCGCTTACAAGTTTAACCAAAGTGCTATAGTGCGAATTTTGTTTTGTACTAAAATGGTATCTGCAAACGTTTTTAAATGCAACTCTTGCGGTGCTTCCTATACCTGGAAAATGCTCTCAAACGGCACCAGAACAAATGTCGTGGTGTAACATCGCCCAGGTTGCTTATACATCCGTCCGCAGCAAAGTACTTTAACTGTGGGTCTTGCGGTATCGCTTTTACGAGAATGGACAGCTTACAGCGACACAAGGAAAAACAGCACGGTATGTCATTAAGCCGTAAACGTTCAGCCCCGCTAGCTGTTAAAGAGCCTTGTACGAAACAACCACGAATTATGTGTAAAGTATGCGATTTCGAAATGGAAAAGACTACCTATGCTGCACACTTAAGGAGCAACAGACATAAAATGCATCAGTTACCGCTACTAACGACGATGGTGTAGAAATGGTTAGTACAGCGTTTAACAACCGTATGGCTAGCTATCGCATAAAGAACGCCAGTGTCGACGATGGAGTGTCCGAGTTTCTTTGGAAGCAGAAAGAGCGATTTATTCGATTAATTAATGAAAAAAGAATACAACATACAGCAGTAAAAGTCTATTGCGAACCCTACGGCGTTTACACCAAAATGGGGGAAGAGACTACCGATGTGAAATCCTTTAACACACAAAATATGGATATAACGTCTTCTAGTAATCTGGAAAATATGTACGAGGTCTTAAGCGAAACCATAAGAACAAAATCAGAGGAATTTGAAACATGTGGGTCCGGTTGGTCTTTGGAAAAGGTGCTCTATTTAGAAATAAATATTAATAAGTATAAGCCGATATGAGAAGTTCTAGGTTAAGAATAAAAATTGTAAATATGTATTTAGAAATGTGGTTTACAAAATTTAAACTGTATTAGTAAAATTGTCTGTAATAAAAGTTTTAAGAATAGTTTTAGATTTTCTTTAGGTATGAGCCGCAGGAAATTTATAATTTAGAGAGTGTGTGTAAATGGTAAGGGTGGCCTATTTTAAATCTGTTTACAGATTCGGATTCTACATAAAATTCTAGACTAACAAGATGTATTGCATGTATAAAAATTTATAAGGACCGTCAGAAATCGCTACCAGCAAAAAAAAAATCTTAAAATGGGGGTAGCTCTCTGGGGATGGAGCTATCTGAAAAATTCCTAAAGATTCGGGTAGCTGAGAAAATTCTAATATTGATTGATACCAAACAAGATAGGTTTATTTCAAAAGATGCAATGGTTAGACGAATAAAACTATTTGTTAGTTTTGCTTATAAAGCAAAGAGCAAAAATTTTAAAGAGGTTTGATAGCTTTAAAGGGGTAACTTCGCAAGGCGTGGTCCGATTTTAAATCTGTTTGCAGATTCGGGTTGTGCGTAAAATTCTAGACTAATTTAATGTATCGCATGACTAAAAAAATGTTTAAGGACGCTCAAAAGTCGCTACAGGTAAGAAATCTTAAAATCAGGGTAGCTCTCTGGGGGATGATGCAATCTGAAAAATTCCTAGAGATTCGGGTAGCTGAGAAAAATCTAATGTTAATTAATACCAAACAAGATAGGTTTATCTCGAAAGATGCATTGGTTAGACGAAGAAAACTATTTTGGTTCAGAATGTTAGCGGTAAAAAAATCTTAAAATGAGGGTAGCTCCCTGGGGGGTGATGCAATCTAAAAAATTCTTAGAGATTCGTGTAGCTGAGAAAATTCTAATATTAATTGATACCAAACAATGTACATTTATCTCGTGGGTGGAAGTGTGGAAAAAGATTTATCTCGCGGGTGGAAAGAATGCGGGTGTGACGTAATCAAAATGGTTGGGGGGTGTCCGAGCAAGGCGGAGAGCAAGGCGGAGAGCAAGGCGGAGCAAGGCGAAGATTCCTAAAAATAAGACTTTATAGTGCGAATTTACATGTAAAACCTAGGTTAGGGGGCGTTTTGAGCGACGCAGCGGCGGCGGCGTTGCACCAAATACATCCAAAACCTCCTACTAATGTGCTTTGTTCGAGAATGAAAGACTGGGTTATTAACAAGCTTAATAGCACTTTGACTATCAGAGCACACTTCCTTAGGACCATCTATTTGCTATAATTCTGCCAGAATCCATCTTAGGTATAATGTTTCTCTCAGTCCATCGGATAGCGCCATATATTCAGCTCGAGTGCTTGAAGTAGCAACTGATTGCTGTTTCTTGCTACCCCAAGAGATGGGTCCTGCCAGCCAACATGAACACATGTCCTAGGTATTTGAATGTCTGGTCTCTCAATGTCCATCGGATAGCGCCATAGTCTGTCAGCTCGAGTAAAGCCTTGTAAGTATCACACTTAGATTGCTAGGTTTGCTACCCTAAGAGACTGGGTCCGCCAGCCAACATGAACACATGTCAGGTATTTGAACGAATTCTGGTTTAGCAATGTCTGAACCAATAGTCTGTAGTGAATAAAGCCTGTAAGATCACACTTAAGATCTGCTAAGGTAATTGTACAGCTAAACTGGTGATGTCAGTGTCTTGTACATGTATCGAAGAAGTACTTTTAGCATGCGTACCTATGTTTTAGTGAATATTTAGTATGGTAACATCTGCTAAGGTAATTTATCTGCAAACGCTATGTCAGGTCTTGTACATGTCGATAAGTACATGAGGCTAACCTATAAGACATTGGTATGGTAGGATACCAGAATTTGATCTACCGATCATTAACGATATAACAAGATAAATCGATACGATATAACTCTCGACGGAGAGTAAGGCCAGTATGTAAGAGACGAGAAAGAACTAGATCAAGAATTCGGAAGTGTTCTTCGAATGAAGGAGTAGCAATGATGATATCATCGAGGTAGGCGAAGCAGAATGGTTCCAGGTCAGAGCCGATGACCTGATCGATAAGACGTTGGAAGGTGGCAGCAGAATTATGGAGGCCGAAGGGCATGCAACAGAATTGAAATAAACCTCAATGGGGGATGGTGAACCCAGTGATGGGTTTGGATTCGGGGGACAGAGGGATTTGCCAATAGGCGGAACGGATATCTAGTGAGGAGAGATAACGAGTATCGCGGACCCGGTTAAGGATGGTAGAAATATACGGAAGAGGATATACGCCTTTTTGGGTGAAGTGGTTGACCTTCCAAAAATCAATGAAGAACCGATAGGAGTCGTCTCTTTTCTTAACTAGGACAATGGGGGTTCGAACATGGATTGGTAAAAGGTTAGACGACCGCTAAGCGGAGCATCTCATCGAGTTCCGAGTGGGCAACCTCAAGTAGTGAAAGGGAAAGAGAGTAATAACGTTGTTTGATGGACTCTGCTGACGTACAAATGCGGTGTTGCACTAAGGAAGTACAGCCGACACCGGGAGGTGGTTTGGAAAAGGAGGAACCGATTAAAGAGTCGAGTCGAAGTTGTTGTTCGGGACCAAGGTCGTAAAAAAGTGGGAAAGCGCGGAAGTAGTGATGGCCTAGGAGGGGCAAAAGTCCATTGACCATTCTAAAAACCGGGTACACACGGCACAGACTGCCAGAAATATACGCTGAGTATAAGTTGGTGAGAGACGTCGGGAATAACCAGTATATCTAGAGTAATAACGGACTCTGGGGGAGTGATGGGGAGGGAGACGGAACGTAGAATGTGACACTTCGAGTTGTCGACCAGGCTGCAGAAAGACGAAGAATACTTATGAAGAGGAAGGTTCAAAGAACGTAATCGGTGCCAACCAGGACCACCAATGATTGTGCGAGTGGCTCCTGAGTCTAACAGCCCGGTAAAGCGAATCCCAAAAATTTTGACAGATAAATATGCGCGTTAGTCGCCCCGGACACTAGTACACAGATACTTTAACACCAATCGAGATTGGTCCCCGAGACCAGAAAAAGGGATATCCGAGAACAGAGAAAGAACAGAGATTCGCCTTGGCCTAAGAACCCTATTGATGGTTTACCGACGCCATGCATGTTGGGCAGTTACGTCGGGTAACCCCCTTCCTACCACAACCATAACAATGTCGGACTTGCGGACTAGAACAACGGGTAGCAATATGTCAGTTTGATCACAATTGAAGCAGGTGACCTGACGAATAGGAGTAGTCGTAGGGACAAGAACAGACGATATGGCAACAGCAACGTTATGTCGAATCGGAGGTGTAGTACGGTCCTCGATAGGTTGATCAGGATGACTGAGAGGGGGTACATAGTTCTCAGAGTGTTTGGGTCGCCAGAAAATTTCAAATTCCACTTTGACACCGGGTGATATTAGTGGAGAGCTGATAAAGGAGTAGTGGCTGACCTAGGCACTGTAGCAGAGGCGAATTCCGGTTCAGGTTCCAATTCCGAGTCGGAAGTGAGCAAAGGAGGTTCATCGGAATCGACACTAGTAGTGTGTGCTGGGCTAGAAGTAGCTATAGGAGTTTCGGATAATGTAACAGTATAACGAAATTTCTTTATTTTTGTGTCAAAGGAGCCGCGGAGATTAGCTAAAGTCACAGCAGTTGGTTATGGGCTTGGCGTTTTTCCTGCGTTGGAGACATCCTCCAACAGCGTCGTTTTGTATGCAGCCATAAGGAGCTTATGCGTTTAAACGCAGGTGAAGACTTGTCTCCGCTAAATGTGACCAGAGCTTGTTTTAGCTCTTGGACAGCAGTCGTAACCGTTACCAGTTCGGAGCAGAATCAGGCTCGGCGAGAACAGGACTATATGCTGGGTCGCTGTACGGACCTGCGTAATTCGTCGATATTATTCTCGGGATTAACCAAGGATATTGAGCGATCAAGAGTGAAAACGAAACTAAAATTAAAGAAAATTGACCCCCATATGGGGAACACCAAAGAGTCCAAAGAAAAGATAAATAACAGTTCGAACGAAAAGCGAAGAAAAATAAGTAGGCAGTTTCAGGCCGAGAAAAGCGGATAATGTAAGAAGATAGGTCGTAACAAAACAAATCGGGCCAGAAATTAAGCAAAATAAAATCGAACAAACGTTAACCAAAACAAAATCGGAGCAAAGTTAATCAAACAAAATCGGAGCCAAACACTAACTAAAACAAACTCGGAGCCCCACGTCAGGGCGTCAAAATTTATGTTACGCACATTGAGGTAGCTGGCAGAACAATGCAAGAAGGCCGGGGCTCAGTTGGTGAGTAGCCGGGGTTTTATAAATACCAAGGAAAAGCAACATAAAGGAAAGACCTGCAATAAAAATATACTCGCACTCATTCAACAACAAAACATACACAAAAAACTTATAATTAAACAAAATATTTTACAGAAATGAAAACCAAGAACTACAATGTAACCTAACAAGAAAACCCAAAAGAAAGCATTTTTGTTTACAAAGGCGAGCTGTCGTTTTTAAGTACGACCATAATTTAAGTACTAAGAAAAGAAAAAAAACAAAATTACCCCTCCAAAACAACAGCTCGAAAACATTCTCGTAATCCTAGAATCAACTTTATACAATATATCATGTATTAATTACATAGCTGAAATTACTTAATTAACCCCTAAAATATATTAATAAATAAAGTTTTTCATGAGGACTAACTATCAATTTTTTGTATTACATTATGTTACACGTTTCATTGTATTTATTAATCATACTTCTAAATATAATATGAAAATCTAGAGTGAGTATTATGTTTAAAATAATTTAGAAAAAAAAAAATCTTGAATAATCGTTGCATAAAACTTCTTTTACCACACATCAAAGAACGAATCAACCTTCTTAAAATAATTTAGAAAAGAAAATCTTGAATAATCATTGCGTAAACTTCTTTTTACCACACACCAAAAAACGAATCAACACTCACCCCAAAGTCGAGATGATGGACTGTTAAGTAGGGCCAAGGTGTCAGAACGGTCCTACCTGCCGGAGGACGCTATGAAACAAACATACAGGCAAAAATTAGAACCGGTACAAAAGAAAAGTACTTTTTATTTAATTACAAAAGCTTACCACATAGCGGCAAACTATGGGAGAACGGAAACATAAAAAAAAAAGGATATTACTACGACAACAACGAGGCATCTTTGTCGTCGCTAGTACAGAACTTTTGTAACAAACAACACGTTTTTAGTAATAAAAATGCCAAACCATCCGGGTGTTATCCAACAGGCGATTAGACACCTGAAACACGGGTTTATCCAACATTTATTAATAATAAGAATTCAAAGCAATCGAAACAAGGGTTATCCAGATAATACGTGACCAACGAATCTTTAGACTGTCGTGCGATAGTAATTAATTATATGCTATCGTAAGGTATAGCAAGTTCGCGGACAGCTAAAACAAGGCCCTGACTATTTACTTTAATTTAATATTAAGAATTTTTCATTTTGGTAACGTAAATAGATTTGAAAGAATATTATTATTGAACGTACTTTTGTAAAGAGGTGAAAATACAGGATGAAGTTCTAAAGATTTAAGCGTGCTCTATTTGCATGAATGATGAGATACCAGCAAAAGATATATTTTTAATTTAGGCCGAAAATAAACGTAACAATGGAACTGCACGCGCTTGACTACCAGCATATAAGACAATGGAACCATTTTCCAGGGCATTAGTTCTCGAAATATCGTCAATTTGTCAAAATTACAAGTTAAACCTGGATTTTTCTATTGTTGATGTTACAAATGATGTAAGAGTGCCACAATGAGATCTCAACAAACACTAGTAGGCAAGTCCGCTTTTGCGTTAGGTGATTTTACACCAAAGTTTTACCACTATAAGGAGAAAGTTGGTTTTGATTTATGCAGTGGTCTACGGCCAGTTGCACAAACTATTTGCAATAGTAGAATGTGCAAAAATTATGCAATAAAAATGGACTACTTTGAGCGGAGGGAGTTTTGCAATTGGAATTTGAAATCAAACAATTTGCTCATGAAGCAGCAAACTAAAGATTGGATGGTTTATCTGGTGGAGATGTTTTAGAATTCGATTCATCTAATAGAAGTGTTATGTGTTGCAAATAAATTTTAAGACAAAAATTTTATAATATGGAAATTGCGAAAGACCAAAATGTTATTGTTCTGAATGAGTTCAAGTGCTTCAAGTCATTAAACATGCGGGAATTAATATATTATAAAATGGAGAAGTTGAAGTGTAAAAACTTTCCAGAATTTTACGAAAAATTTGTAGATGTTATAAAAAATATAAATGGAAATACGACAGATGAAGAAAGGGTTCAAACGTTATTAGAAGGAGAGAGTTGTGCAAGCAATTTTTTGTTTATGGACTACAACAATGTAAATTACTTGACAGTATTGGAAATGATTGTATGTTGCTTCAACCAATACTTAGAAGATGCAAGTGTGAGGCAATCGCTCACGCAAATGTTTAGAGATTTGACTATCATTTACCAGATTGCGGTTATCACAATGGATGCTAGATAAGAATACCTGTATATATTTAATAAATTATAATATTTCTAAATAAACTTTGGTTTTACTTATTTATAACGCCAACACCAGCAAAATTATTATTAATAAATGTTTAAGGTGGTAGTCCTATTGGTAGACAATAATACCGTTAATTAAAGCGTTGGAAGAACATTCAGGGTAATTAAAAGAAAGTTAAACCCCAGTTGTTCAGTGTAAAAGCGTCTGTTGACCGATGCAGACGCATAGAACCTACCATTTACAGAATTACGTGACTTAGTGGTGCTCGTTAATAAAAAATTTTACAGGGTACGTCTATACATTAAATTTGGGGTTAAGTTCCCTACCCGTGGACGTAGAAGAAAAAGTATTTCTCTCAACTGTAGCGGACTCGTAAGCAATATCGGCTTCAGCAACAAAAGTCTGAGTATGATCAGAAATAGCTACTGAAGTAGTAGCGGGACGGAAATTTTCTATTTTAGTTTCAAAAGAAACGCGGAGATCGTCAAAAGTTACCGTAATAAATTAGTTCGTATTTTTAACTTGTAAATAAATGTTACCTATGTTGCTCCGAAGCATTAACAAGGGACGATCCCCAGCCATAGTATCATTATATTGTTTACTCTGGTTTTGTGGAGTGCTTGTGTGATGCAGTAGGTTCTAAATTTCTTGACTAAGATCTGACTAGTTGCAGAAGAGATTATCCCTGTTACTAAACGATAAATTGAAACTTCAAGCCCGTCAAATAATACTTTCACTCCATATTATCTACAATTGCGTAATCTAGAAATCTTTATTTAAATAATTTATAACTTTCAAGTGATATGCAATAGCGGTAAAAGCTAATTTAAATAGATTCACATGTACACGCACTCGATTGCATTCTTCTTCCAAATTGACAAATGAACAACCAAAAATTATACGTATGAGATGAAATCTCACAAATTGGTGTAAATATTGGAATGCAATTTTGAACGCGGCAATTCCTTTATATACAAGTGTATACGATAAAGCTGGAAGTTGGAGGCCATCATATAGTATTGCAGAATAATCACACAAATTACAAGCAAAAGTACTTGTAGAGTATCCCTTTTGGATGCAGAAGCACATGTGCGTTTGTCAGTAAGAGAACGCACAAGTGCTTTCAAATGTGAAATCGCCAAATATTGCAAGAAATCAGTAATAACAGGTGTGGGACTGCATATGTCTTCGTAAAATATTTCTTTGCGTTGTAGCATAATCACATAAAAAACAAGCAAATGGTCGTACGTTGGTATGCGAGAACATATGAACTTTCAAACCACCTTTACAGAATGCAGAATAACTACATAAGTAGCATGGATATGGACGTTCGTGAGTATGCGACTGCATATGCTTTAGTAGATGACTTTTAGATAATGAGGTATGATCACACAAATTGCATAGGAATAGACGTTCGTCAGTATGCGATTGCATATGTCTTCTTAAATTACTTTTCTGTGATGCCGTATAATCACACCAATTGCATGCAAATGGTCGTTCATAGTGTGGGACCGCATATGGATTCTCAACCTGCCTTTTTCGGGTGCAAAATATGTACATAAAAAGCATGCAAAAGGGCGTTCGTTAAAATGTGAGGATATATGAAGTTCCAAGGCGCTCTTATAGGCTGCAGAATAATTACATAAATTGCATGCGAATCGGCGTTTGTTATTATGCATTTGCATATGACTTTTTAAATTAAATTTTTGTGAAGCGGTATAATCACACAAATTGCATGCAAATGGACGTTCATTAGTGTGGGTTCGCATATGTGTGTGTAACTTGCTTTTATGAAATGCGGTGTAGTCACACAAATTGCATGCATATGGTCGTTCATTAGAATGGGACCGCATATGGACTTTCAACTCACTTTTAAGGGAAGTAGAATAAGCACATGAAAAGCACGCAAATGTTTGATTATTAGTTGGTGAGGATATGTTAACTTTTAATTCACCTTTATAAGATACATCATGATTATTTAAATTACGTACGAATAGACGATGGTTAGTATGCGTCTGTATATGCTTTTGCAAACTACATTTTTGTGATGCGGTATAATCACATAAATTACAAGCAAATGGTCGTTCGTCTGTATGAGATCGCATATGTCGTTGTAAATTACTATTTTGCGAAGCGCTATAATCACAGAAAATACATGTAAATGTATGTTTATTAGTATGGGACCGCATATGGATTTGTAACTTACTTTTATGAGAGCCCGTATAATCACACAAATTGCATGCAAAGGGTTGCTCATTAGTATGGCACCGCACATGGATTTTCAACCTACTTTTACGAGAAGCAGAATAAGTACATAAAAAACATCTAAATGGTCGTTCGGTAGTACGTAAGGTTATATAAACTTTCAAGTTATCCTTGCAAGATACAACATAGTTACGTAAATTTTGTGAGAATAGACGTTGATTAGTATGCGTCTGTATATGATTTTGTAAATTACATTTCTGTGATGCGGTATAATCACACAAATTGCATGCAAAAGAACGTTTATTAGTATGTAACTGCAAATGTCTTTGTAAATTACTGTTCTGTGATGCCCTATAATTACATAATTTACATACAAATGGACGTTCGTTAGTATGGGACCGCATATGAGTTTGAAACTTACTTTTGTGAGTTGCTGAGTAAGCACATAAAATACACGTAAATGGTCGTTCGTTAGTATGTGAGGATATATGAACTTTCAAAGCGCTTTCACAATTAGTAGAATGATTGCATAAATTACATTGAAATGGACGTTCAATAGTATGTGACCGCAAATGTCTTTGTAAAAGAGATTTTCGTGATGACGCATAATTACATAAGAAACACGCAAAGGGTCGTTCGTTAGTATGTGACGACATATCAAGGTACTTTTACAGGTTGCAGAATAATTACATACCACGGACGTTCTTCGGTATGTAACCGTGTTGTTCTTGTAGTTTTCTTTTATGGTATAAAATCACACAAAGGGACAGTCTTTCTGGATGAGACCACATACGTCATATACAATAGTCTATGCAAATAGCATATTCCAATAATCTTCTACTTTTGCGTCCGCTTGGTTAAATGTTCATCAAACAATTTTCTTCGCACAATCTCTTTAGCAATACAAGACTCGACAGTATGCTTTTTACTTCAAGATTAGCTAGCGATCGTGTCATTTACATGACCTTGTTGAAAGAACAAAATATAAATAGTTACGGGCACAATTATTAAAACTGTCTTAATTTTAAATCATTTCTTCCATAATTATTTCAAATTTAATTTATCTTACGTATGCTAAACCATTATAAACGTAGTAGCCATTTTAGTAATGTTCTACCATTTCATAGAGTTGAGTGATTTATTATTATGGCATTATTTTTAGAATAAACAGAAGAGTTTTGACCTTAAATACACCAGTGAAACGCCTGAGACGCATCACAATTAAACTGTTTGCAATAATTAAAGTAAGGCGTAAGTTTTTCATACCTTTGCCATTCTTTCTGTGCTGCCAACGTAAATTATGTAAAAATCGTGTGGATTTGAATAGTTACAGTTGTAAGTGATGAAATAAGTTATTCTTGTGGTAGTAATTATTGGAAAAGGTATTCAATCTACAATAAACTGGGCATTGTAATGGTTCAACAACCCACGCTACATCGTACTATTTGAGTCACCGAAGCACTAGACGTTTCAGTTACAAATGCTCTCAAACAGTTCTAGGTAAAGTACAGTGTTCTAGTTCCAGGTAATACAATTGATTTACAAGGGTTGTCTTTTAAGTTGGGCTGGAATAACACAGTTGATAGCTTTTAAAGATTTTATTGTTTTTTTGAAGTATTCTTCACGAAGGTTAATGCAAAGAATATTAACTATAGAATAAGAAGCGACACTCTAGTAATATCCTGAATCCTGTTCAGTGCGCAGGTTCGCCAAGAAAATGGCCGGAGCTAGAAGGATATATACTCTAAGATAGTTTCTTGCAGGAATTTTGCTGTCAGTTTTCAAATGTCATTTGATTTCAGTAATGTTTACAATTTGTCAAACTGTATGCTGAGAATATTGAAGCACAGATCTATGTATTGAAACTTTTATAAGCAGGAGTAAAAACTTAATAATCATGTCTAAACTTAAAAGGCGTGGATATTCGTGTGCTGTTAAATCCTGCAGTACAAGAAATGATGGTACCATCAGTTTTTTCGTTTTCCGAAAGGAGATATTGTGAGGTGAGTGTTATTTCTAAATGTTTATTTATATTTTGATTTAATTACATTGACTCGTTTATGAAGGTAATTAGATCTGTTAATAAAAATTGTTTCAGGTGCAAAGAGTGGCTGAAATTAATTTTAAGAGATGAACTAGTGGATAGAACTGAAGCTGATTCAAATTATTGCTATAATAGTTTACGTGTGTGTGCTAAACATTTTGAAAATAGTATGTTTCTCAATGATTTGCATAATAGATTACAGCCTCATGCTAAACCCATTAAATACATTTCAAATATTCATAACCCAATTATTTCACAAGCAAATATTGACAGGCCATCATGTTCGTTCACACAAGTAACTAATTTTACTCCCTCTGAGTCAACAGCATTACTTGCAACAAGTGTACTGGTTTTGTTCCTTAATAATCATAAACTGATTTCTTAACAAAAAATGAATCTTAATATTAACTGTGTTTATGAATTTTGAATAATTTTTTAATTAAGATAAATACATATAAAAGGAAGTATAATTTATGTTGAGGTGTATTATTTTGTTTGATTTCTTTACTAGGATGTATCCAATTTTCAGTGGCTGCATTGTATATGCGCATTTTTTGTAGTTTGAATATTATCTTGAATAAAATGGAGGTCTTTTAGAAAGAAAAACGCAATATATATGTTAAACCTATTAATTGGAATATCTAATCCAATGCATATTGTGCCCACTCATTGATATAATTGATTGGTATTTTTCTGATAAAAGGAACACAAGTGTAAAAAATTCCATAATTCAGAATTATAAATAAATGTCAAATTTTTCTGAATTATAATTTTGAATTTTACCGCCATTCTTGGCACCCCAGCAAAATGGCGAAACACTTCAAGGTCAGATATTTTTTCCACCATTAAATACTAACAATTCGCCGGGAGTGTCGCTTCTTATTCTATAGTTAATATTCTTTGGTTAATGCACGTTTGCATGCGCTAGAACCTACCCCGAAAGCAGTTATTTCACTTATTTGTTGGTACAGTTAAAATTGCATTTTTGAGCATCTATCGACTGCTTTTGACGACTGGAACCTTTGACCACGCAGGTATAGGAATCGTTGAGACTTAAATTGGGAAGATGGTCTAACAATTTTGTTGCGTTAAAAATTCAATTGTCTTGCAAGCTGTGTGCGAACTTGGATTGTTCTGGAGAAGGATGATTCGTCGGTTGGGGTTGATTTTCGAAGCTTCGCAATGGCTTGTAGCAAACAAATTGTTGTACGCCAAATGTCAGTATCAGTTCTTTGATCTTGTAGAGGAATAGTTAGTACACAAACAGCTTTCGAATGTTGCGACCATATTTTTAGGGAAACATTGAGAACGGACGAGTATTTTTGAACCTTGTTAAACAGGGATTTCATGCCATTCGCTGATAGCGTCAGCCCTATAGGTTTTCAAAGGTCATATATCGTAATCATCGGCGCCCCCCCCTCCTTATAATTTCTTGTTCGCGAAGCTAAGAGGGCAGATTGTACTTTAGTAGGAGCTCCCGTCCCCTTCCTTTTCAGACGTAGTTAATTATATATTATATTACATACCATAAAGCTTTCCCAAGCTCAGTCTTTGAATTGATTTGTATTACCATACCCCTGGCAGAATTTCACTGTCCGCTAAACTCCATTACAGCTGAAAAGCTTAGTGATTTCGCGGTATTGTGTTGGTAAGGGCTCCTGCTAGTTAAATGTCATTGGAGTGATGTTTTTTTTTTATAGATTTAGATCTCGTGTACACGGTCCATTGGCTTATTTAGGCCCGAATTTCAGTAATTTTCCACAATCAAGAATGCACCTACAGTTGAACAGGGAAGAGGTACGCCTGTATCATACAGGGCATAACCATGAATTTACGGAAAATTCCTTTTTTCTGGGTTCTATTATATTTTGGTGGGATTTATTTGTAGAATTTAGGTTTCAAGGACCTCTCGTGACTCCTTATCACGTCATTTTCCCCAAAATTAAAATATAAAATTCGAAATCTGCGTTATTTTCCGCAACCATGAGTAATTTTACTATTTTTATTTCTAACTACATGCTGTCTATATCTAAATCTATAAGTTTCATAATACACACGCATAATCTTATCATACTACGGCTCTTCTCCTTGTAACAATCCACCTATTTCTATCATATAATTAAATAAACTTTCTTTACTTCTATAGTGATATCATTTACAATCTAACATTTCTATCCTTTATTTCTAACTTTTTCATATCTACACACGGTTCCATCAAGTTTCATCTCAAACAAAATTTTCTTCACTATCATATATAAGTCATCATATTATAGCACATTCCTCTCTAAATTATCATAATCTTAGAAAAATATGGGGTATTAGATTTTCATGAAGTTGTCTTAACAACTACCCAGCTATACTACTCACGTCTAAAAAATTTATGGTCTAGAATCTCTATATCTAGCCTACTTACATTACTCTTCAATTATACATCTTTCAATTACTCTGCATTAAATGCGTAAACTTCAGTCTTAATTGGTTCACTATCAATAACTTCTTAACTTAGTTTCACAATCAGTAGCAATTCTTGACTCTCTATCTTCCAATTTATAAAATTCTTTCAGCAACGTTTCTACTTCATTCTTAATTTCACTTGGACATTTAGGAACAATTGATACCTTATCCACATTATCTTCACATTCTCCCTCAAAATAATTCTCACTTATACTTTTAACTCTCTCATCCTCTTTCATTTCGAAAATTTCTTTCTTTTTCCTACGCTTCCATTCTTTGCATCCGTATATTTAAATAAATGTTTCGACAAACCAAACGCTACTCCTTCATATTTATACATAGGCCATTTCACAAAACGATTCGATTCTTTAATCGTAATTACCCCAAACGAATTAGTAAGTTTTACCTTCCAAATTATTTCATCAGAACAGAAAGTTCCTTTATCTTTTTTTCAACACCTGCAATCATACTATTTTCAACGGTTTCATCTATTATTATCTTTTCAACATCATTTTCTGCAGTTTCCAATAATTCTTAGTTTCTTTTTGAAAACGCTATAACTTCTCTCCTAACTTCGCCAGGGCACTTAATATTTAAACTCTTATCTTCTTCACCCTCCACCTCCTCCCACTGATTCAAATTCATATAATCTCCTTGTACTTCCATATGGACTTCTTCGTCCAATTTAATCCTCTCATCTCATTTATACTCGTTATTTATTATACCTTTCATCTTACTTATAAAATCCATTCCCAGAATGGCATCAACTATTAATCCTGGCACTATCAAAAACTCTTGCTCAACTTCCATCTTTCCCAACTTAACTTTCAGAATTATAATACTCTTGATAATTGCAATTGCAATTGCAATTCTTATTATTCAGCGATTCTAAATTATTTCCTTTAATAGCGATAACTTTCTGCATAACTCCTCTGAATTATCTTTAATAAAATCTTCACTTACTAATGGTGCTTCTGCTCCTGTATCTAGTAGTAATTTTATCTCTTTTCCCTCTACTTGCAATTTTATTATAGGTAGTAAATCATTTTTTTCATTAACTTTTTCATCATTTTCCAACTCAAATTTTATAAATTCACGCGCATAATGCTCATGTTTAATAATTTCTATATTTTCGTCATTTGATTTGTCTGCATCTGGAAATCCTGCTTACTGGACTTTCAAGGTTGATTAACTATTTCTGAGTATGTCCTTTTATTTTCGTTGCTACTACTTATGCCATTTCTTTGAGCATTTGCCATATTTTCCTTTTTTGGGTATAGGTTCTATTATCAATAGTACGGGATTCATTATTCTCCCTTCCTCCGTCTATCCTAATGGTATTTCCTCTATTCCAATTAGTTCTTTGGCTATTCCTTATTTTAAATGGTCTGCCTTGATATCTGTTCTGTCCATCATTCCTCTGGAATCTGAATGTATTCATGGGCTGGCTCCTTGGCCTTGTCTCCATCCTCCTTGGTAGACCCATGTCATCGTAACGTTGAAGATATTCTAAAAACACATCTCATCGGCAATATTTTGTAAGGCTATGCATTGCCTTACTTCCGTTTCGAAGTGACTTGTTAAATACTTTATAATTTGCTTGTCCTCTAAAGGAGTTGTTTGGCAATGCTAAATTTTTTGATCGCATACAATTCCCTTGCCATGCCTGAATCGCTACTATATTTGCCCATTAATAAATTATCTCTAACTTTAAATTGTCGATTGTCTCCCCAGAAATGCTTTAAAAATTTAATCTCGAAGTCTTTAAACGAATTCAACTCACTTTCAATTATTCCTAACTAAATTTCGGCACTACCCTTCAACATAGACCTCACAATATTTAATTTCGTTTGCTCATCCCAGTTACTTTGTATTAAATTTTTAAGTTATTTAAAAATACTTTAGGATTAAGTGTATAATCTCCATAAAATTTCAAATGTTGTTCTAACGGAACACTAATTAGACTCCATCTCATCGGTTCCCTTATATGAATATTATTAATTTTATCTTATAAATTCTCAAATTTATTCCCTATGCATGTTTTAAGATTTCCCAAATCATTTCTAAATGTTTTAAAACCAGTTTGACAGCTTCCCTCTATTTCATTTACTTTTTCATCCAAAATTTCAATTCTCCCATTAGCTTCTTTCTCGCTTGCTTCCTGATTCGACTTTACCTGAACAATTTCTTCTTTAACACCATCCATATCCTCTAAAATTTGTATCGACTACTTTTCCTCTAACTTCAGATTTCATTTCTTGAATATTTTTGTTAGTTTCCTCTAAACCCAAAGTTAATCTTTCACTAATCTCTGTAAATTTCCTTTTATTGTTTTTATTTTCTACCCTTAAGCTTTACTCCAATTTTGCTATAATCTTTCCAAATTATTCTTGTAACTCCTGAGTGTTTTTATCAGATTTCTCACTCATTTCTATTATATCTTCTTTCACTTCCTGCACGCCTTTCTCATACTTTTCACTAATTTCTTTCATGTGTTTCGCACCCTTTTCACTCATTTCTTTCATATTTTGATTTACACAATAAAAGAGCCATCACTTTTTATTCTTGGTTCTCTCCTACACTCTTGGTCATTGGATGCTCCTTATTCGCTTCTTCCATTTAAACACTTTTCTGAAAACCAATTTTCACTGCCTAAGCTCTCAAATTTTCACGAACTTCTTTCACTCTGTCGGTCATTCTGGAAATTAATCAGATATTACAAAAGAAAAATAAACTCACATTGATCGCCACGAAAAGAGTGCTGTGACAAGGCCCGCTTTGGGGTACTACAAAAAAGATGACATGAAACAGATAGTGGAATTTGTGAAACTTGAAATAATTTCTAAGAAGTATTTATGACAAAAAAAAAAATTTGCTTACTTTATTTTAAATTTACAGAATTAAATTTATTATTTTGAAGATGGTTTACCTGGTTATGTTTATTACCACGCTTGTAAGGTTTGTTTGGCCAAAAAAATCCTTGACAGATAATCTGTTAGGAGGTCAGAGTATTTTGAACGCTGATCACAAATTCTCCTGGCAAAACCCTTTACATAGAACTATTATATGATTACCATTTATTATAATACCTTATTACATTAAACATAAATCAGTTAAAAATAAATCTAAAAGTGATGCTTGCAGAATCCACAAACAACGCTCTTGGTAATAAAATATTTTCTTATTTTAAAATGACCGTCAAATCAGCCTACAAGATTCTCCAAAAAAAATACTCATTTCAAACAGCATTTACCAAAATACATTTCTGGTTAATTCTTTCTTTCAATTATTTAATAAAATCTTTAAAAATAGCGTTATCTTGAAAAACTTTCTTTCTTATAATTAATAATGTTCATTTTTCGTTGTTTAGAACATTGCTTTTTTATTCATAGCAACCTCGCCACTATCAAATTAAACTATGCTTACAGCCTACTGAAATACTATTCTCGGATAGTAACTGCTCGCGATTTAAAATAACATTTTGCGCTCGAATGAATCGAATCAAATTAATGAATCCATTTGATAAACGCTACCTTATATATTCAAATTTATCTATTTCCAGAAGCTAGAAGAAAAATATGGAACATTATGATACAAGGTTTTTTTGAAAAACCAATTAGCGTCTAAATTTGCGGCGTTTTACTACTTAACTATCTGGTTTCAGTTACTCGTGACGGGCTATTTGTCCTTGTTTCACATATACTATTATTGCGGCGTCCCATACTAATGCTAAAATATAATCAATTCATATCAGATATTTCTTGGATTTTTATGGGTTTTTCGTGTTCCTGCCGCTTTTTGGAATAAAATGTTTATTTATTAAATTAAAATTATACCAATTTGACGTATTCTCACGAAATTTCTTTCCCAGTCTTGTATATTTCAGAAAATTCTCTATTTAAAATAAATTTGTGTAATTCACAGGAAATTAATTTAAACTTTAAATGCTTTTTATGCAAAACGGGTTCCAACTATTTGCTTTTTGTGTTTCAGTACACAAAATTACTCTTAATTTTGGGGTTTTAAATACACGTTGATTGTAGTTTTTTATGCTATTTACAACAAATAAAAGAATATTTTTATATGCATCGATTTGCGTTAGCATTGAAATGCGTTTTACGGCATCTTATAATTATTTTTACATATAAGACGTACGTTACCTGCTATTTATTTACAATATGCTTTTATCATACAGGGTGATTATAACAAGCGCAGTTTGCGTTTTTGGCTTGTAATTTAATGAATAAAAGCACGCTTGTATTATACAGGGCGCAACCATGAATTTATGAAAAATTCCATTTTTCCGGATTCTATTATATTTTTAGGGGGAGTTATTTTTTAAATTTGGGTTTTGATGATCTCTGGCGATCCTTTATCTCGTTAATATATATATATATATATATATATATATATATATATATATATATTATGAAGCTTACCTCGGCCTGCTCCGCTCCTTCCTAAAATTGCTTATGAAAACACTTTTCAAGAAGCTTACCTGGACTGCAGAATCTGAACTCCACCTAACTGACACTATGCTGTAATTTAAAAGAGAATACCTCCCGTCAATCCTACCCAAAATAACGCAACTTACAAAATACATCACACTCTATTTACCCGAAATAAATATTTGCATCCTCCAAAACTCTTTCCAGTACATACAATAATATAACTTTGACTAGAAGCAATTCAATTTCAAAAATGAATTTGTATTTAATATCTTTATCCAACATATACCCTATTGAAGTAAGTGGGCTATCCTTATGGCTGACTTTAACTCTCGTCTTAATACGAGCTCACAGTAAAATTTTAAACCTGTATGTAGAAAGAAAATAATTAGAAATCAAATATTGAATAAAGCCCACAGCTCCCAAAATAACTAAAAAGGGTGATTAATTGATGTGTGTAAGATACTTCAAGGTTTTTATCTACTTATTCTTTTAGTTCTTAAAATTGATCAAAAAGTTGTTGAATGTACAACAGACATTATGCTGTTTTTGGTATATATTTTGACTGTCCACTACTTAATAGAGAGGCAACAAATTGTATATTTTTTTTAAAACTATATACAGTTAATACTTAATTATATTCAACTCCATGCAGTTTTTATTTGATCCATATTCATCTCTCACGTTAGGTTATGCTAATAACATTATTCGTCGGTAAATGTGCACAATCTTACATAAACAGAGCTAATAACCAGTGGATTAGTAAAAGCTTTAAAACCTTCAAACAATTCATCACTTTTATTGGAACTGCAATCAAACCTCACTCAAAAAAGTCAGCTGATGCGTCAAGTGATGGCTAGGAACTTTGACGGCCTTGATGGTAGCCAAGATATGATATGACGCGAGACTTCGCGCAAAACGCACGTTTTTAAAACTGGTCATTTTCTAAGAGAAAACGTAAAATCTCACCCACAGTTCAATTTTTATGTAAACAAACATAATTGTAGGTATGTACGCGTTTTGTTATTAATTAAGTACCACAAGTTACAACCATGATAGACATGGTTTTGTGCAATGTTCTACATCGGTCAAGGTTTAAGATATAAGGACAGTACAATATTATAAACCATATCTATTGTCCGAGATTTAATCGATTTTAACAAACGCAAAATACCAACTAATATCTTTTTAGTGCGAAATCCGCAAATTCCTGAAAAGAGAGTTTTGAGCACCACCTTTCACTTAAAGACACTCGGGGTTGCTATGAAACATAAATGAAGCAAAGGACATTTGTATTATTGTCTAATTGATATACAGGTAATAAAGTTTGACTTTTTTTCTAAGAATTCGGCACATGATGAAGCCACACACAAAAGGTTCATTCGCATGCAATTTGTGTGACTATACAACATCACAAAAAAGTTATTTAAAAGGGCATTTTTGGTCGCATACTAAAGAGCGTCCATATGCATGCAATTTGTGTAATTATGTCGCATCACAAAAGAGTAATTTAAAAATTCATTTTCGGTCACATACTAACGAACGTCCATTCGCATGCAATTTGTGTAATTATGCCGCATCACGAAAAAGTATTTTGCAAGTACATTTTCGATCGCACACTAACGAACGTCAATACGCGTGCAATTTGTGTAATTATAGAGCATCACAAGAATGTAATATGCAAGGACATTTTCAGTCGCATACTAACGAACTCCTATTCGCGTGCAATTTGTGTGATTATACTGCATCACAAAAAAGAAATTTACAAAAACATTTGCGGTCGCATACTATCAACCGTCCATACTCTTGCAATTTGTGTGATTATACCACATCATATAAGAGCGCTTTACAAGTACATTTGTTATCGCATACTAACGAACGTCCATTTGCATGCAATGTGTGTAACTACACCGCATCACAAAAAGTAATTTACAAGTACATTTGAGGTCGCATACTAACGAACGTCCGTTCGCGTGCAATTTGTGTAATTATACCACGTCACAAAAAAGTAAACTACCAAGACATTTTCTGTCGCATACTAACGAACGTCCATTTGCATGCAATATATGTAATTATAGCACATCACAAAAAAGTAATTTACAAGGACATTTTCGATCTCATACTAATGAACGTCCATTTGCTTGCAATTTGTGTAATTACAGCGCATCACAAAAAGGTAGTGTACGAAAACATTTGCGATCGCATACTAATGAACGTCCATTTGCGTGCAATTTGTGTAATTTTACCACATTATATAAAAGTGCGTTACATGTACATTTGTTATCGCATACTAACGAACGTCCATTTGCATGCAATGTGTGTAATTATACCGCATCACGAAAAAGTATTTTACAAGTACATTTGAGGTCGCATACTAACGAACGTCCGTTTGTGTGCAATTTGTGTAATTATACCACGTCACAAAAAAGTAAACTACCAAGACATTTTCTGTCGCATACTAACGAACGTCTATTTGCATGCAATATATGTAATTATAGCACATCACAAAAAAGTAATTTACAAGGACATTTTCGATCTCATACTAATGAACGTCCATTTGCTTGCAATTTGTGTAATTACAGCGCATCACAAAAAGGTAGTGTACGAAAACATTTGCGATCGCATACTAATGAACGTCCATTTGCGTGCAATTTGTGTAATTTTACCACATTATATAAAAGTGCGTTACATGTACATTTGTTATCGCATACTAACGAACGTCCATTTGCATGCAATGTGTGTAATTATACCGCATCACGAAAAAGTATTTTACAAGTACATTTGAGGTCGCATACTAACGAACGTCCGTTTGTGTGCAATTTGTGTAATTATACCACGTCACAAAAAAGTAAACTACCAAGACATTTTCTGTCGCATACTAACGAACGTCTATTTGCATGCAATATATGTAATTATAGCACATCACAAAAAAGTAATTTACAAGGACATTTCCGATCTCATACTAATGAACGTCCATTTGCATGCAATGTGTGTAATTATACCGCATCACGAAAAAGTATTTTACAAGTACATTTGAGGTCGCATACTAACGAACGTCCGTTTGCGTGCAATTTGTGTAATTATACCACGTCACAAAAAAGTAAACTACCAAGACATTTTCTGTCGCATACTAACGAACGCCCATTCTCATGCAATTTGTGTAATTATAGCACATCACAAAAAAGTAATTTACAAGGACATTTCCGATCTCATACTAATGAACGTCCATTTGCGTGCAATTTGTGTAATTTTACCACATTATATAAAAGTGCGTTACAAGTAGATTTGAGGCCGCGCACTAATGAACGTCGATTTACATGCAATTTGTGTAATTATATCGCTTCAGGAAAAAGGCGTTTACAAGAACATTTTCGGACGCATACGAATGAACGTCCATTCCCATGCAATTTGTGTGATTATAGCGCATCACAAAAAAGTAATTTGCGAAAACATTTTCGGACGCATACTAATGAACGTCCATTCGTATGCAATTTATGTGATTATGCCGCGACACAAAAAAGTCATTTGAAGAACCATTTTCGATCGCATACTAACTAACGTATGTGCATTTGCATGCAATTTGTATAATTATAGCTTGACGCGAAAAAGTGATTTATACAAACATGTGTAATCGCGTACTAATTAACGTCTATTGGTATATAATTTGTGTGAGTGTATCACATCATAAAAGAGTAATTTACAAGTACATTTGCGGTCGCATACTACTGAACGTCCGAATGCGTACAATTTGTGTGATTATATCATGCCACAAAATAGTTATCTACAACGTATTTGCGATTGCATATTAATAAACATTCTTTCGCGTGCAATTTGTGTGATTATACAACATCGCAAAAGAATTAATTACAAGTACATTTGTGGAGTCATACTAATGAACGTTCATTCGCATGCAATTTGAGTGACTACTTCGCATAGAAAAGTACTACTTCAAAAGTGTATTTGCTATCACATACTAATAAACATTAATTTGTGTAGTTTGCAAAAATACTTCTGCAGTCCCGTATTAATTAACACCCATTTGTTTCTAGGAAGTGGATTATTTCGTATCGGAGAAGAATAATCTAAAACCAAATGTGCGATACATTTTGGAAGATTTATTCGAATGTATATTAATCTTTCATCACCCGCGCCGTGGACTTTTTCCCGGTCAAACACATTTAGTTTGATATTTTTGTCTACAAAATTATTCCAAAACATTACTACCTTCATAGAATGCTATGTTGAATGATACTAAAATATTTTTTGAATTGGTGTTTTCGGAATAGCGTATGTTTATGTTCCAACAATTAACGGTAAACCCTTGAAGTGTCTATATTTATGGACGCAAGATGTATTAATGTCTTATTTATTAAATACTTTGTAATTTCCGTTTTATATTGTTGCAACAAATTAGTATCGCTTTAAATTAGTTTCAGATTGACTACTGATAATAGAAGTAGTGCCGTTACAAAAAATTACAGTAAGCGATGACATACTTGTATGTAAAAGAAATTGAACGTTAATTGCAATTATATAACAAAGTGGTTGCTAACGGGTAGTTTGATATTGGAGATTGAAATTCAGATATTAATTGCTTGGACAACAGCGCAGCTACGCAATTAGAAGAGCGTATTTCCGCGAGAAAAGTGATTTAAATGGAGATGAAATAGCACTAACGATGTTTTGTTGAAGGTGGTAAATTGACAATTAGGAATAAACATCCGTGAGTTGCAAAAACGTGCCGCAGTACAAAGAAAAACCCACTCACAAAACTATCGGGGACAGTTAGTAACTCAAGCACGTTACGCGTATTCTAAAAAGTTAACAATAATTTTTCTTGCCAGATACTACAAGTTATGAAATATACAAATATTAAAATAAGGTAAGTATTTTCAAATCATACTAGAGAACGATATGTAAAGAAGACGTATTATTGAACCAAATGTTTTCTTGGTTTATTCTATTTGACCGCTGTGAATCGCAGAAGTCACGGAAATAGTTTGGATCTATAGAGAATAAATGGAACTAGGGTCGCAATGATTAGGTTAGTGAACGGGGTCAACACATTCATTCCTTAATTCAAATGTTACAATTTGATGATGTTTATGATAATGAACTTTTTAAAAACGTTCTATTTAATAGGTATGAGTAATACATTCAACACCAAAGAAATCTTAAACAGAAGTAGTTAAAACAAAAACGCCCGCGGGAGTTATCCGTTACTTTGAGTATTTTGGTCACTTGCGCATTACAGACTCAATTCCCGCATAAACGCAAATCCTATTTGTTTTATCTGACTGTTTAAAAAACTAAACTGTGACCGTTCACAAATTATTTTTTTAGAACTCTTCTTGCCATGGTAACGGTACATGAATTTCACAGCGACAAATAATCCTTTCTCAATTGGTATAATGTTTATGTTGTCATCGTCACCGTTTTCATCTCTGTCAGTGCGGGAGGCATTTTCTTTGCCATTATTCATTGCTCTTGATTCGCTGAAATTGGCGTGTTTCTCTAGTGGTCCACTCTCAACCTTGCTGCGATAATACAAATTGACGTTCTCTTTATCCGATAAACTATGCAAAAAATGGATGCAGTAGAAAAGTTTTCGGACTCGGAGTCTAACTCACTTGTAGGTTTAACGTTCTCTTTTGTCTTAGAAAAAGTTGCTCTTTTCATGTTGTTTACTTTGGCCAGATCGGGAAGCAACATGCTGGTGACGATGCTTTTGTCTAATGGAATGTATAGTTTCTTTTTCATTCAGGGTATCGGGTTTGTTCCATTTTTCCTCAAATTTTCAAGATAGCTTTCGAAACGTAAGGTCCATTATTCCCCTAAATCTTCACGATTCCCTTTAGAAGAATGCTTAGGTAATCACGTTATTACTTCGTCTCTGTTGAGTGAAACATACCCACTTCATCTCTGTCGAGTAAAGTGTTCCACTTCATCGAAACCCTGCTTTAACGTTGGATGTAGTCTTTTCTTCCATTTCCTCTAGACATTTTCGTAGAAGAGATGGATATTTATCGTTTGGCACGCTGCGGCGACTTTTTATTTTCCATTCATAGAAGACACTGCCGCGCTTGGATTTTAACGGTTTAAAATATGCAAGGTCTAGTGGTTGGGTCAACCCCGTAACATTATGGGGTAAAAGGACGAACAAAATATTTTTTTTTAAATTTGTTGTCAATTGCATGCTATTGAAGTATGCCATGGCGATAGTGGAAACCAATTTTCGAAAATTCCCATTGTAAATCACTCACATTTAGAACGATTGTAGGCCGTGCGTTTATGACCGCATACTGTCCACTAATTATATAGATGCTGTGATTTGTAAGTGATACACAGCGGAAGAATTGTGCCGTCTGCAACAGCCGCGAATTTTACAGATGCACTGTTTTTGAACTGTTAATTACTGATTCAGGAGGATGAGATGAATGCCTAACTATCACTCGTTTCCTATTTGAATCATCCGTTATGTCAGTCTCATTGTAGTTTACGAATGGGTTGATTGCTACACCAGGCAAAGTCACTTTAGTTGATTAAAATACTCATTTATCACAATACTGTCCAGGCGAGCTCGTGCTCGTTTCACATTTTGACTCAATCGCATTGTTGAGTTTTTTGATTGTTTCTTCAGAAAACCATCAATCCACTCTCTTCCTGGCGGTTTGAATCTATGTTCGGTCTTATCTTGGTGGTCTAAAAAGGATTTTATAATTAATCAAATGTCAAATATAGTAAAAGGAAAGTTCAAGTTTGATGCTAATTTGACTCTTTATGAAATAACTTTTTTTTCTAAATTCGTAAATACAGTAGGCGAACCGACCTTGCCAGTTTCTACACCACATACATATCTGAATTGTCGCTCTAAGTATTCCAAATTTCTCACTTGCCTTGCGAAGTGATAATCTGATGCCTCTACAGGGATGTCGTCCAGGTGGTGGAGTTTGACAGATGCAATCACAATAACGAGTTGTCGGTGAAGTATGGAACGGAGCTTAGCGTTCATACGTCGTTTGTTAACTATTGATTGATGAATTAGAATGACGTGCCCTGGGTACGGCGTCGGACAGCGTCACCGTTGGAGTATACGCAGGCCATGGGAAGCACTGCGTGTTGTAGAATAGCAGGCTATGAAGAACGCTGTTTGATGAAGGGTTTGCAGGCTATAGGGAGCACTGCAAGGTGATTCCTTAGGCTATGTTGAGCACTAACGAATGTCTTTCGGAGAATTTGAAATTTTATTTATACACTTCCATTTCCTATTCTTCCTGCCTTGAAAAACGTTAATGATGTCTTTAACCAATGGAATTGTGTATTTCGATTTTGAAATGTAAAAGAATATCGAAATTTAGTTTCACCAATTTGTGTGCAGATTTTTGGTTACCACAAAAAATAAGTTGGAAATTTCTCGCGATTCTTAATTTGATCTATTTCCAGCTCGTGTACTTTGATATAGTCAACTGCCAATCCTCAGTCTGTGCTGTGCTCAGCTCGCGTGCGGTGATATAGTCAACCTCCTCCCCCCCCCCACCTCACCCCTGCTGAAGTGTAGCGTAACTAGGTTCTAGTGAGGATGCGGCGGGATCCTGTTGTCAAAATATCTGAGCTTGTGGCGGCGTTTGCGTTTTCGCTTTGTGCGGCGGCGTCGGGCTTCACCATGATCGCCTGCTACTGGATGAAATGATTGCGGTTGAAAGGGCATTTGTTCTCGGGACATCCATCCATAGATATGCCTTTCTGGTTGTGCGCCTTGCACATAATTGGGCAGAACGACACGGGCTGTGTGGTTAGCTCGTGGTATGCATTTTTCGGCATCCAGTGATAATAGGTTCGTGCTGGCTGTGGATGTTGGTTGTGCTGACATATCGATCACTGGTAGGACTTCTTGAAGACTGCTGGGCAAGAATTTGTCTGCGAACTGATTAGTTGCAGTTGGCGTAGGTGGTTCGTTGGCGGCGAGGACGTCACCGTTGTGTGGTGGCGTTGGACCTTTCCATCGTCGTCTGCTGCTTGGTGGGGTAATTGTGTTTGAAAGGGTACCTTTCCTTGAGACATCTGTCCACAGGTATACTTTTCTGATTGAGCGCCTTGCACATAATAGGGCAGACCGACGAGGGCTGTGTGGTTAGCTCACGGTCTGCATGTTAAGTTCCAGTGGAGCGTCTTACGGTTATGTGCTCCTAAATGTATGGAGCCTTGTTCGTAATCCAACACCACTTTTTGGCGTTGAAGTCAAGATTCACGCAGAATGATATCATCAGCGAGGTTTGCTACTACCAAGAATGTTAAGTGGTCCGTCACTTGTCCAAGGGTGAATAGCGTGCGGAACCTGCCTTTGATTGCCATTTCTCTCCCTGCTTCGGCTAGACAGGTGGAGCCATGGTAGGGTTCCACCGGTGAACCTGGGGGTATGCTGTTTACCCTAATCATGGTCGTTGATGCTCCTGTATCCAGTAATGCGTCGAAGTTTATTTCCTGTATGGTGACGAGGATCTTTGGTAGTGGTTCGTCGTGGGTGATGTTTAATCGCGCCAGTTCGTTTCGACCACAAAAGCGTGAAAAAATGAACCGTTAGAACACTTTTCTTAATGCTTTTTAATCGATTCAATAATCACATACTTTATGAACGGAAAATAATTTTAAAAAACGCGAGTTTTATAACGAACGTAAAAAAACGTTATTTACAAAGGCGTGTGCAGTCATTCCGCAACAAGGCCAACAAGCACACATCTGTTTTAATCATGTTATTATTTGGCATCCAAAGCCACTCGTGTAGTTCCTCAACAAGCGCTTATTTGCATGGAATTTTTTTATGACTATCTCGCAGCAAGAAAAAGAATTGTACAAATACATTTACAGGTTTTTCACTTTAAGTAGAACTGAACGTCATTTGACAAATTGCTCAGAAATGAAATAGCAGCAATGCAGTTGATTTATTACGGCGTTAGTTAAGGGGGAACGTTTTATAAATATTCTCACATACGGAGGAGCGATATTTTATTAGTTCGAAAGCATAGCAGAATAATTAGAATTTAGTGACATGATATAGAGTTATTGTATGGTAATAGTATAAATAAATTAAACTGGTGTTATGGTTGATCACAAAACTTGACGCCATTCGTGTTTGAAGAGTGCATCAATTAAATATGTATAAACATGTGCGCATGATGACAATAGTTCTTAAAGTGAAATACCCTCTACGATGGATGAGCATTTGCTTGCAGTTTGTATAACTAGTATTGTAGGGTATATGGTGTTTTATTTCGATTTAAATTAGCTTGTATTTTAACTATTTTACTTAACTTTTATTTATAAGTTTTATCTGTTTATTCACTTGATACACATTATTCATTTTAATAATTTTATTTATTTTGTTTATTCCATTATCTATGTATTCATTGGTTCAATATATTTCAATTTTTATTCATTTCTTATTTTATTATTCACTTAAGTGTATGTAATTTAATTTTTATATGTTGCCTTATTTGTTAAAAATAGAATAAAATTGAGAAGAGTTTTATAATCTACAGCTTTAAAATATGCAAAAAGGTCTTAAATTAAGTTATTCTTTAAAAAAAACCTATGCGGAAAATGTCAATATAAATATTATAATGTATTGTTTCAGTTCAATAACCCACAGAACAAGGTGTTAGTTGAGTTATCGGAACAGCAGGTATTTCTATTTTAAATGCAACTTCTTAACAAAGTTAGTTAAATTAACTTGAACTACGCTTACTGTCCTTGTATTTGCATGAATTTACACAAGGACATTTAATGTCTCACATTCCTATTTACTCGTGATGTTCTACATTTCAACCGCGTGTATATTTGTATTGTTATATTAGTGTGCATTACTTTTACTTAATATGTATTACTCTCTATTACACCACGTAATCCCTTAGTTACAAATTGCATTTATTTATATATATTCTTAAAGTAAGTAGATGCCATCATTATAGAACGCTGACAGCTATTTACAGTTTTATAAGTAGCTTTGTAGTTTATGGCGTTGCAATTGGAATGTTCATCACAATATTTCCGTGTACTTGGATTAAATTGCTTATTTTACCATACACAACTCCAATATTTAATTCCTTAACGATATTTAAACATATTTGCAGTTTAAGTAGTAGAACCTTAAATGCCACCTTTAGACAAAAAAGAGTCAAATTGTAGTTACCAAAGACAAAGACAAGTAGTAAACAAATTCTAGAATGCCCAAGATAAAAATAGTTCATGAACATCTATTATTCAATATTTACTCATACAAGTTTCTCATTGTATTTTACTATTAACTTGAACAGGAATAAAATTAGCTACATTAAAAATATAGAAATTACTTTTTTGTTTTATTTTCTCTACTAGCTTTACTGTTTTAATACACTCTTTGCACTTTATTCACTTTACATATTTTGTTCAAATTGTGTATTTATTAATTTTATTCATATATTTATTTGTCGATTTTGTTTTATTAATTTTTATAATTTTATTCATTTCTAATACGTTGATATATTTTATTTTACGAGGACTTGTTTCTCTTTATATTTACATCTGCATTATGCGTAAGCAATGATATGATTGTATGTTTATGTTATAAATATTGAAAGAATGATCTTCTGTATCAATGTATTTCTGCTAATCAGTGCGTTTGATAAAGATGGGAGATCTCCTCTGGTTAGGAAAATAGAACAAATAACATACAGCTTTTGCAATTTATAAATCTACTTTTGTCATCAATATTTCAGCCGCCATACTTTGGCACGGTTGCCACCATCAAAATACTTATTTTCATAACTACAATAACGGTATCAGTAGATTACAAATATTGCAAATGTTTCCTAATAGGAGAAGAAATGTAGTTTGAAAATGTTCAAAATCTAATTTTAAGAATAATTTTATATCGACAAAATTACAGCTCTTTGACCAAATAAACAATGCTATTTACGTAGGTAGTTTTATTACCTAGCATATTTTAAATTCTATTTAGTATTATTAAGGTATATTATTTACTGAGATTTATATCAATAAGCATATTACACCAGACCCTGATAATAACCATCGATATCCAACACCAGAGCATATGTTTCTTAATGCGAATTTTTAACTTAGATAATTTTTGGTGTGGGCTCTTAGTAGTCATCAGGTTGCTTACCACGCTTCGCGTATAATTGAAAATCGGTGAAATAGGGTTATATTTATAGAAAACAGTAAAAGGGGAAACGTACAAGAATGAAGAAAGGGTGATTATCATGAGACCATGCTGTACTTAACAAGAAAGGCAGCTGCTATGTTCCAAGACAACAACAAGGACAGATTGCTGAAAAGATATGTGAGAGCACAACACTACACAGCTGTAAACCGTGGACAGTAAGAGAAACGTACAGGAAAAATAAAAACCTTTAAAATGTAGTGATACAGACATATGAAGAAGATATTAAAACGTAATGGAAGCTTACTGGTGGAGGTTAAATGTGTAATTAAAGTAACCCTTGGGTTCTCTAATATCCCCAAATGGAACCAGTGAACTTGAAGGAAGGATTTCCTTAAAATGATGGAATGCAAATATTTTCCGACTATGCTAGGGGTCTATTCCTTGGGTAGAGATTATGAGGATTGGTCGTGGTTCTTTTTACAAAACATTATTCTCTTACTAGGGCTTGATTCTTATCAAAACAGGGGTTTAGGGAGGGCGCCACCAAGTCATTAAGTTTTAAACACAGGGTTTCCTTAAGAGGGACTTGGAAGTCCTTAGAGAGGATTCTCGTATTAACTGTTAACGCAGAAGCTGTAAAGAAAATTTAATTAAATTAACAAAATGAGGACACAAGAGGTATTCTCTTGTTACCTCATATAAAAAAAAAACAGAAAAGATTAATTATGCACACAATATTATGAACACAGATTTTATGCTTCAAATTCTGAAAGGCTATTAAAGCTTCTTGTTAAATCGGGGATACCACTTTATGCTATTTGTTCATATACCTGGTTACACTATTTCTGAACTTACTTGTTCAAAATAAAACAATTAATTAAGAAAAGTAAATGTTGATTCTTTAATTAAAAGTTGTTTCTTCATAAAAAATTGTATGTATAAAATTTACGTTTAAGAAAAGATAATACAAATTTCATCTACCCTGAGGTAGGATTATGAATTCAAAAGAAATATCAAAAACTTTAAGTGTTTCGTTTGTTACAAAATTTAACTCAAATCTATACCAAAAATACCAGATCTGTTATTCGGTTTACACACACACATATATATATATATTGCTGTGATATCCTCCTTTGAATGCGGGAACTGGGTCCTTTCAACAAAAAAATTCTAGTCCCACCGATTGGACGTCATAAACTGCTGTGATCCTGTTTTCGCCTCGGCTGCTCACCTAATTTTATAAACCTCCTCATTCATAAAATTAAACAACACATTCCTACCACAAACATCAACGTTAACCCTATTTACATCAATATTCAGAATACATTAAATTTTCAAATTAAATTTCAGCATAAAATTCAGTTTTCAAAAAAAATTTCAAGATTAATTTTATTATCATTTTAATGTGCATCCAGAATTAAAGTCCTTGTTGGATGCCTAGTAATTAATATAACAATATAAGCAGACCGGAGTCTGAGTATAAAGGGAGCATCTACCACCCCTTTACGTTAATTAACCAGGTTCGTCTAATTGAGCTCAAAGACATACCCAAAACAAAATACCCCTTTTTACTTAAACAAGCAAATTTCATCTTAAAATTAAACTTTTATGGTTAGTACCATTTCACTAATGTCCATTTAAAGTAAATCAATTATAAAGTCATTCAATACACACAAAATGTCAAACAAAATAGTATAATTTACCTGAAGGTTACTGTCCTCGTAGCTTCAAAGTATCGTTTCTTTAGTTAATCACACCATTCAACAGGATTATATTTACGGCTTCTGATTCTCTACGCTTTTAAAATTTTCTCCATCACCATTTATTTGAAGTTGTTTCTGGGCTTTTCCGGAACTCATCTGTGTTTATCTGACCCTTGTTTCATGGATCCAGCCACGTATTTGAACCATTTAATTATTAACACCCCGAAAAATAGCAAAGAAATTCATGCGTCTGTCACCAATATACGCCAAAACTGCCTACTTTTGTGTATACATTCGTCGTTGTAAATTTTGCTAATTGGTACAGTGAAACTAAATTTTATTACCTTGTATCTAAGTGCACTGAAGTACATTCATGTTAGCACGTAAATAACAAGCTATTTTGAATCACTAAAATATACGAGCAAACTTTAAATTATTTAATCAAACTAAAATTGCACGGTTTAACATCTTCAATCAAGTCGCGTATGTACGAGCTTTTAACGCATCGAATCGTCAAAAGTCTAAGAGGGCTTGTTTATATTCATCTCGGTATATATAGCAAAAGCCTGTCTGTCGGTCTGTTCCCCAAAACGGGTAATTCTAAAGAATTTCTCATGCCATGTTCCCAGTCTGTCGCTCGCGCGTCGATTTTACGAATTTTCACTCGTCCCATTTAAATCTCAGAAATTTCAACACACGGCACGCAAGCATGTCCGAGAAAACTAATTAATTTTGTACAGAAATTGTTGTTTCTACCTCTGATATTTGCATCCTATTTTCAACCAATTGTGACCCTCGTGACGTTGCTTAAATCCCGCCTTTTACTATATGTGTCTTTGCTTGACGCATTTCTCTTTCCTTTTCTAACCTGCTCGTATTGGTGCAAATTGATATTCTTTATTATCGATTATATTTTAGTCCATGTGGACTGTTATCTGGGTTTAATAACCCCGTATCGCACATTCTCGTGAATATTAAGCCCCGGTTTCTCCAAGATTCTTTGAAACTATTAATTATCTACAAACTTTTCGCCGTATTTGACATTTAAACTACGCAGGTGTTCAAAATAATATTAATTCTCAGAGTTTTATTTTCTGGTATTATAATCTTGGGTTTTTACAAGTTTCTATAGATATTATCTGTTACTAACGATTCAATTAACATCAATTAAAAATAATAGCCTTTAATTTTTAGTGAATCCTAACTAAATATTAATTATTATCTGTACGCTTTGTCTACTACTTGTTACTTAAAATAGGGTTAATTAATATAAATTTTGCACGTAATTTCCATTTGTTTAGGAATAATTACTTTACACGCAGAGCTTTTTAATACTGTTTCTTTTGATATAAAGCGTCTTGTACATGATTTAAATTTCTTATTTTTACTGAAACGACCGAGTTTATTTATGCTTCAAGGTTTTAATAAAGCGTATTATTTAATGAAATTCCTTATACACGGTGATTAAAATTATTCGATGTGATTATTTAATTTTCTACCCTGGTCTAAATATGAGTAATATATATATATATATATATATATATATATATATATAAAATATCTAAATTGTCTATTAATTCAATGCTCAAAAGCTGTAAGTGAAATTATGCATAATGAAACTTTAATAAGAACTCTTTGGGTTTGCTTAATTTCATTAATAATAGTAACTGTGATTATTACACTGCATTTATATTGGCAATAAAAATTTATCAAAGTCCTTTCTAGTTTGTTAAACAGATTAATGGTAATAGGTCATCACAAAGTTATTTTCTGATGCAGCCTTGTATCAAAGATTGCCATGTGTAGACGTGATGTAAGAATAATACAAATCTCTTACCTCGTTTCAACAGATGTTGTTTATGTTATGGTACTACAGCATGTTAGCACAGGTGTTAATACATACGTTCCTTGGGCAAACAATTGACGTAGGCTCCACATGTTGTACAGCACAATCAGCTTCATGATCCTTGGACCGGACCATATGAACTTAAAGCGTTTTTCTTATACGCACCAACAGGACCAACCAAAATCCAATACAAAACTTAGATGTTCTACTATGTGTAGATCGTTACCAAAATAATTACCATCATGTAGTTGTCCACATAATTACTTGTAATTTTGTACTTGCAATTTCAAAAAGACCATTTAGTTTCCTCGCAGAACATTTCATTAAATCCAACTATTCTAGTAAAGTTGAAGGACGGTCATACTAGATCAATATTTTCTTATCGCAACGTTGACGTGAATGAACTATTACTTGGTACTCGTCGATGCAAATAAAAGGATTAATATCATCTTGAAACACAACATTTAGACGGCCTTATTTTTATAAAACCAGATAAGGCGGAATCATTCTAACAAATGAATATACGAAGAAGTCTTACAATTGATATACAAAACGATTATTTAAAAGTTCTTCATCTGAATTTGCAGGAGAATTATAAAATAAATATTTAATTGAAGATTTTACGGAGTATTTTAAGAAGTAATTAATTGAAAATTTTTAAGAAGTATTTTAAGAAATATTTAATTGAAAATTTTAACGAAGTGTTGTAAGAAGTATTTTAAGAAATATTTGATTAAAAATTTTACGAAGTATTGTAAGAGCGCATTATTAAAAATCACTGAGCCTAGTGTTCATTACACCTGGGCTCTACTACGGCATAAAGCCACACGCAAATTACTTCCTAGAACCCTTTGGTTACCCATGTTAATTTCTTGACGAATGTTCTAGCTAAAGTGATCGTTGATACATTGTGCACGAAACAGGAAAGCTGTTTGGTCTTGATATATATTCATACTAACATTTAACGCCTGATGTTATCAATCAAATTAGCATCTCTGTATGGCGGTTAGACCTCATGATTCCAATACAGATATTTATTTAATTAAAAAAGGTTTACGTGATATAATGGTCTAGACAAAAGGTTTGTTAAACTAAAAATTTATTGACGTTCTGCAGTGGTCAAAAAAACTGTTACAATATGGATAGACAAAATTAAGACAAAGAGATATTAGAAATGCTAAGAGAAGAAGAAATATGTAGAAAACAAAAAGTAGGACAGATAGTAGATAACATACTAAGGCTTGAAGGACTAGTGAGAAATATATTAGAAGCAGATATATGACAACAGAGAAGTAAATGTAGACCTAGGTTAGACTATTGCATACATATAGTCAAAGGTGCAGGCTGTGGAAATTTAGGGAAATGCATAGGTTAACTCAGAATAGAATTCAATGGAGGCATGTTTCCAACCAATTCCAAAACGAAAAATCTAATGACGAAGAAAGTAATTGTACTTGACGATGTTGGTTTTGCAATATTCTCAACAAATTGTGGTTGGCAATCAGGTTGTTTAGCCCCCCCCCTTTATATACCACTGAATATAGGTGAAATATGGTATTTAGAAAACATTAGAAGGAAGGCTGCTGCTTCGTTCGAAGACAACACACATAAAAACAAAGAAAAAATTGGTAAAAGCATATGTTTAGCAAAACACTGCACGGTTATGAAATTGAGACAGTAGGAGAAGTAAACAGAAAAAAGGTAGAAGCTTTTTGAAATGTTATGCTTCATATGTATGATGACGATAACATGGACAGACAAAGTTAATAACAAAGAGGTACTTAGAATAGTATAGGAGAAGAAAGATATAGCTGTGGTGACATTTTTGTTTTGAACCGTTTTTGTATTTTCGTATTTTCTTATTCCGAATTTTGGCATTTTTGTCTTTTGACATTTTGTTTTTTTTTAGGATTTTTGAGTTTCTGATATTTTTGTTTGTTGTTTTTTTTTATTTTTGGTCCTTCATATTTTGAAATTTTAGTATTTCGGTATTATAAAATTTTTATATTTTCCGTGTTTATATTTTAGTACTTCGATGTTTTCGACTTTTTATTATGAAATTTTAATTTTTTTGTAATTTCTTATTTTGAATTTTCGTATTTCAATATTTTCGAATTTTTATTTTTTGATACTTCAGTATTAATGAATTTTTGTGGTTTTAACATGTCGTATTTCTATTTTTTTGTAGTTTTGAATTATTTTATTTTTTTAATTTTTTATTTTATTTTTTTATTTTTTAAATTATAATATTTTAGTATATTTCTATTATGTATTTTTGAATTTTGGCATTTTCAAGCTTTTGTATTTTTATATTTTTTAATATTTGAATCTTCGTATTTTGGCATTTTCAGATTTGTATATTTTTCGTATTTTTGTAATTGTGCTATTCGTATTTTTAAATTTTAATATTTTAAAAATTTTGAATTTTTGTATTTTCGATTTTCGTATTTTTGTGTTACCGTATTATTCATATCTGTATTTCGATTTTTTGATATTCTTGATTTTTCATATTTAAGTACCTTACTACTTTAATGTGTTGTATTTTCAACTCTTATATTCTACAGTTTTGGAGTTTTTTAATTTTGTGTTCTTTAATCTTCGTATTTTCGTATTGATGTTTGAATTTTAAAATTTTTTGATTACTGTATTTTTAAATTTTTATATTTTGCTTTTTTCGAATTAGTTAATTTTCTTTTTATACATCATCTTTTGTGTTTTCGTATTTTGATTTTTTTTTTGTTTTTATTTCGATATTTTCGCATTTTGTATTTGTCGTATTATGATGTTTTTGTATTTTAAATTTTGTATTTTTCGATTTTTGAAAATTTTTCTTTTCATTTCCGTACTTTTAAATTTTGTAATTTTATTTTTGTGTTTGGATTTTTTATGTTATGTTATTTTTCTTTTCCTATTTTTAGGTTTTGGTTATTCGATATTTTCGTATTTTTGTACTTCCCTTTTTTGCCTTTTCAAATTTTTACATTTCAGCATTTATGCATTATGTATTGTTCTTGTTTTGAAATTTTTATATTTTTGAATAATCCAATTTTTGTATATTTGTATTTTTGGAATTTTTGTATTTCGGTATTTTCCTATTTTTCAAATATTGTATTTAGAGATTTATGTTTTTCATTCTTCGTTTTTTGGGTTTTCGTATTTTGGTGTTATCGGTGTTAGAATTTTTGTATTTCTGCATTTTGGTAGTATTGAATTTCAATATTTTTTATTTTTGGTTTTCTATTTGTCTCATTTCATATAATACAGTTTGTGGTTTTTTAAGGAATCTTCCATTTCAGTATTTTTATATTTTCATATTATTGTGTTCTACATAGTTTGATATTTTCATATTTTTGTACTTTGGAATGTTTGTATTTTAAAGATTTTATATTTTTGAAAATCAGCATTTCCGTATTCTCATAATTTACGGGAGTTAGAGATGGATTTGGGATAGCAAGTTGACCCAATTTATAGATCAATTTTAGGTATTTGGTACTCATCAACTTACGACGACTTGATCATGTTCTAGTTTTTCATCAATTTTCTGGTTATTTACTAGTAAGTTTAATATATAAAGTTAATTACCAACCTATAGAACGTTCGCTAACTTGTTAATTTTTAAAATAATTAAGAGGTGGTAGCGGTTTCTATTTTTAATATTTGTTACTCTATCCCTTAGGGAGGTGATAGAACAACAAATCTGCATTTAAAGGGACTTGAACTTTTTATGCGCGTGAGTTTTAACTCCGGCGGCTAGTTTGGCTATTACCCTATAGGAGATAGTGAGAAAGGGCAAAGTTAAAATATTATTCGTGACACGAAAAGTTAAATAAGGTGAAGTTGCACAACATTATCTTGCAATTAAAAGAGGCGTTTTTAGGGTAGATACAGAAACCCTATTGGAATGGATCTTTTGAAACTTTTCATTTACCTTTCTTAGAAAATTATACCTGCTAGAGTCAGAAAGTATCTATTGTATAACAAATAACTTTTATCCAATAAAAAATTTAATTAATTCACAAGGCTTAGTGATATCAAAAAAATTATTACTTAACGAACATTTTGTCTCTTAAAACGAAAATGAGCATTGGATCTGATAATCACGTACATACTTTAATTTAAATCATTTGACAATGAATATTGCTAAAAATTCTAAGCGTATAAAAGTTTAATCGCTTAGCACTTTCTAGGAATCATACTTTAAATAAGAAATTTAATCAATTAACACAAGATTGTGATGCTTAACAATGGGTGCCGAGTCTTGCAGACTATAACATGGCGGCTCGGGACAGGTACAGTGGAAAAGGGATTGCCAAACAATTAATTGATCTTTTTAGGGTCCAGCAAAGGTCACTCAGTCCTAACTACTAGTAAATGGCGGCGGCCTTCAGGTTGGTCTGGCACAGGTTCCGGTTGAATGGTCAAAATGCGTCGGCCCCACTAATATGACAGGAAATGGATCCGTTTCAACATTGTAAATTTGTGATTCAGTTGTCTCATTATCGGGGTTGTTAACCCTACAGGGAGTTTACGCTGCTATTGAACCCGATTAAGAAACTTAAAGTTTTTGGACATCAGTCTTACCATCAACGACTTTCCAGTCCACTTGCCACAAAGATGTTGTGGCAGTGAGCGGACTTAGAAAATTACGTCTCAGGACAGTTTAAGCCGGAAAAGTCTTATCAGAACAAACATTTCAACGCCCACACGCCATGTGTATGAAATAAGTTGGAAAGCATGAGGTAGATCTTAAACAATAAGGGCTTTTGGAAGATTAAATCGTTATTTGTGACTTTACAAACCAGGTTTCATAACAGCTGGATTGTTTTCTGCAAAACTGTGGGTACGGATTGTTGAACTTAACCTTGTAATTAAACCAAATTAGAAAATAACGAGACTGATGTTTTCCATTTGGGACCACGGACTTATTAAAAATTAAAACTCGATCTAATACTGTAAATAAATGGTCTTGGCGGATTTTCATTTTTTTTTCGCTCCCTTTTGTAGATTTTTAATTTGTTTTAACTAGCAACTTTCCCTTTCCATAAAAAAATTGTTACAGGGTTAAGTTTTGATTGTTTGCTTTTTGTGGTTTACTTAAAGTCGTGTAATTTTTGCTAATGTTTTTGGTTGTTGATAAAAACGTGTCAATATGAGGATACTATTAACAATAATTTTCAAAACCATGAAACTTAACTGATTAACTCCTGTAATATCTTATAGCTATTTGATTCACAACGGCTTATTGATTAATTTCTAGAAATTGTTGACCTTGACAAACAAATCAGCTCAAAAACGTGTATTATATACAACAATTTATAGATCAACTAGTACTTAGTTAGGGTTACCAGAAATTTTCAGAGCCAACCCCGGACACTGTATTTAAACGGATGGGTGGGGGAGAGAAAGAACGAAAAAAAACTAAGGAATATATAGAGACGATAAAAGCAAAATTATATTACTGCAACAATGTCTTATTAATGTTTACATGATTTATCATTACATGTAGATTTATATTTCTCAGAAGATAAAACCTGAGCAAGAAACAACTTATCATTTCTTATCTTGACATAAAAATCGGAACATGAAAGCTTTGACACTTTAACATTTAAAAGTGCCCTGACAACTGAAATAGACAGTCGTCTTCGTTCTGCCGACCAAATATTTCCCATTATTGAAAAGACTCGTTCTGCAGGAGCCGATGTTCCTGGTAGGCTCATTGCGAATTCTACTGCTTTGGCCATGTTCTTGAACGAAAAATTGCTTTTCATCAGTAAATTGAATACATAGTTCCCCTTTTCTACAGTTGATGGTTTTTACTCGTCCGACAGATCGTTGCACTTAGGAATGAGTTCACCAAGTACTTGGGACAGTAATACCCTCTCATCAAAGAAGTCATCCATATTTACACTCTCAGGAACTACAGCATTGACAGAAGTCCCGTTTTCTTCAAATTCTGACCAGGTTGCATTTCAGATTTGTCCATAAAAATATGCTAGCTTTGTCAAAAGAGGTCCCCACATTTTTAGGTAATTAATACTACTTTTATAAAATTTGGAAACATTTTTATAATATTTAGCTTCGTCAATTTGTTGGTCTACTTTCAGTTTGTTAAGTAGTTGCCGTGTTGCAAACGGTATAAACGCTAGATTCTTCCTCTCGTCTAGCTTTTTAATCAAATCGGAATAGACTTCAGTAGCATTTATTTCGTCTCCCTCAATTTTTAAAATAGATTTTTGAAGTATTTGTAGAGTTCCATGGATGAACACAAAGTATAGTTTGTTAACAGGCTCATTAAATAAGACCGTCAGCAATTTAGGGGATTTTTCATTTGACTGGAAAAATAACTTCAAAGTATGAAACTGAGTTAGTATTCTCTCCAAAGCTGGCATCAAACTTAAAAACCTAGTACTGCCATGAGATAAAAGTCTTTTAAATTCTACGTTTGCGAACTCGCAAAATTCTTTCAACTTAGTTACTTTAACAGTGTATTAGAAAAAGAATTTCTACAACTAGACCACAGTAGCCTCTACATCCTACGGTAAAATGTCACATGCTGTCTGCACGGCATTGTGTACAATGTGTGCATCACATCCAATTCCAAAAATGGGCCTACCTACTGCTTACTGCAACTTTCTGAAAACGTCGTTTTTGCATTGTCGATTAACACCTCCAAAATTAGTGTTAGTATTATCAGCAGACACGCAGATAATTTTGTTTTCAATATCAAAGTTCTTAATACATTTTAAGATGTGCCCGACCAATATATCTGATGTTTCTCCAGGCAGTTCGTCAAAATACAAGAGTTTTATATTAACTTCTCCGCTTTCAGTAAAGCACCTCACAACAACAGCGGTAAGCATTGTGTCATTCCTGTTTGAGCTATCAATTGCGATAGTAATGAAGTTAATTTTTTTTAGATCGTTCAAAACAAAATTAAAAATATAAGGTAAAATAACATTAACAATTATCGCTTCTGTTTTGGTTCTGGCTGCCGAAAATTTTAGTTCAAACAGCTTTGAGGTACAATCACTAGTTCTAAAACTAGGTTCGTGCCGAGCAGCGAAAGTCGCTTCTTTAGCAGCGCAATATAAATTAAAATCTGACGAAGCTGGGTTTCTTTTATAAATGACTTAATATTTAAAGATAATTCTAAACTTACAGCTTTTTCGTGCTTTTCTGTTTTTACGTGGTCCTCAATGTCCAAGCGGCCTCTTTGTTGCACAGAAAATTTGGAATTGCACGTTAAACACCGCACCCGTTGGTTACATGATTGAACATCTTTTAAAATTTGTACTCTGCTTTTAATTTATCATTAAAAACACACTTTCTTTTAGGAGCCATCACAAAGTACCCTAACTCTTACTATCTAGTTTATTTAGGCAACACAGCGAACACGAACTACAAACAAAATATTATTTAACAGTGATATACTTGAAGTACAACGCTGAAGTGACAGCCACGCCACTAACTACGTGTTGACAACCGCCCACTACGAAATTCCCATTCGTTCGTAGTTTCAATACTCGTCCGGCCGTTTTGTTCTCCTCGCTGGCAAGAAACCCGGACAAACATCAACCCCCGACATTTCCCTGGACGAACAGTAGTCAAAACGCGGACTTTCCGGGGGGCGGCTCCGTGGCGTAGTGGTATGTGTGTGACAACTACGCCCAAGGTCTCGGGTTCGAATCCCGACACGGTCCGCTTGAAAAATGTTAGGCGAGCATTTTTCACAAAAATACACCCTCGTTCGGATGAGAGGTAAAATGGAGGTCCCGTGTGTGAGTGTTGTCACGCACATTAAAGATCCCTACCTTGCTTGGAACAGCAAGGGTTCGGCAAAATTCCAAATTTTTCAGGAAAAAAAACTCGCTTCCTGGCCAATGTAGTACCTTCGGGTGGAGCATTGGAAAATCACATGTAAGGACTGTCCGGGGAAATACCGGACGTATGGTAAGCCTATACTTAGTGCTCTTCAATTTAAGCCCACTTGGAACATGTTGGTTTTCTTCATCAATTTTCTGGTTATTTTATACTAAATCTAATATGTAAACTGAAATACCAGTCTAAAGGATGTTTACTAACGTGTTTATTTTTATAATAATTAAGAAGTTAGTATCTATGGTTTGGCGTTTTTGTCAACAATCTGTAGAAACTAAATAATAAGAAAACAAATATTGAACAACGCCTGCAGCTTATAAAATAACCAGAAAAAAGGTAATAAGTTGATGTGTGAACGACACTCCAAGGTTTTCATCTACTTATTTTTTAGTTCTTGAAACTGGTCAATAAGTTGTTGAGTGTAAAACAACCATTACTGTATAAATAATTATGGTTCCGGGTTGAGACCGTGTCATTTTATAAATTAAGGTCGACGTTTCGCCCACTTTTGTAAGGGGCTTCATCAGGACAAGAAAAGAAAATAAGTAATAAAATAAAAATAATAAAGATAAGAATGATAATATTACGTAGACAAATTAAAGTGTAAAAAGAAGGGTTACTACTGAACTAGGAGACTCACTATCCCTTTCAAAGCCAAAAGGTGTCTTGTGGCAAAGTAACTGGTGAAACTAGCGAAAGTGGTAGTTTATATAGGGCGAGAACTTGATGCATGAGTGATCATGAATAGAGAGGAGTGTCGTAGCGGATCAGTGAACGTCACGGTTCCGCTGTTGTGAACAGAGACTTGTTTTCCAAATGGGGAAAGGTAGTAGCCATCGTCTTTGTTTAGATTATTAGAATTTTTATTGATGTGTATAGATTCTCTAATTTTTCTATTGTAGAAAAATGGAATTCTGGCAATTAGTTTCGTCTTGTCAAAGTTGATGGTATCGCCTGTTTCATGTTGGTGTTCGGCCACCGCTGAGCGATTGTACTGGCTTGTTCTTAAGCATCGCTTATGCTTGTTTTGTCTAGTCTGTACCGACCGTCCTGTTTCTCCTATGTATACTAAACCGCAACTGCTAGATATACTATATACGCCTGGGGCTTTAAGACCATTTTCGGAATCTTTTGAGGTTGGTAATATTTGTGAAATTTTATTAATGGGTTTATAGATTGTTTTGATGTTTTGTTTCCGTATAATTTTGCCAATTCGGTCTGTTACTCTGTGTATATATGGAAGGATTCCTAAAGATCGTGTATCGGAATTACTGCGTGGTTTAAGGGGTTCGTGGAGGATGCAGATACCGGTTTATTACTCTGCCGATACTTGAGTTACGATAACCATTTTTTATAAGACTAGTTTTAAGATGGGTCAGTTCATTAGATAAGTGTTCTGGCTGTGAAATCTTAATTGCACGGTGGACTAGAGAGTTGATTGTGGATGATTTTTGTGAGGTATGATGATGTGATGACGCATGTAGGTATCTGTCTGTGTGTGTAGGTTTTCGATATACGGAATGATCTAGTCGTCCGTTAGGTTTGCGCCCCACCAGAACTTAATATCTTTATGTTGATTGTTTATGTGATCTAGAAAATTATTGAGCGTATGATGTCCATGGGGCCAGATTACAAAAGTGTCATCTACATAACGGAGTTAAGTTTTGGCAAAATACCTAGCAAATTTATTAAAACCTTATTCCGGTAACACCCCTACTAATGTTTTAAACTCCACTCATTTCATAGAACTAATTGCAAATATTGAGCTAGACCCTAATGATATACTAGTCAGTTTTGACATAACATCCTAATTCCCAAACGTACCTGTCATAGACACTGTCTCTATTATTATACAACTCCTACCTCAAGAAAACGAATCTGAGTACCTGGCCACGCTCATTGCTTAACTTTCACCTATTTTGTCTTCGACGGACAATTTTAGATACAAACTTCGGGCACACCAATCGACACCTCTATCCCCTATTGTGGCCAATATATTCATGGAGTCTTTAAAATCCATGGCTCTAGAATCCACAGACCTTAAACTAAAAACTTGGCTTCGTTATGTAGATGACACTTTTGTAATCTGACCCCATGGACATCATACGCTCAATAATTGTCTAGATCACATAAACAATCAACATAAAGATATTAAGTTCGCTATAGAAATTGAAGAGAACGGAACTCTGCCATTCCTTGACGTTCTGGTTGAGCGCGAACATAACGGACGACTAGGTCATTTCGTATATCGAAAACCTACACACACAGACAGATATCTACATTCGTCGTCACATCATCATACCTCACAAAAATCATCGGTAATCAACCCTCTAGTCCACCGTACAATTAAGGTTTCACAACCCGAACACTAATCTAATGAACTGACCCATCCTAAAACTAGTCTTATAAAAATCGGCTATCGTAACTCAGATATCGGCAGGGTAATAAACCGGCATCTGCATCCAACACGAACCCCCAAACCACGCAGTAATCCCGATACACGATCTTTAGCAATCCTTCCATATATACACATAATAACAGACCGCATTGGCAAAATTCTACGTAAACACAACATCAAAACAATCTATAAACCCACTAATAAAATTTCACAAATATTACCAACCCCAAAAGATTTTGAAAATTGTCTCAAAACCCCAGGCGTATATAGTATACCTAGCAGTTGCGGTTTAGTATACGTAGGAGAAACAGGACGGTCGGTACAGAGTAGACTAAACGAGCATAAGCGATGCTTAAGAACAAGCCAGTACAATCGCTCAGCGGTGGCCGAACACCAACATGAAACAGGCCATACCATCAACTTTGACAAGACGAAACTAATTGTCAGAATTCCATTTTTCTACAATACAAAAATTAAGGAATCTATAGAAATCAATAAAAATTCTAATAATCTAAAACAAAGACGATGGCTACTACCTTTCCCCCATTTGGAAAACAAGTCTTTGTTCACAACTGCGGAACCGCGACGTTCTCTGATCCGCTACGACACTCCTCTCTATTCATGATCACTCATGCATCAAGTTCTCGCCCTATATAAACTACTACTTTCGCTGCTTTTACCAGTTACTTCGCCACAAGACACTTTTGGCTTTGAATGGGCTAGTGAGTCTTCTAGTTCAGTAGTAACTCTTCTCTTTACACTTTAACATGTCTACCCATAAAAGTGGGCGAATCGTCGACCGTAATTTATAAAATGACACGGTCCCAACCCGGACCATAAATATTTATAATGATACCGACCGTGAAAGCCTCCGACAATATCAGCCATGACTCTGTTTTTGGTAAATATTTTGATTGCCCACTACTTAATAGAGAAGCAATACTTTGTATATTTTCGTGTAAACTTTATACAGTCAATATTTAATTGTATTCAATTCCATATAGTTTTTATTTTATCCATATTCAACTCTCACGTTAGGTTATGCTAATAATATTATTAGTTCGTAATTGCGCACAGTCATAAATAAACAGAGCTAATAATAAAAGCTAATTAATAAAAGATTCATAACCTTCAAGCATTTCATTATTTTTCTTGGAACTGCAATCAAACCTTACCCCAAGCATGTTAACTGATGGGTTAAATGACGGCTGGGAACTTTGACGACCTTGATGACAGCCAAAGTATGATATAACGCCACTTATTTTTAATGCTGCCCATATTTCTAAAGAAAAACAGAAAATCTTACCCACAGTTTAATTTTTATGTAAACAAATATAATTGTTGGTATTTACGAGTTTTTGTTATAAATTAAGTACTACTTGCTTTTTTTTTCGTTATTATTGTTATTGCTATTTTATTGACAATCCTCAATTACACCAAATAACATTAAGTATAAGAAAGTTACAAAATTTGTTCATGAATTAATAAACGCCCGATTCTACAGATAATAGTAGGAGGAATTAGCCAATTCTGAAGAAAAAAAACTCCCATTTAAATAACATTGTCATCTTAAATTTGACTCCCATAAGCAATACACATGCAAAAAATTGCACAAATCTGATATTTTGCACAATAGTTTTCTTCGACTAAGCATTTTTGCAACGAATTCGCACAATTAGCAACAAAATTTGCACAATAGTTTTCTTCAATTAAGCAATTTTTAGCCCCAGGCATGGCTAATTTAATTAAATTCTAATTTGTGCAATTATTCGCACATTGGCGAGGGTTCAGCATCCCGATCTGGCACGGATCTTGTTCTCATCTGGACCATCTAACCTTTAATCGGCAAATATTCGCCTAAATTTGCACAATAGTTTTCTTCAAGTAAGCATTTTTTAGCTCCAGGCATGGCTCGTGCTAGTCATCATAAATTTGACTCCCATAAGCAATACACATGCAAAAAATTGCACAAATCTGATATTTTGCACAATAGTTTTCTTCGACTAAGCATCTTTTGGCTCCAGGCACGGATAATTTCAACATTTGCAACGAATTCGCACATTTAGTAACAAAAATTTGCACAATAGTTTTCTTCAACTAAGCAATTTTTAGCCCCAGGCATGGCTAATTTAATTAAATTCTAATTTGCGCAATTATTCGCACATTGGCGAGGGTTCAGCACCCCGATCTGGCACGGATCTTGTTCTCATCTGGACCATCTAACCTTTAATCGGCAAATATTCGCCTAAATTTGCTCAATAGTTTTCTTCATGTAAGCATTTTTTAGCTCCAGGCATGGCTCGTGCTAGTCATCATAAATTTGACTCCCATAAGCAATACACATGCGAAAATTGCACAAATCTGATATTTGCACAATAGTTTTCTTCGACTAACCATCTTTTGTCGGCACCCTGATCTGGACCGTCGGACCCCCGGCATCCTTCCCCAGGACCACCGGATAGGCAAATTCTTCCGCTAATTTATTTAATCTTTTAAACTAGCTAGTCATCATAAATTTGACTCCCATAAGCAATACATATGCAAAAAATTGCGCAAATCTGATATTTGCACAATAGTTTTCTTCGACTAAGTATCTTTTGTCGGCACCCTGATCTGGACCGTCGGACCCCCGGCATCCTTCCCCAGGACCGCCGGATAGGCAAATTTTTCCGCTAATTTATTTAATCTTTTAAACTAATTTAATACATGACTAGATTAATCCATTAACCCTAATGCAATCTTTTGCAAATTAAATTCTTATTTGCCACAATCTCCCGTCGGGGCCCCGACTGGGGAACCGGATAGGCAAATTCTTCCGGATTAAGCTGATTAAGAGTTAATTTAATTACATCAATTAATTATTTATTTATTAAAGCATTACATAATAAAAATACAAAGTCATCTTAAATTTGACTCCCATTTGAGCATATGCATGACAATTTCTAAATTTGCCTCGGTTCCACCGAATCTGCAAATTCCCCCAGCCAGCAACATTTACATAAATATGCAAACCAATTAGCAAGCCAATAAACTAAAAAGACATGTATCCGTTTATTAGCAAATAGGCGTTCAAACACAAGCACATTATTTTTTGATTCAACTAGCTCTTAGTGGGAGAGGGGAAAAAACTTACAGCTTATAAACTAAAACGTCAGGATGTATTATTATTAACAACCCATTGGAAAATAACAATAAGCGTTAATAGAGTTTATTCGGTATACTAATCATTAATAGCACAAATTTGCATTGCAAACAATTTTATTTGTTAATACGTTTCTGTTAAAGACGGGTTTCACGCGTAATAAAATACAGTTCTAGCTCAAAGCGAAAACATTAGTTTGGATAATGATGTAGTTAATATATATCTATAACCGTTCTAGATGTGTATTTAATGAATATTGTGGCACAAATTTTCGCACCCATTTAAACCTAATGCAATCGTCATATTTTCTTAATCTTTATATAAGCAACCAAACCCGTCATAAAAGGCATGCACAAAATCATCATTTTATGTTTTTTTTTTTACTTCAAACATATTCAAAATATTTATTAAACAATCGTAAAAGTATAAATAGAGATGTTTTACTTCTGTTGACTCATTTAGTTATTGAGTGCGAAAGTGTAGACATCCATGATTGTGCAGTCTGGAGAGGGTTTAATCAACAGCGCTATAAACAGGTTACCGTTTGAGTTGCATATTCCAGGTTATCAGTACTGCGGCCCTGTAACAAAGTTGAATGAGCGCATAGCAAGAGGCGATCAAGGTATCAACGAATTGGATAAATTGTGTAAAGACCACGACATTGCATACTCCAAGTACCCCGACGATCTCCCAGCCAGACACCGAGCAGATAAAATTTTAGAAGAAGAAGCCTGGGGGCGAGTTAAGTCTAAGAACGCAAAGTTTGGGGAAAAAGCTGCAGCTTGGTTTGTAACAAACGCTATGAAAGCGAAGAGAAAAATGGGTATGGGCTTAAAGAAAAAAATAAGTTTCAAAGGTGGATTCTTGAAGAAAATACGATCCGCAATAGACCGAGTTGGCTCCGACAACTTGAAAAAGCTGCTAGATGTTGGTATTCTAATTGGTAAAAAAATCATAAAGGGTGCTGGTGGGAGTATTATACCCGTTCCACAGAAAGGAGGTTTTCTACCATTGGTTCCGATATTCGCAGGACTAAGTGCTCTAGGAGCCCTAACAGGTGGTGCTGCAGGGATAGCTAAAGCAGTAAATGATGTCAAGACAGCCAACGAACAGCTTAAGGAGAGCGAACGACACAACAGATCTATGGAAGCCATTGCCGTTGGGAAAAAAGGAAATGAAATGTTTCTAAAACCATACAAAAAAGGCGCAGCATTATTCTTGAAGCCGTACAAACAGGGGCGTGGTATTTGTAAAAAGGTATCAAAAAACTAGGCAAGTTACCTCGAAGAGCTCTCACCGACGTGGATATAAGGAACTACACATCAAATATTCCTCATTTTTGAGACGTTTTTTCTAGAGATCAGTTAAAGAAGATTAAACCGCGTGTCATCGAATCGGGTGTGATTTACTTGGACACCACTAGAGGGCCGGGTACTCATTGGGTGGGGTACCGAAAACGTAGAAATAGTGTGTTTTACTACGATTCGTTTGGAGACTTGAGACCACCGAAAAAAGTGAAGAGATATTTTCGAGGCTGTAAAATTTACTACAACAGTGTACCGGAGCAGACTTACAACACTTACAATTGTGGACATTTAGTGTTAAAGTTTCTTAGTGACAATGACTAAAACAGTGAGCGTGTTCGGGTATGGTAATGTCATATCGACGGGATCCATTTACCCACCAATTAAATTGAAACAGGACGGTGAATATGCTTTGGGTCTAGTGGGCTTGTATACTTGTAACACTGTACAAAACATACATTCAGGAAACAACATATTATACTTTAACGATCCAGAGCATCGCAGAATAATCATTGAACCTGGATCATACGAATTAGAAGAAATAAATGCGTATATACAGGATGTTTTTAAAAAATGATTCAGTCAGAAGCCGGACATCAACGAGAACATTGAAAAATATTTTAAACTGAGTGCAAACAATAATACGTTAAAGTGTTCTATACAAAGCAGTATACCGATTGATTTTGGGGTAAACCGTAAAAACAATATTGGAAGCATCTTGGGGTTTACCAATCGCAGATTGGCCGCAGATGTCGTGCATATTGCTAATCAGCAAGTGAACATAATATCGGTCTCAAACATTTTTGTGGAAACCAATATCACTGCAGGATCGTTCAGAAACAATTTTCTTACCCATAGCATATTCGAATTCAGTCTGTCTGTACCACCTGGCTATAATCTGGAAAAGGAGCCTAACCACGTCATATATTATCCACTGAGCGTGACAGAAATTGATAATATTACAATCAGATTAGTCGATCATTTGGGTGAATTGGTAAACTTTTCACCGGAAACATACACCTGTGTGAGACTGGAAATAAAAAGTAGTTGAAAATGCCTATCGATTTTGTATATAAAACACGCTGCAACACCCTAGACGATCAGAAGTGAATACGACATCAAAGCGTCTAGTTGTCGAGAGACTTACAGCAGAAGAAATACGTTTCTTAAAATCCTTAGGATTAAAAGTTATAAATGATGGGCGGTAGAAATAAGCGCAGTTTAGATCTCCACGGTGATGAAAACGTTAAACTTGGAAGACTTAAATATGAGGACGTACCCAAATTGGATGTGTTTGGAAGTTATAAATTAGACGAAACTATAATAAAGGAAGATTATTATACATATCTACCCTTTACATTGAACGCTGAAAACAACGATCGAATTTCGATTGAAATCCAGAGCAGTGATAACATCACATATCCCCATGAAAGTTTCATATTTATAAAAGGTACCTATAAACCTACGGAAACACTAAGAGAAGCGGCAACAACTGTAGACCCGATTAGAGCAGCGGAGCCAGATCCTAAAGCTTACGAATTTACTAGAAATGCACCATATTTTCTGTTTGAGGAAATTCAATACAAATTGGGTAATAATCAAATAATAGATGTCTGTCGAATCCCTGGAATTACAAGAACTATTAAAGGTTTAGTATCTATGGAAGAATCAGAAACAAAATCTATTACACATACCGGGTGGAAGCCTGATACCATATTCCAAGATGGACGGTTTAGTTGCGCTATACCGCTAAAAACCATTTTTGGGTTTTTTGAAGATTACAAGAAAACTATCGTCAACATGCCTCAAGAGCTGATTTTAATCAGATCCAAATCGGACATAAATTGCTACAAGTCGATTGGAAATACGGTAACGTTCAAAATACAACGTATTTCATGGGAGGTTCCGCATATGTGGCGAATAATGTAATATGGCATGAGATACTGGACATGGTTGTGGGGTATAACACCCTAAGTGATGATTTCAAAAAGCAAGTTCGGTGGTTAAAGGAAAGAATCCATGGTCTATGCTGGCATGAGCAGTCTACGAGTGGATATACAAATGTGGGTGATTTGCTGAAAAAAGTCATACCTCCCGATGCGACTGTCTATGTTAAAGTGAACAGAAGAAGCAGTTACTATCAAAATATTTATCAAACAACATTCTAAACATGGAAAGTGTATTTTCACTTCCAAGACTCAAAGAATTAAGAAAATTTGGCGATGAATACAACCACTGCCTAAACCATTGTTTAAATAATTTAAATTGCTCGAAGGAAAATGTTTTGCTATTGAAGCCTTTTGTTAAGGTATTTAATTTTTAATAAAATATTTGTGGAAATTGTTTTTTTATGCAGAAAGTATTACGCCTCGAGATCAACATCAATAAATTAATTGCAATGCAGTCATAGATAGTCGGATATTTCACCGAAGGTTATAGAAGAATTCAATAATAATAATACGTCACAGCGAGTTACTGGCTTAACATTCCATGGACATAAATGTATTTTTATTTTTTAATTGAAATAAATGATTTTATTAAAATTGCTTTTTTTTTGCCTATCTCGGAAGTGGTAATCTATAAAACACTCTTTTAAGCACATAAATCAGAGTATCATTGTTCTATACATTAATTATGAATGTAATTAGTACGTCATTCACATTAAACAGTTGAAAACAAAACAGAGCCTTTTAATTTTACTTGTCTAAAATAACGTATTTGCGTTTGTAACATATTTGCTTCAAATTGCATCAATTAAAATCCATTTCTATGTAAAATGTTAGTGTTAATGCGAACATTCCCCCCAAAGGCAGGGGTGCGCACGCGCAGGGGTGCGTATGGGCAGGGATGTGCGCGCGCAGCGGTGCGCATGGGCAGGGGTGTGCATGCGCAGGGGTGCGCATGAATTTGGACAGGTCGAGTTTCTGTTCCAATAAACACGCTGCTTCTAATTTTTACAAATTCCATCCTGTTGAAGCGTTAATGAAAATGGGAAAAATCAAGATGTGATGTAATTACCATGGCGTTTTCACGTGAAAGATTTCATTTTAAATATGGAGCGTTTTTGGTTTAGATATTGTTACAGTTTGAATTTTATTTACGCATATATCTAAAGTACGAATCCTTCTCAAAGACTGTTTTTGTAATATGTATTTTTAGCAGCTTTTAGTTTGCTAATACCTCTATTTAAAACCATGTAATTATCAGGATTTGATGCGGCGTTGTTTTACAAATGCCTTAGGGCTAATAAAGAGAATACTTTAAAAATGATGTACTAATTGATCTTGTTATACCACTCGATTGCGGGAAATTACCTGTATCTACATTTTTAAATGAAATGTAATAAAAATTTCATTAACGATGCTTGAGCTTGACATGAGGACGTATAATTAGCATGAAAATAAATAAACATTGATAACTCATGCTCGCTCGTTATCGTTTGCAGAAAATTTACGGTTTTCGGATTTTGCATAATATGCTATTGTATTATAAATAACACCGCGTTTTAACACTCTTTTCTACGTAAATATTATAGAAAATCTGTAAATTTTTCCAATTCGGTTCTACGAGTAATGTATCGTAATGCATACAAAGAGCTCGCATTGCGCTAACAAATTACCGGTTATTAATTATGCTACATTTTAATAAGGTCAAAGACGTTATTTATTATTTGTTTAATGGATATTTCCGTAATTAAATTCATTTCTCGGGTAATATTTTTTCGCGAATTACCAATAAGTATTAAGTTAAAATAAATAGATTAGATTGATACTAAAATTGATCAAACATTAAAGACTTTAATCATCTTAATTATCTTAAGGTTTGAAAATTTATGTTATTTCCATGCATTGCTTATATGAGGATGTCACATTTACTTGGTAAATGAACTATTTGTATGTTAATTTTATTCAAATTGCTAATAAAATCTTTTATATATAAATGTTAATTGTTAATTGAACAGTTCAAATTATATTACAAGACATCTTTAAGTATCATAGAAATTTTCGCAAGCATTTTCATGAGTTTAATTCATGGCGTAGAAATTTTAGAAATGAGTCTATTGTTTTATGCTCTATAATGGTATGATAATTACAATCATTTAAAATGTTTAATTGTATTATTTTATTATGATAATTCTTTAATTAGAATATAATAATAATTGGTTGTAATATAATTTGACTCATTCAATCAAAGTTTAAATCACTGTTAAGAATGTTGTGATAATCAAGATGTGCCCCTAGTATCAGGGGCGATCCGGAGATTTGCAATTCAAGAATGGAGGGTTGTTGTTGCAAAAATTGCATTAGGGTTAATGAATTTATCAAAGTAGTTTTGCAATAATTAGCACTTAGTTTAAAACATTTAAAAAATTACGCGATTGAATTAGCGTATCGAAAAATATTAGTGTTGATTTTACAATTTTCCTAAGAATTTAATTATGTCAAAAGGTATTGCATTAGGTTGGGTTTAGATTTAGTCATGATTAAGATTGTGATTATATAAGATTAAAGTAAATTCCAGTCTCAAAATTTGTTTCCATATCCGAAGCGAGTCACTGGTGGTAAGATCCTTTTTAACCTTAATTATTATTCTCGATCTTATGACAAAAGAACTTAGTGCAATGAAAACTAATTGTGCATTAATATTAGCATCTTGCGAAATTTTACGCTGTATTGCTTATTAATGGGAGTCAAATTATATACGATGACTGACTTGAGCTTATTAGCTGAATAAATCTTTAACCTCTCGCAGTAAACTAGTTGTGCAAAAAATTTAGGTCGATTATGATTAGCTCGATTATAACGTCGGTGAACACTGTTAGGAAGATTTAGAAAAATGTACATTTGGCCATTCGGTTCAGATATGTTGTTGCCGATCAATTAAGATGCTTTGGTAACAAGATTATTATGAATAAGCTATTATAAATAAATTAATTTATTAATTTTTGTATGTATAATTCGTATAATGGAGTCAAATATTATTTGCAATGCTTATGAAGTCATCCTAAATAAAAATGCTTACTTTAAAACTGATTGCAAAACTTTACGGACGAATATTTCGATTAAAGTTAATGTAGATGGTTTAAAATGATTTGTACATATTAGGTGCAATAATGTTCGCATTTGGCTAGAATTATTTGTATTGCGAAATTGTACTTTAATTCAAATTAGATGCATTAGCTAAAAATTGTTAGCATATTGCATTATTAAAATATTGTGCAAATTTTTGATAAAAATATGTTTCGAAATTTTGCCATATGTTGAAATTATACGTGCGTAGAAGAGCCAAAAGTCATTGTCATAAATACTTTGTGCAAATTATCAAAATACTTATGTAATTTTATTGATGTGTATTGACAAATTATGGAGTAAAATTATATAGATTGTACAATGATTGGAAATGGTGAGATTTTGTATATTCAGAATTTGTGTCATAATTCCTCCTGTAGCATGATAATAAGAATGATGTTAGTAAAATGACTTATTTGACAATATTTCATGTTTACCAATTGGCGTATTGGTTAAGATGGATATGTTAAGATGATTAAGCAAACTAGAGAATCCTATCTCAAATTGCTCAGATTTTAGAACTTTTATTAAGTAATTCTTTAATACATAATACCACTTAATTACTGTTTAAGGAATACCTTAATCGGTCTAATCATTTAATGCGAAAATTTCAAGTATAAGATGAGCTTAAGGGATAAATTAAGGCTTGTTTTTAACGATTTTTAATTAAGATCCATAATAATTATGCAGTAATTTTGCTTTAATCACGTCTGCAAGCCATGATTAAGCAAATATTATTCGATAATTGCACATGTCATAGCTCGAAATGTGCAAATTTATTAGAGTTCTGTATTTTCATTATGTTATGTTTAATGGGCAATATTAATCTGAGTATATTATCTTAATGCGAGTTTTACACTTCAAGAATTTGCTAAGTCAAGACCTGATCGGGTGCCCGACGGTTTGATCAATAAAATTGTTTGCAAAAGTTGCATTAGTATACTAACTGATTGAAATCTATTAATGATTAGATTATTTAAATAGATTATTAAATGAATTGAGCTGAAGAATTTGCTTAACGAATGCAAATGATTTTGATGTACTTAAGATAAATTAATTTGCAGTTGTTAGGGTTCAATGCGAATAATCCACATATTAAATCGAACGTTCAAGATATAATTAGACTCAGATTCACTTAATGTTTGTCCTTGAAGATGATCGGTTAAGGTGAAGGCTACAAGCTTTAAAAAACGTATTGGCAAATATGTTTCAATGATGCAATTGCATTATAGAATATTATGATATTGCGGTTTGAGCTAAAAATGCTTATTGCAAGATACTTAGTATGTAATTTAGGCAAGCAAAGTTTCGCCGATTAAACTTGCAATTGTAATGCCGTGCTGTACTGGTTTTAGATCAATGGCAAAAGTTTTAGTAAGTTAAACTTGTGCAAAATGCAGATTTCGCATATTGTCATCGTGATTGCTGTAAATGTGATAACAATTCTAGATGATGATACGCCGCCATGCTATATAAAATGCTACTTAAGAAAACTGAAATTGCTCAAATTTAAGAGGAGTAATTTCAGTAAATTAGATAATGAGCAACAAATGTTGCCTAATGAGTAATTGAATGCTAATTGAATAATGTAATAATTGAATTAATTAAATTACTCTTAGTGTCTAGAAATTCTAGGAATACAATATTTTCATGATTATCATTTAAAGATGCTGATTTATGTATGCAAATCTTTAGAAATACGTAATGACAAATTTAGTCTATATTGTCATCAGATTTGTGCAATTTGCATGTGTGCTAATGGGGTCAAATTATTAATGAATTGCTATAATTTAATGTGGATTTTTTTTCAGTTGGCCCGGAATTTCCTACATGATGCAACGATTTACAATAAATTTCATTTCATAGATCCTGCATTAGTAATCTTAATTAGAGATAGATTACTAAAAGGTTATAATTCAGAAGAATACTAATGGTGATATCTTTGGTACAAATAAAATTCTGTCTATGTTTAAGGAAACAAGTCATGTTAAACATTAAATTAAATAATGTACGTAAGATTTTAGCGTTGAGACGGTGGTTCAATAGACTACGAGCTAGACTTTCTTTAACTATTACAAATAGTGATTTGATTCTACATATGCTAGCAAACCTTGAAGGCTATAATTGTTTGCAAGCGAGTTTACTGGAATTAGCATATTTCTAGAGATTTTAGACCGAACCCTACTCTGATTACCAAAAGTAGATCTTTGTAACGTAAACATTGACAACATTCACATTTGCACGATTTAGGAATTTTTGCAGTGTTTCTTGATCGAATTTTGAGTTAGGATGATAAATTTTGTAGAAAATGCAATCGAACTAACATTTTCAAGCTTGGATGTGTCGGGTATTCGAACGGGACCTATGGGCGTAATGTGGCACATCACACTTAACACTAGCGCGCTTATCGGAGCAGCTTCAACTTCTTTACTATTAGGTTCGTAACAATGTTAATTCGGCAGAAGTGCTTAGTCATGAACTTCATGCAAACGCAAATTGCATTGAACAACTTTGGCTTTGGAAACGACTAGGTTTCCTATCGTTGCAGTTTTTATGAGAGTTAAAATTTGCAAATAGATTCTCACAATCATTGTTAGCACATGTCTATCTTACACAATATAGCGCCATTAGAATCAGAATAGGAACTACTCAACTCCACCGTGATTTTACATATGGACACCAAAGTATTAGTCGCTTATTGAAGACAAGGATCAGTGCCATGTTAATTCAATAAATGAAGATGTTTAGTACATTTCAGAGTAATGAGGCAAGACTTGAATCGTAAACAACTTTTCTGCTCATTTATGCAAGTTGTGTTGTGAATATAAAAAATTTGTAATTTTTAAGATTTGTATCTACATATCAAGATTTGGAAAATATAGTAATGTATAAGATATGCTGTTTATCTAAATTATGATACATTTGTACAAAATTATGTGTAAATATCAACTTTTATTCGTAGTATTCATAAGTGTTTGTTTTTTAGATAAAATATCTTTACAATTTTAAGGCATTACTATCTTTAACTTATGTTCGCCGATCTTCAATTATGTTCCTCTGCTTGTGTGAAACGAATATTTGTTGAAGAGAGGCTAATTCAACCTTGTTTCCAACAATGCCTCATATTTTTCCGCATACTAATGAACGATGTTAATGCTTTCACATGAACAGGGATCGATAGCGCTCGAGAAGCATTGCCGGAACACTGAAACTGTATGTTATAATAATATGCATATCAGTATTATCATTTAGTGTATACCAATTAATTCATTGACAAACCGCTTCTGAATATATTAAGCACCATATACAAAAATTCACTTACTTTGGTTAGTGTGGTTTGCAGAGTTGTGAATGAGCTTGTGCTTCGATGTTTTTACGATTTGTATCATTGTTACACGAGCAATTGCTGCAAAACGTTGGAACTACTGCAACTGGCAGTTCCAGCTTGAGAAGCAGGATCTTCATAGACAACCTCGAATTCATTTTATCACAATTGTGAACTCCATTGGGTCCTAAAAATTAATATTTTAGATCATATAATTGAATATAGAGTACCCTCCGTCATTCATTATCTAATCAGGTCTTTATGTACAATTTCCTTTTACTGCATTATTAGTACTTACATAGTCTCTCTGTTTGGTTAGCCACCGGAACCGAGTCAGTCTTATCACTATAAACGGATTGACAAAACCATATACACTTATTATCGTTGATTATTGAATAGTTACCGCTTCGATAATCGTTATCTTTCAATTATTAATATCTGGTACATCCTCCACCACTTTTTATTCGTTCTTGACAGTTCGGATAGCTGCATCATGAACACTTGAACTCTTTTTGGCTATTTTCCAAAATTGTAAATTGACTCTTAGTTACGGAAATGCGAACTTACAGAATCTTCTGAATTAATTACCTATACAAATTTCATTCCCAAGCATTGTTAGTTTCTTATTAGTTTGAAGACTGCATTCGATGTTTTTGTTTTACAATGACACGCAGGAATATTTTGCAACCAATGAAAATATTCTGTTTCTATACCATAGTCTCAAACTTAGAAGCTCTACTTTTCTGACCACTCATTTCATTATACAGCAAAAACATCACCTAAACAATAATTATTACTTATATACCTATCCCAATTATAATACCCTCGAATAATTTATCTATCAGGTTTTATGTCATTCTTTTACGCATGTGATATACTAAGTCTTTTTGTATCACAAGATCAATGTCTTTGACAGTATCGGTTGAAACTAAGCACTTCGTTTATAGTCCGACTCAAACGTAGGTTTTATTTAATATCTAGGTTACCTACACGTATTGATCTAGAACGTCGGTGCAATCATGCAATTTCATGTTTAAGCCTTCTTCAAAACTTAAACTCTGACTTTAACTATGCGGTGCAATGGCCCTTAAAATTTATATTTAATCCGATATACAATTACTAGTATAAATTTCTTATCTTGGCAGCTTTGTTTAAAACGTAAATTGCACAATTGAAACAATGTTTTCGACCAAGTTCAACTTAGTCGCTTGTAGGTTATTGCACATCTTTCAAGTTACAGCCACGATAACTATGTTTACTGATATCGTTCTACATATGTTAAATTTAAGAGTATATAGGTCATTAATACAATATATAAACTAATGTATAATATTAGCCCAGCTTTAAACGATTCTAACAAACGTAAGAAAATCATTAACATTGTTTTAGTAGCCAAATTGAAATTCCACTAAAGAAATCTTGACACCACCTTTACGTAAAGACGCTAAAGGTTCTATGAACATAAGATTGAAGCAAAGGACATTTGTATTAGGTCAATTGAATTTAGTTAATAAAACTTGAACAATTTGTCTAACTAATACGGTATGTAGGTATTGCCACTCAAGTTACAAACAAACGTCTATTCGCATGCAATTTGTGTAATTATAGGGCATCACGAAAAAATAATTTACAAGTACATTTTCGGTTGCATACTAATGAACGTCCATTTGCATGCAATTTGTGCAACTATACCACATCACAGAGAAGTCACTTACAAAGACATTTGCGGTGTCATAGTAACAAACGTCCATTCTCATGCAATTTGTGTGATTATACTACATCAGACAAAAGCAATTTACAAGCACATTTTTGGTCGCATACTACCGAACGTCCCTTCGCATGCAATTTGTGCAATTATAGCGCATCACGAAAAAGTAATTTACAAACACATTTTCGGTTGCACACTAATGAACGTCCATTCGCATGCAATTTGTGTAACTACACCACATCACAGGGAAGTCATTTACAAAGACATTTGCTGTGTCATAGTAATAAACGTCCATTCACTTGCATTTTGTGTGATTATACCACATCAGAAAAAAGCAATCTACAAGTACATTTTCGGTCCCATACAAACGAACGTCCATTCTTATGCATTTTGTGTGATTACACCGCATCTCGAAAAAGTCATTTACAAATACATTTACGGTCGCATACTAATGAGCGTCCATTTGTGTACAATTTGTGTGAATATGCCACATCACAAAACAGTAATTTACAAATACATTTTCGGTCGCATAGTAACGAACGTCCATTTGCATGCAATTTGTGTGATTATACCACATCACACAAAAGTAGTGTACAAATACATTTGCGGTCGCATACTATTGAGCGTCCATTCGCATGCAATTTGTGTGATTATGCCGCAATACAAAAAAGTACTCTAAAAATCCATTTGATGTCGCATGCTAAGAAACGCCCATTTATGTAATTGTTCACATCGCAAAAAAATTTTACAAAAATTTGTTCAGTTGTAGAGGAACATCAATTTGTTTACAATATGTGATTATTTCGCATTGAAGAAAAATAATCTAGACGCATATGTGCGATCCCATAGTTCCCAACGTTCATTTAGATAGTTTGTATTCAATTATAGTGCATCAAGAATAATACATTTACGAAGACCCCTACGTTTGTATACTAATTCATTCATTACATGCTCCGCTGACTTCCCTCAGCAGACGCCATTTTTTTTTATATTTTATTACAAAATCTACCAGTTTTTTAGTCCATTCCTAAAATAGGCGCTGCTAAATAGTACTAAAGTATTTTTTTTACTTGAGTGGTGTATTTTCGGGAAATCTCAGGCATTGCGTTCGTTTATGTCCCAACAGTTCACGGTAATCCCTTGGAGTGCCTATATTTATGGATATATAGGATTCATCAATAGGTCGTACCTTTTTAAAATTCGGTAATTTTCTTTTTATGCTTTACAACAAATTAGCGTCGCCTTGAATTGGTTTCACGTTAGCTGTTGATAAAGAAGGTAATGCGGCTGCGAAAACTACTATGTTAGAAATGACATAATCATATGTAGTAGAAACTGAACGTCAATGCAATTATATAACGAAGTGGTTGTTAACGAAGGGTTTGATATTGGAATTTGTAATTCCGATATTATATATGTAGACGGTAGCGCAACTAAACAATTAGAAAAGCATATTTCTAATGCAAGTGAATAAGAAGAAAATGATTTAGCACATAACGTACATTTTGTTGGACTTGATAATTTGACAATTTGGATTAAACGTCCATTAGCTGCGAAAATGAGTCGCAGTACAAAGAAAAATCTACTCACGAAACTATCGGGAGCAGTTAGCAACGGAAGGCACGTTACACATATTCTACAAAGTTGACAATTCATTTTTCTTGACAGTATACCACAAAATGGAAAAATATACAAATATTAAAGTAAAGTACTAGAGAACGGGATGCTAAAGAAACGTATCATTGAACCAAATGTCTTTCTTGGTTTAATACATTTGCCTGTGTAATCGCTCAAGTCTATGAACTGGTTTGTATCTATTGTTACAGGCGGAAAAGCTACTAGTATGTATTTTCCAGTAAAATTATAAAATGGGGGCGGCCTGTAAAACAAAAATTAAAGGGAGGTCACCGGCACTAGCTAGCGGAAGGTCGTGGATCATATAGAGGGTTAAAATTTTGCAGAAAGGGTTAAATTAATTTATAATATACTACAAAAAAAAATTGGCACTTACCTTTCATAAATATTGTGGCTTAAAGACAATTACCAAGGGCGCCAGACAAGTCGAGAATGTCCAAATGTTCGTGCAAAACCTTGAGAGACTTGTCATTCCAAGGAGGACAATTGTTCCTTTTAATCAATTCCTGACTTTTTTACTACTTATGCAACTTCCATGATAAAAAAATAATAAAAAAACTATTGACTTAATCAACGGCAAACAAAACTATTTAATTAACAGAGCAATAAACGTGAACCTCTTACATTCATTGATTTTAATTTAGAAATTTAATTGAATAGGTGAATATGGAATTATGAAAATTTTGCATACATAAGTAATTCCCAAACACTTGTATATGAAAGAAAACTTATACTATAAATTTTACACTAAATTAATCCTACGGTTTATGGTCAAAACGTCCTAACAAATAAATTAACTAAAAATTGGTCATGCTACTTAACTATAAAAAATACTTACTTACTAAAGATTGTCCATTGTTTGATGGCTTGCCTTTCAACGTAGAACAGCTCTTAAATTGGGGGAGAGAATCTCGCTTGTTACTCTTGTTGTTTGTAATTTTTAAATAATTGAATGGCACACGAACCAGACAGGATCTTATTGACAATATCACTTAACTTGTGCGTCACACGCTTACAAGCTTTTTATTATTTACCTTGTACCATTATAAATCCGCGAACATACGGGCGTAACCCTCGCGAACTGGGAGAGTTAATTACTCCTTTCCAATTTCACTATCGTGATACTAAGTGCAATTCCATATCTGTGATGCCGGAGAACGCTACCCGCGAACTTCTGTGGCTACGTTTCTTTCTACTTCTTGACCACGGACAGCCCCATTGAATCTCCGTCTTTTGGCTAAAGCCTTAAGTTATATAGTTTAATTCGTACTCTAACCATTATTTACGTCATATTTCTGTTATCCAATGACTGAACAGATCTCCCCAAAAACAAGATTTTAGAAACCAAATCCAACCCCTTTTGAGATGAGGGTCACGGAAGCAATTATTTTTCTAAGGGTTTAAATATGTTGTATCTTCTAAGAATTTCTTAATTACTGAAATGTGGACCATACCCCTTGGCGACAGTGGTCTGCCATTAACAAAAGATCAGTCAACCCACTTGAGCCTAAATGGATTTTAAATACAATGGATGTCTCCAGACTACTTAAAATTACTTGCAATCTTTGAACAAATCAAATTGGAAATAGTTTTCGCTATTTATAATGTTTCGTTTTATATAACCTGCTGCCAATCAAAGAAATTATTAAGAAAATTAAGCTTTTCAACAGAAAATTGCCTTTCTTTATTTACGTTAAAAGGTACTATTCCATTTTAATTTTATCAGATTCGTTAATATGTAACCGACCTAAGCTTTAAGAGGGTTATTGTATTTGATTTACAAGGGTAGAGCTATAAATTATGATGACCTGCCGCTGGAATTTCTAATAGTTTAGCCTTAAGCTATTTGTAAACCTGGTCTTTTATGAGGGATGCTAACTAAAATATGAAAGGAATTTATTATGAAATTCTTGTCTATAAGTTATGCAAGTTATTGAAATTTTATTAATTAATTGATCTGTTTATTAGTTAACATTACAAAATAATGTTACACTATGGAGAATAGATGGAACTGGGGTTGAAATATTTAGATTAGTGTTCGAGGTTAACATGTTTCGTTTCTTGTTATAAAAATAAGTTTATTATACATCTTAATAATATGTACATTGAGTTGCAATTCAAAGCTTACACGTCTACGGTTAATTACTAACTGGTTATCGAGCGCCTGGTCTCCTAAAGACTCGCTTTCCCCACTCTTTATGTGGTACACTGCCACCATCTTAAGGCAGCGCATCTTACTTCTAGCTAATGCTACAACATCTTCCTTTTTTATAATGGAAAAAACTACTTTACAAATTTTAATAAACTTAATCTTACTGTTCCGTTTATAGTGTAAATAATTTACAGCTAAATTTATTTTCCGCTGAGTTTGTTGATTATTTACTTCCGCCTCGGTATATTTAAATTTGTTAGCGTAAATTTCTATGTTTACTTGAAGCACGCGCCAACAAGTGCCGCGAGTGATAAACGTTATTTCGCATGTGCAAGAACATTGTAGTATTAACTGGAAAACCTACATAGCAAGAGAGAGTTTCGATTTGTCGTTCTAGCAGACCGCATCACTGCTTACATGTTCTACGTAGAACAAATTAATTAGAAGAACCGCTTTCCTTCAGAACAACCGCTATCGACATAAATGTGCTTTGCTACACCCGCAAATTTAAGAGTAGATTTTACATCGGTTTTTCGTTGGCACGGCTTCGTAAACAACAGGTGAGTGCTTTGAAGTAAAATGTTTGATCTAGTTAAAACCATTAATTATTTGTTATTTGTTAACTATTATTTTCTATCGTATACATGTCCACTTCTCTCTACCACAGAGCTATCCGAAATTCACCGCAATCTTACACCTACTATACGTTTTAATATTGCCATTTTGAAGGAGCGCTAATTACACGACCATAACGCGAAGTAATCACTGTGCGATCTTGCTTTCAGTGGTCACTGTCCCCCTACACTTTTCACTTGCCGCCGCCACGTCACTTTCATTTTTGTCATTTGAACTTCTTAATACTAATTTAGAATATGACGGTTTTGTACTACTACAACTATTATTTACATTATCACTATAATTAACTAACATAGGAAAATCTAAATTATTATAATAAAAGCTTGTATTCGCATTACTACTATCCTTCCCATTTTCAATTTTATCTGTTGACTATGACACCATTCTATTAATATAGGCGTCTTTATCGCCTTTAATGGCTGATGGTCGTAAGAACTTCCTATTTCTAATATAAATTCCATTGTTTACTGAAACTTTATATCTACGGTAGCAAGCCTTTTTAAAATTCTACCTGTTGGCCAAATACCTTGAGGTTTTAACTGTACCCATACATTTGTGTTTGGATTCAATATTGACAATTCTTTGGCTCCCCTTTTTTCGTTATAATATTGTGCTTGCTTTTCCTAATTAATTTTAATATAGTTACTATACCGGGTGGTATTAGCCTGATGTGATTCTAATTTTTTAGTTGCTGTGGGAAGTAAGGGGTTACGAGTGGCCCTCGACATTACTATCTTGCTTGGCGGATTATTTTCAAATATAGGCGTATTACGGTACTATAGAAGTGCCAGAAATATATCTTTTCTATCTTCAATAACTATTTTTTCATAATTTTTTTAATTGTTGGCACGTGTCTTTCATTCATTCCATTGAATTGACTATGTGTCGGTGAAGATGTCCCGTGCTTTCCATTCATTCGCGAAATCTTGAAATTGTTTCGAAGTAAATTGCGTTTCCCCGACAGAAATAAAGTATTTCGGAACTCAGAATTTAGCAAAAAAGTTTTTAAACGCATTTATTACATTGTTACTAGTTATGTTGTTTAATTTTTCAATTTCAACAAATTTTGAGTAATAGTCGATTACAATTAAATAATTTATTCCTCTAAGTTCATAAATATCACAATCCACTTTGTATCAAGGGATCGTATGTATTTTGTGCGGCTGTAACGGTTGTGCTGGCTGTGTATTAGCATATTTTTGACAAATTGCACAATTCTCCTTCATTGATTTAATTTCAATGCGAATTGTTGGGCAAAATACCGATTCTAGTGCGAGCTGTACACATTCTTTATACCCTAAGTGACTGTAATGGATTTTTTCTAGGATAGTTTTTCTGAGACCTAGTAGTATTACAGAACTGTGATTTTTATAGATAATTTGATTTTCAATTGTTAAGTCGCTTTTATATTTAAGATATGGCCTAACACAATTTTTTAAAGATTTTATATTTTTTGACCAACCCGTAGAAATTACTATTTGTAATTGTTGTAATTCTGGATCAGCTTTAGTCGCCATTCTAATTTTATTTAAGTATTCTTCTGTAATATTAGCTTGAGCCACTACGCGTACTTGATCGTTTAAGTCTAGGTCAATACTCGCGGTTTCTATAGAACAAGCTCTCGATAACGCGTCCACTATGACAAGATTTTTGCTCTTTTGTACTCGAGTTTAAAATTGTACCTTTGTAGAAAAAGTATTATACGTTGTAAACGTGCTGGTATATTATTTAGAGGTTTTTTTAATTAATGTTATTAACGGCTTGTGATCTGTTTCGACCACTACTTGCCTTGCAAAAACGTAATCATAATGTTTAGTTAAGCCAAAATAAATCGCCAATAGCTCTTTTATTATTTGGGGTTGTTGCGCTTGAGGTCCCGTTAAAGCTTTCGAAGCGTATTAGACAGGTACATTTTCTTGTAACAATCACGCGCCTAAACCGTTCTGACTGGCGTCTACGGATATTGTTACTTCCTTCAAAGGGTCAAAATACCTGAAGACCGGGCTATTTGTTAGAATGCATTTATTTTCAAAGGACGTTCTGTGGTGGTCCGACCATACAAAGTAAACATCTTTCTTTAAGAGTTCACACAGGACTTTAGTTTCTTCTGAAAAGTTTTCGACATACTTACTCATATAATTTATCATTCCTAACAACCGCTGAATATCTTTCTTGTCCTTGGGGCTCTGGGAACTCACGTATAGCTTTTAATTTATCGGAATCTCATCTTATACCTTCTATGCTTAAATAATACTCCATGAATTTAATTTTAGTGACACCAAAAACACACTTATTCGGGTTGAATTTAATGTTACGTTCTTTTGCATTTTTTAATACCTCAATTAGTGCTTTGTAGTGTTCTTTTTCATTTCCCCCCCATATAATTACGTCATCAATGTATACTGCTACATTATTAACTTCAAATATTTCCCTAAACCTTTCGTTGAAGACTTCCGGGGCGCTTTTAAGTCCGTACGGTAATCGTAAAAAACGATAGCAACCAAACGGCGTACCTACTGTACAAAGATTACTACGTTTTTCGTCTAATTTAATATGAAAATGCTTGGTTTGCATCTAATTTAGAGAAGATTTGTGCCCTATGTAATTTCGAAGTAATTTCCTCCAACGTTATTAATTTACAATGTTCCCGTTTGATTACTTTATTTAATTGTGTAAGGTCTAAACACATTCTTAATGAACTATTTTCTTTTCTTACTAATACTAATGGATGAACCCACTGACTAGCCTCGTGTACTTTTTTGATAATGTTCAATTTTTCCAATTCTGCTCAAGTATTTTTTAGCTTATCCATTAGGGCAAATGGAACTTTTCTTATTGGTGTTATACAAAGAACTGCATTAAAGAGAATTTGCATTTTATAAAGGCGGGTCAATACAATCTGAAAACCTGAAAACACCTCGCCAAACATTAGTTTTATGTGCTCATAATTTAAATTGGATGCGTCATTAATGTGATCGACCCTCTTGATTGTATGAGCTTCTATTTCGTTTCGATTAATTAATTTTAAATTTAATGAAGTTGCTAACCGTAATATCGGTTCCGTACTGTCATTGACTACAAAAAATGTAATTTCAAAATTATTATTATTGTATTTGCATTTTATACTACATTCCCCTAAAAGTAGTAATATGCCGCCAGTGTAAGATTTTAATGTGGTTCTTGCGTCTACTAATTGATCAAAAGGTATATTTAATTTGATGAAATGTTTTATGGTAGAATATTTACCATTGTACCTGTGTCTATCTTAAATGACATTTTAATTGCTTCTATTGTTAACTCTACTCGCCAAGCTTTATATTACCTGCGCTACTGTCACGAGTACCTATATAAACAACATTTTAGTGTTCATAGTTCTCGGACGTTAAACTACTAATTTATGCCTGATTTCTACAAACAGTTGCAAAATGATTATATTTTTTACATTTCCCGCAGACCTTATTATATGCGGGAATTTATTAATTGCGTGGTTAAGACCACATTGCGTACAATTATTAATTTGCAACCTCCTACCTTGAGATTGTGACCTGGCTCGACCTCGGGTTGTCCTGAAGCCCCCCTTGTCGCCGGTAAATCGACGTTGTTGGCTTGACTGCTGTCTACCTGGGTCAGGGTGCCCCCCCCCCCATGGAGCTGATGGGTTTTGGTGAAATCCTGTGAATTTGAAAATTTACCTGATTATTTGCGACGTATTTTTCTATTTTGCAGCCTGTGGTTTTGATTGTTCTGTGATGGAACATAACTGGATTGCTTTTTCCAAATCAGCGTCATCTTCTTGGAGTAACCGATGCCTCATTTCTTGATTATTTGTTCCGCAGATTAGCATAAGTTTTATGAGATGATTATTTAATTTATGGAATTTGCAACTAGCCGCTTGTCGCCTTAGATCAGTAATAAATTGTTCCATTGACATGTCACTTGACTGTTTGCATGTGAAAAACTTGTACCGTAAAAATGTTAAACTTTTTCTAGGCGAGAAGTGATTATTAAATTTTTCGATTACTGGTTCTAATTTGTCCTTTTCATTGTCTTCGAACTTGAATGTAGCATAAATTTTCTGAATTTCAGACCCTACAACGTGTAAGAATTGTGCAATTTTGATTTTCTCATCATTTTGTTGGTTCCGTCGCTATTAGGTATATGCCAAAACTGTTTTCCCATTGTGTCCATTGTTCTGCCGCTTGGCCATTATTTAATTTCAACCGAGGTAGTACGTTATTCGCCATTTCTTTATAAATTGTTCGAAATGAGTTGCTCTACTGTAAATTCATTTGCTGTTTATTTGTCTGTTTTGCTCAGCGCCATGTTATAAAAATAAGTTTATTATACATCCTAATAATATGTACATCGAGTTGCAAATCAAAACCTACACGTCCACGGTGAAGTACTAACTGACTAGCGAGCGCCTTGTCTCCTGAAGACTCGCTTTTCCCACTCTTAGTGTGGTACGCTGCTACCATCTTAAGGCAGTGCATCTTACTTCTAGCTAATGCTACAACATAAAGACACTTTTTTAGGGTTGATATATATATTTCGATAGAGAATTTTCCCTTGAGCAAGACTATGTTACTCATTTTGTGCGGAAACGACCCCTTAAAAAGTTATGCTTAAAATACTGTCCCATTATAAGTCGATGGACTTTTTTCTATATTTTTAATCATAAGAGATACTTTGTGGGTACGTTATTTTTGCGTTTTTTTTTCATTTTAATTAATTGTTTTTTTAGACCATGTTACAGGTGCTCACGCGCAAGGAGTCGACGCAAACTGGCGCCCAGCAAAAATCTATTTTGTTGACAAAAAGGTTCCAGAAGAAGCATTTGCTGACCATCTCTGCGAATACCCATGACGCCGCTGGAACAATAAGCAGAACCGCGATCCGTTTGAAGCTCTTCTCCAAGTAATTCGCTTTCAAAAACCGATTTCCCAGGTTACATATTTCATTTCATATTAATTTCATTGCTTATTTGTATTTTGCTTCCTTGTGAATAAATATTGTTGCCATTTAAAATAATTCTTCAAATATTAGGTTAGGTTAGATTATGTTAGTTTAGGTTAGGTTAGGTTAGCTTAGGTTTGGTTAGGTTAGACCCCTGGCTTTACCCGTTTGACTACAAGAATTCCTATCAAACTTGGGGCGTAGTAAATTACGCCCGGGCTTACGCAATAATTGACATTGCGGATAAAACGTAATAGATTTAAGCTAGACCAGCAAAGTATGTGCAATACATAATCTATTACTTAGCAATTTTAGGTGGTACCTAAATTTTAAGGTTAAGTTGTCCAATCGGCCGGATTTTTGTAAGCTACAGTCGCGCATCAATTATTCTGTAAACATACGGATTGTCTTACAGCCTGTTGTAGAAGTGCTTTGAACACGAACCTCTCACGCCAGTAATGCCGTGGCTGCAATGACAAGTTAGGTTACTGTTAAGAATAGATATTATTAAAAATATAAATTAGATATTATTATTAAAAAACACAAATCACTTAACACGCATTTCACAACAGTCTGCAATAGTCTTAGCAACAACTGTTCTGATATGCGTGTTCAGTGATTTGTGATTTTTATTAATAATATCTATTTCTAACAGTAACCTAACCTATCATTGCACCCACGGCATTACTGGCGTGAGACGGTCGTCTCTGAATTGACCCCAAATGTTGGATAAAATATTTACAATGGTTCGGACCGTGTGATATTAGGTAATTAATCTCGTTGCTAGGCAATTTCAAAATCGCCCGCACAAAAATTAGATTTAAATCACAATATTCTGAATAATCCAGTACGTACGAAATGAATTTAACCTCACTCAAACGTGAATGTGTTACAGCGATATAGACAAAGTTTGTAAGTGCTGTGTATTTCACAACGATCATTTTGTAGCTACATGGCTTCTATTATCAAACGATCATTTACATGCGACGTTTGTAATTATTCAACAACAAAGAAATCTAATTTACAAAGACATTATCTAATTCATACTAATGAGCGACTGTTTGTATGTTGTATATGCAATTACTCAACAAATTGGAAAAGTGGTTTGAAGGTTCATATGTTTTCACATACTAATGAACGACCATTTGAGTGTAATTTTTGTAATTACTCTGCAATAGACAAATCTAATTTGCTAAAGCATATACGGCTCCATAGTAATAAACGACCATTTACATGCGAAGTTTGTAATTATTCTATGATAAGCAAAAGTCGACTGCAGTACATTACTTGATTCATACTAACGAACGACAATATATATGCAATATATGTTATTATTCAACAAATTGGAAAAGTAGTTTGAAACGCCATTTGTTGTCACATACTAACGAACGACCATTTCACTGCAACTTATGTAATTACTCTGCAGCAAACAAATCCAATTTACGACAGCATATATGGATACATACTAAAGAACGACCGTTTTCATGCAGTTTATGTAATTATTCTGCGACATGGAAAAGTCACTTGCAAAAACATATACTGCGTCACACTATCGAGAAACCATTCGTATACAACGTCTATAGTTTTCCTACAATTTGGAGACATTCTATTAAACTTCAGATGCGTTTGCATATTAAAGAACGACCATACGTATGTGGTTTATGTAGCTATTCTGCATTACACAAAAGTCGTTTGCGAGCACATATGCTATCTCACGCTAACAACAGACCATTTATTTGCAATGTATGCAGTTTTTCTACATCATCGAAAGGGGTTTTACAACTCCATATACGCTTGCATACTAAGGAGTGACTATTCGTATGCAGTTTATGTAATTATTCTGCATCACAAAAAAGAAGTTTACGTAAACATATCTTGTCATATACCAACCACAGATCATTTGCAACATATGCGGCTACTCAACAAACTATCTTATAATATGTCATATGTGTTTGCATATTAAAGAACGATAAATTGAGTACAGTTTGTGTAGTTGCTTAAAGTCACAGACGTATGACTTGCAAATACATTTACGCTCTCGGACTAACAATTTACTATTTTCTTATAATTTGTGTATTTATTCTACATTACAAAAATGTTAATTGCATGTATATGTTGGAGCATGCTAAGGAACTGCCATTCGTGTATAAGGTGTGGATTGTTCGGTATTGAATGCAATGATCTGAAAGAAACTCTTGTACATATTAGTAAAAGATTATTTCTGTGCAGTTTGTGTAATTACTCTACGCAAAATCGCTTAATCTACATCCGCATGTGCTGATCTACTAATAAAAAAGCTTTTGTATAGAATATATGCGATTGTTTGGATCACCCGAAGGACATAACCTTTCGTTCTTCCGATTTTATATATTTTATTAGCGTCATTCTTCTTGCACCCTCACATGGTTAAATTCCCGCTTCTTATATTCTGGATTTTCTAAAATATTGCTATTTAAACCTAATTTGCGCCTGGTTAGACTATAATTGCAAAATCCTCCAAACAAGGATTTTACTTAATATCACATGGAATTGGGGGTGCGTTTCCCCACACTCTTATGGAATTTTAGATATTTTATTGGGTGTGAACTTAGCGATGACAATGAGTGAAGAAAAGGTCGAACTGTCAACATCACTAGCACAAGTATACTCTAGCGTCATGACAGGTACCTCGTACCTCGGTGGACTTTATTGTCTCAAGATAACCAAAGCGATGCTGCAGATAAATGCCGTGCAATTTAAATAAGTCCATAATGAAATAAATAATAAGACCAACTAACGTAAATAAGTTAATTGCAAAAGCTTTATTAACATTATTTAAAAATACAGAGTGTTACAAAACAAAACTGTATGCTTATATTTGTGATTGCTACGAGTACTAGTACCTACTGAAAGTGTATATCATTACGAAAACAATAAAAATTAGTATTATACACCTTACTATTAGCTACAAGTTACAGCCTTTGCTCCGCAGTCCACGAGCAAAATAATTCACGTATTCTGATGTAATACAAGTCCCAAATAAAATTCATAAAAAATAGAATTAAGCCTTATTTAGCCAGGTCCATATCCAAACGAAAAGTGCAAGAACTATATAAGTTATTAACCACCTAAAAAAATTCACGTATTCTGGTAGCACGTATTACGCGTCCTAAGTAAAATTTCAACTTTGAAACATTCAAAAACTTATTAAGCCTTTTTCAGCCATGGTCAAATCTATACCAAAAAATCAAGCATTTAATAGACTATCGGTAGCTACCATCTTCAACGTTTGCTCCACGGAGTAAGAGTAAAAAAAATTCACTTACTCTGAACAAACTTATTACGCGTCATAAAGCAATTTCAACTTTGAAACATTTAAAAATGTGTGGAGCGTTTTTGAGCCGGGTCAAGTCTATACCAAAAAATCAAGCATTTAATAGACTATCATTACTCTCAATTTACAACGTTTGCTTCACGGAGTAAAAGTGAAAAATCCACTTACACTGATCGAACGTATTATACGTCCTAAAACAATTCCAACTTTGAAACGCGTTTACATTTTTGAGCCAGGTTCGCATCCATACAAAAAAAATCAAGCATTTAATAGGCTATCATCGGCCACCATCCAACATCTGCTCCAGGGAGTACGAATGAAAAAATTCACTTACACTGATCGAAGGTATTACGAGCCCTAAGAAACGCTTCTACCATAAAACATTAAAAAAAGTGTTAACCGCCCCAGACAGAGAAAAGGGCCGTCTTGAGGCTCACATTGACTCCCCATCCGGATAAGGCAACAGAGTAAGGATAAACCACATCCAAGGCAACCTCGGGAACAGTCCAGTGTACACAAGGTCTGCAATAAAAATCCTAGACACGGCTAAAGCAAGCTTCAACTACACCAAACGAACAACGAGGTCTGTTTTAAATGTTAGCTAACATGCCATTACCAAACGTTAAGTTTAAAAAAGTGTAAACTGAGCTCAAGCTTGATTCACAGCGAACTAAATGACATTTGTAGGATTAGCAATACAAAATCTGTTGTGAGATTGTGTGAATTCGGCTAACCAAAACCAAATTTTTATTTAAACTTGGCGCTTATTTATGGGAGGCTCACTTCCTGAATTTATCAGTTAAACACACTAGAAAAACTAATGAAGAAAGACAGAATTTATCGTTCTAAAATGAAAATGTGTTTAAGCGCGGACAAAATATCTAAAAAGAAATTACCAGAATTGCATAAAAATTGCCAATAAATAGAACATGTTCTATTTATTGCATTTGTTGCATTTGTATTACATTGCATCAAAATCGCATAATGTAAGGCCACCTTAAGGAAACCTCTAAAGGCAAAGCAGCTAGTAGTGTAATTTGCTCTGGGTAGATCATAAGCTTGAGTCGGGGTTGAACTACGACCAAAAATAAAGTGAATATGCCGCCACCGAATTTTTGAATACAACTAATGACTAATATCAACCTATTTATATAAGGAGAATGCGGAAACCTCTGCTCCATACCGCTGTACAAATATTTTGCATGAATGTAAGTAACTCTTACCAAGTACTCAACCACTTCTACGTCATAGTTGATTAAGATGCACTGCTACTTCTGTAACCAAATAAAACCAATACCTAGAACTGTTTGTGCATTCTATTAATTATCAGCAATAAATACCATAGATGGTATAACCCAAATATTATCTCGTTCGGAATAATAATCATAGAATATAACCAAAATAAGGTTCTAATCTCTTTATATTTCAGTTATGGAAAACAATTATTTACAAATTATTACTCAATAAGTACACATCATCATACAAATTGATTCACTAATTTTATATCATTATATCTCAAAATTTAGCAATTACTTTTCATATAGATATTTAAAAATTCGCACTATGTAAGTGAGTAATAATATTCTAACAAAAACTTTATTCAGTCTTGTGTAGTACTACGATAGACTTCACACATAAGTGTAAATTCAAGTTACTTCCACATATTTCTAAACTTCAATTAGGTATACATAAGCTAACCAATGAACAAAGATTTTTTAGAATCTCAGTATTTTATTAATAACAACCAGTACTATTTAAGATGTCCAACAGCTTACAAAAATATAAATGTTGGATTCCAACTTTGTAAGCTGCCCGCAATGAAACACGTAATTGTTGTGGGAACGTGTCGCTTCAAAAAACTATATTCAAAATAACAAAATTAAATATAAGCAGTACAGTTTGTGACCATTCTGAGCGGACCTGCACTTTGACGACGTTCTAAAATACTAGAACAGGTAGAATGGCTTGCGCGGTTCAATGAGATAAAGAGCCGAACTATAAGTTTAACCAAATTAGTGGGTTCTTTAGTGAGGAACCAGACTAAGACAGGTCCTAGAAAAAAGGCAGCAGCTTTTTCGGTACTTAAAGTGGCAGAGACCATAGGGGTCGGTATGACATTCTAAAACACACTACTGCGATGTGGAAGGCAACGGGAAACCACCACATTATCTCCCAAGTTCACAGCTTACTCAAATTTGAGTACGCTGTACTGTACTTAAACATGGTGATTACTATAAACAACTACAGATATTGGTTTTGCACTACTCTCTACTAATGTTAATTGTGCGAAAGGATTTACTGGAAAACTATTAATACGGCAAATGTCTAAGTGTTAAGAAATCCTTGGCAGCCATAGGCTGCACATACTACTGAATCTCGGTAAAATAGGGCGTATAATTAGAAAACAATAGAAGGGAATCGAGCTGTATGTAGGCTGTTGTGAGAATTGCAGGGAACTGAGTAGGCTAGCTCAGAAATAAGCTAAGGTACAAGTCCAACCAGTTCCAAGACGTAAAACTCAATGACGAAAAAATAAGTGCTCTTAAATCTGATGATTATTATAAACAACTACAGGTGTTGGTTGTGAAATATTTTCAACTAATGTTGATTGTACGAAAGGGTAAATTAAAATAACTATTAATTCGATAACGGTTCAAGTGCTGGGGGAACTTGACAGCCAATGGATGCTTACCCCCTTTCACACACCACTGAATATCAGGGAAATAGGGTGTAAACTGTGAAACAATAAAAGGTGACCGAACTGCATCAAACAAGAAAGAACAGCAGCTATGTTCAAAGACAATGAACATAGATACAAGAAGAAAACTGTTCAAACCATATGTGTGGAGCACAGCACAGTACATCTATGAAATTGGGACAGTAGGAAAAGCAGACAGAAAGAGATAGAAGCCTTCTGGAATGTTGTGCTTCAGATGTATGAGGATAGTAGCATGGACAGACAAAGTTAATAACAAATAGGTTGTAGAAATAGTAGAGGAATAAAGATATCTGTGGAAAACGAAAAAGATAGGAGAAATAGATGACCAGGATACGTTATAAGGATTACTGGGTAATAGTACGGGATATATTACAAGCAGTGATAGGAAAAGATAGGTAGCGGTAGGCCGAGATCAGACTTGCGCACACAGATAGGGATATATGCTGACTGAGCAAATTTCAGGGAAATATGTAGGTTGGTTTAGACTAGGAAACAATGAGGGTACGCGTCCAACCAGTTCTAGGACTGAAGACCTAATGATGATGACAGTTTGTGAACTTACTTTAGTATCCTATGGTTTATTCATTTACAATAGTTTTATTTGCTTTTTACAAGCCAAACAGTCACATATATTTTGACATATGTCTAAAAACAAACGCTTAAAGCCAACTCTTTTTTATTTTATTTATGGATAAAGCGTGGCTAGCCCTTCAATTAAATTTAATCTATGCAGGAGTTGCCAACAATCAACGATGCACTTAGTTACCATTTCACGAATTCATGTAAACCTTGAATCCTACTAATACCATCACGAAATTGATAGATATTTCTCAATTCATCTGATGTAAACCATAACCAATAATCTTGCTGTAGATACATTTATCAATTCAGAATTAAATTTCAGACACTGAATATTTTAACATTTCATTATTCAAATTGAATTTTCCGAAATTTTGTAACATTTTTATTTTTGAAGTCGTAGTTTAATTGCATTGAATTACAAGAATAATGAGCTAAGCGTGCATTGTTCCTTAGGGATCTAATTATATTAATATATCTGTGTCGCATAAAGCTATTTCCAAGTACATCTCTGTTTGATTGTTTCGTGTTCCCCCCTCTGACGGCGCGACCACTCGGCTCTGGTTTCAACAGACAGTCGGCCGCCTGTAACAGCTGTGTTAAGATGTATTTTCGGCTGGAGGCTGGCAACCTTCGCATCAACTATTAATCGTTGGGATATCTCCTAATAACGGTTGGTAAAGTATATATTATACGAATTAATGTAATTTGAGATAATTTATTTAGCGCGACCTGTAGAATGCGACCTGTAGAATGCGACAAAATATAATTTGACAATGTAGAATGCAACGATAAAGAATGGAACAAATATAATTCGTCATCTAGGATCCAAAGAATTACCGTTATTTAGGAACAGTCGATTTGAAATTTGCCTAATAAGAAATTTGTCTGATAAGAAATTATGGAAGTTAATTTGGATGCAGTCGTTTCAAATTAGAATGGCTGGTAACTTTGCTTGAAGAACGGAAATCCCGTCTCAATTTGTTGTGAAGCGGCTAATGCAGTTTTTGGTTCGTTATTAGCTGTAAGATTTTTTTGCATGTGTTTTAAAGTTTAGAACACGTAAACTTGCTTTTATGTTTAATACACGCAAATTGTGTAAATTTCAATTAATTGTTGAGCTGGTTTTACAAGTTGTAAAACGAAATTTTGTCGAATTAGTTTTCTATAATAACATGCTTTGTTCCATATGAACCTTCGATAAGTTCAACGTATGTTTTCGACGTCATATTTTTCTGTTTTGCACAGTTGACAGATGTTGTCTTGAAAGCAAATGCTTTGAGCAGCTGTAATGCAATTTAAACAAACATGCCTATTTTTGTGATCAGCTTTATCTATACATAGATTATTAAACGTAAATATAAAAGTTTAAATTCTCATTATGTTAGGTTCTAGTAATTTGTTATCTACCTGAAAAGATCTGCCCAGGTTAGAATTTAATTCAATGTGTTATGCTTACAAATCATTATCACTTTAGTTTGTATAACAAGTTCATGTTTAAAGTAAAGTTGGTTGATTAATGAAAGAAAAAAGCAAAGTTAAAACTTTAACTTTGATGTAGTTGATTATGACAATTTTTGTTACAAGTTCCGATATTTTAAAAGAGTTTTTTTAGTAAACGTTTAGTTCAAAATCTAAGACTTTTATTTTGGTCAAATGCGATCAAATCTAATTACATAAAGCAAAAATTTTTCTGAGTAATAATTTGATGCCAATATTATATTGGAAATATTTTTTTTATTATTTCTTTATATTTTTTTATAGGACACAAATGGTGTTCTACTTTTTTATTTATTTAATCTTAGCAATTTCTTACAGGAGCTGCGTCTTATCTTAATAAGACAGGTTTTTTGTTAACGAAGGCGATCATTTTATCTTTGGGTTTCCACGTCCGCCCTTAGAACTGTGCTTTGCAATTATCGTAATTATCTCAAGACATGGTGGCGCTATATTTAATTTAGCTTAACTTTGGTTTGCAAACAGAATTCGACTCCCCCCCCCCCCCCCACTTCTCATTGTTCTACCCAGGAATAGACCCCTAGCTATGTCGGAAGACTTTGTTCTCTAGCGCCTTAATGTAGAAAAAAAAAGTTTCAGTCTTTTGTAAAACAGAAGTCGTTTCAGTGGCACCCTTCCAACGTAAGGCCTAGCAAAAATAGTTACAATTTATACCTTTCTCTTAATTATTTTTGTTAAACTACATAAAAGAAGTAACAAAATACCATGAGATTAATTTATACTCACAGTGTTAATGACGCTTAATAAAATTAACACCGTGTATTGCAGACATCATTGAAGCAAAACATAATAGAAAAAGATCTCTTTTTAAAACTAAAATGAAGTCAAGAATCTAATCACTACACGATGTTTTCCTAGTTTTACAACTTTTTTCCAACCCGGCGAAAAGCGTAATTGCTCAAGGTCATCTTCTTGGTAAGAAGCATATTCGATAGCTGCAACGATCGACGCATCGTTCTACTTATAGAAGGAGGGAGTTCCTGAAATGAATCTTATAAGAATTACTACTTGTCACCGTACAATTTGAAATGAGGCTCACAGTTTTGAAGCATAAAGTTAAATTAATTCAACAGGTAATAAATACATGAGGTAAAACAGAACTGAAAATCAATTCCCACTTAGGAATTTACAATAAGGTAATGCTTAAAATAACCTTCTATTAAAACAATAGCATAAAAATCCTTAAAAATACTATGGCAAATAAATTCGCATTACTTTTTTCTGCTCATGTGCAGACGAATTATAAGGTCTGACTTTAATATAGTTTGTGGCTGACGTTATTAGTGGATGCTAGTAAGGGAGGCCTTACATAAAATCCTGTAATTTTGTCAAAAATCTTTGTATTTTATCGGCGGTTATTCAGCTGATAATTTACAACTCAAATACACTTTTATTTTCAGAGTGTTATTAGCTGCTTGAAAACTCTAAAAAATGATCTAAACAAAAGCGCGTTACTACGATAGTCTAGCGTTTTTGAATGAATTTTTCGTGAAAATATTTTATATTGGACCATTATATTTTTGATCCGTTGAATAAGGGCCATAATGTCATATGATTAGTTATCGACTATGTTGCCAAATGTTTGTTCTTTCTACCAAGTTATGGTACACTTTCTTTTTTACTCAAGCTAGTAATCTAGTACGAATTTATTTATTTATATTTGTGGACTATATTTTCTACATGCATAGTTATGATGGCATTTTACAACTCTCTTACTTATAAACATAACAACTTAACGTAATATTTTTAGAACAAGGAATGTGCCTAATACTACTAAAGTAAAACATTTGAGCAGCAGACATAGTACAATTAAAACAAATAACAAAATTGTAACCCTAGTAGAACTTGCCTTAACGTCGTCGACAGTGACTTCTTCCGTGTGTACAAATTTTATGGGCGAAATGAATGTGCCTGCCTATGGAAATTGTGACACGCTTAGGCAGAGTCGCATTGTTTCCACCACACCGCTATAATTTAAATCCAGTTACGCTTGTGGTGTTGTGGTTTGTCTGGGGACACCTTGTTAATACTTCCTAGCAACAGAAATAACATTTATTTACAAGTTATATATATACGAATTTATTATACATTAAAAGTAAGCCGCACAAAAAGGATTTTTACAGAAGTTATTGTATGCGTAACTATTACAAATGTCTTTTAACAATGTTCCGTTTGTAGACTATAGTTTAAGTTAACTTTTTATTAGAGCATTAAATGTAGCTTGTAGGTCAATTTCCATCCATCGTGTAAATAATATAATCTATGGTTTTACCGCGAACAACTTTCACGTGCTTTGTATTATGTGCCGCACTGATGTTCAATAAAGTTGTAAGAAGTCAGGTGTTCGTAGCTATAAACGTTTGAGTTCCGCAAACGGTCGACCACTTGCTTAATGTCCATCACTGCCGCCACTGAAAGTTGCAGTTTATTACTAATCAGTACTTGAAAGTTCCACATATTTAAAATTGCTCATATTTATACGTTCACTTTTTCCGCAATCTGTGGCTATCTAAACACCACAAAACAAACACTGAAAGTACTTTAGTTTGGAAAGTTGCTGGGAGTGGTTCCATGTTGCTGCTACATGACGAAGACCTAGATCTGTGTTGTGTAAAGGATGATGAGCGCGCATCGTTAAACTGAACACAGTGCCACACCAAGCGGTGGTGATTGGGATAAGTTTTCCATGTTTCGGTACATTGCGGTTGGTAGACTGAGATGCTGACATAAGGGCTACGTTATTGGTTGTTAGAAATTGAATGAGTTGTTGGCGGAATGTCCCCAGTTTTCGCCCTCGCGTGCATGTTGACGTCACATGCTCTAGGAGGTGGTCCTGGAGGCTTCGGAGATGAAGCTGATCCTAGCTGGGTTGTAGCGGACTGTTGCGTCCGTAGTGTGGTTAAAGAGTTGACTTCATTTTATCCCGTAGATTTGGTGGTCATGACAACATAATTTGGAAGAAAACCTTTAGCGCATGAAGAGTTGGCGACCTTCGTCTTGCACTATTCTAAAATTCTCTCCAAGGAGTTTGGTAACTACTTAAAAAGAGAATAATTAGGAAATAATTTGCTGTAGCGTTTGGAGCTCCTTTTATATCCAGGGTTTGCTTGTATTGTACGTTCAGACGGTTTTATTATGTATTTCTAAGAGTGTCTGACGATTCCATTATTGTTTGAGGGATGTTTTAAACGTGCATGCTATTTATTTACATGCTGCGTGCATGCGTGCGTATTGGATAGTTAGAAGTATGGTTGTTTGCATACTCCTACAAGCTGTTTTAGACTTGTGTAGCTACCAACAATTTCAGTTTTAGAATTGACGACGTGAAGGTATTTCTAGACGAAAGCATTGTAGCCACAACTCAAAAGCAATTAGCTAATTGTATGTTACCCTATTTTTATCCCTTGTTAATTCCCCGCTCGATTAAACTGTTAAATAAAATTGTTCATTCATCATTAATAATTAGTACGCTGTCTGATGATTCCTCAACTTAAATCCAATTTGCTTTGAAACGTAAAGTTTATTATGCAATAAATTAAATAGTTTACACATGCTGTTTACAATAAGTACGTTTTCTACAAATTTTCATTCTGAACTTATTTATTTCGAAGCAACAAATTTATGCTATAATTAAATAGTTCGTGTCATGTTTCTAGGTAACGTTCAATTTGTTAAACATTACAACCGCGTATAATGGGTTTTCTCTGTTGTTTCAAATTAACGACTTGTTAAAATAAGGTCGCGCACTATTCGGTATAAGTCGGGTTTTACTTGTTTTGTCGCGTTTCGATAAGCGCGGATGTTTGCTTTTCGAATTCGTGTTACTTTGAACTCATTTTAAAATTGGTCTCTGTAGCATATGCGTTGATGCACTTGTAGAAATTACTCGTTGAGTTACTTCAAAAGGAATACACACTTTGTTTTTTTATTCGACAGGTGGCTTGCGTGTATTGGTAAGTTTTCCCGCGTTTACTCATTCTAATCCAATTTTCTTTTTAGCTTTTCTTAGCTGGAGGCTAAATTGCTTGTTCCGTAGCCTGGTTATTCTTTGGTGTAGATCAACTCATTTTGAATGTAGGCCGCCGTTACAATTATAGTAGTAACATGATTGTTGCTGACTACCGCTTCGATGCTGTGCTAACTCGCTGCGAGGGCTGACCAGATAAGTATCCTGACACCCGTATATGACTTGTTTTCTCTTTCTAACATACGCTGGGATAAACCCAATTTAAAATTATGTACGCCACTATTCCTAAACCCAATTTGAAAGTAGATACGCTAATGTTTGTTACGCTGAAATCCTTATTAGAAAAGTTCTTAAATTTAATGTTTGCTTTTAATTAACCATTCGCTTTTACGAAAGTAACCGCATTATTAATTTTTTTGTGTTACTGATTAGAGTTATAAGCAATGTTTCTTATGGTAAAACCCTTACGAAAAGGTTTTTAAATTTAATGTTTGCTTTTAATTAATCATCGGCTTATACGAAAGTATCAGCGTTATATTATTTTTTTGTTACTATTTAGATGTATTGCCTGTTTGCTACGAATTGCGCACTTCGTGGAACAATTATTGAATTTGTCAATAGAGTAAAATTGCTTTATTACATAGTAACCATATTTCATTTTTGTTTTGCTGATTGGATAGAATTTCCTATATTTGTGTTTTTTTGATTGTAAATAGAAAATCGTTGGCGATGTATTATTTTTGTGTAGATAGGAACCCCACCCCCTCCGCATTGGTTGTTAGACTGGTATATTTACGTTTTCTTCCGGTTACGTCATTCTACGTAGTATGTACTAAGTACATCATTAATAGGGAAGAAAGAGTGTGGGGATTGGATGGCATCGTTGAAGAACTTGTCGAACAAGTTGTAAGAAATATTGGAATCTTATAGTACATCAGAAGACGAAGATACCCTTGGGAATGATATGGACGTAGATAACTATGAATTTATTACTTCATTGTTTCAATATTTTGTAATGTGTTTAATTAAGAATAGCGTATATATTGCTCCATATTAATATTTCATTTAAACTTAAACTAAACTGTTACAAAATAGAGTTCAATAACCCTCGATGTGTCCTTGAATGCATTTATTTAAAAACCACAATTTGATAAAAGAACGTGAATAAAAAACGACGTAAACATTGATACATTTCTGTTATTACAAACAGTACAAGTAATATTAATATCAAATACATTACACAGGAACCATCAATCTTTTGAAAAAAAAAAACTAAGCGTTTTATCGGAGCATTATAAATCTTCATGTAATTTTCATTAATACATATTAATTAAAGGCTATGTTTCGTCGAAACCTTAAACTTTTTGTAAACTAAAGCCCAATTTAATCATATGAAACTTAAAACCAAAGTAATATTATTTAATCTGCAATGAATATGAAAGAACACCTACAGAAACCAATTTGAGAAATCAATGCACTTACCTTTATTCTTGTTTTACATTCAAATAATGTTTTTGAATGCGATAATGCGTTACTTAATGAATTAAGGTTTGCTAACATGAAGTATACGAATCAGGCATTTGTATTGTTAAAGAATATATCAATGTCGATTAATCTTCAAATTTTGTAACTAATCTATTAGTGAGCGCTGTAAATCTCCCGTAAGTACATACGCCTTCTACTACCTACAAACCCCAAACGGCATATGGAACAATAATTAAAACTGCTGTTACATTGATAAGGGTTTTAATGATTAAGTCTTCAGCATACATAACGAAACTACTAAAGAATTAATATCAGTTTAATTACGAACGAAATCTATTTAAAATTAAGACAGTTTGAATAATTGCACAATTAACTTTTTGTATTTAGTCCGTAAACAACCCGATCGATAACTAATTTGTGAAACGAAAAGTGTTTTGTAGAATTTATTGTATTACTAACAGAGAATATGAAATTAAAATATAATGCGCTTATAACATTCAACCGAGTCGATACACTATCATGAGATTATTGGAATATGCGTTTTAAACAGACAGACAATTTATGTGACTATAGTGTTTCGCGTATGTGATGATCTCACCTCCCAAAGACTGTCCGTGGTGTGATTTTTTGCTACCAAAAACAATTTATAATTACAGAACATGGCCATGTACGCAAGAACATCTGTGGCATATAATGTATGTACTTATTCTGCAACCTATAAGTACGAATTAATATGTCGTCACGTACCAACGAACGCCCTTTTGCGTGCTTCTTATGTGCTTATTCTGCATCTTGTAAAAGTAAGTTGCTAATCCATATACGTACCCATATAAAGGAACGACCATACGCATGCACTTTATGTTATTATGCTGCGTCTCGTAAAAGTCACTTGAAAATTCATATGCGGTCCCATACAAACGAACGTCCTTTCGCATGCAATGTATGTAATTATGCTGCATCTTATAAAAGTAACTTGCAAACTCATATGCAGTTGCATACAAACGAACGTCCTTTCGCATGCCAATTGTGTAACTATGCTGCACCTTTTAAAAGTAGCTTGATGCGTCATATGCTAGCCCATACAAACGAACGTCCCTTCGCATGCAATTTATGTAATTATTCTGCATCTCGTAAAAGTTGCTTGAAAAAACATATGTCGTCCCATACTAACGAACGTCTATTCGCTTGCATTTTATGTAATTATGCTGCTTATTTTAAAAGTAAGTTGGACACTCATATGCAGTCTCATACAAACGAACGTCCTTTCGCATGCAATTCGTGTAATTATTCTGCATCTTATAAAAGTAACTTGGAAATTCATATGCGGTCCCATACAAATGAACGTCCTTTCGCATGCAATTCGTGTAATTATTCTGGATCTTGCAAAAGTAACTTGAAAATGCACATGCGGTTTCATAATAACGAACGTTCATTTACTTGCAATTTATGTAATTATGCGGCAACTTTTAAATGTAACTTGAACATTCATATGTGGTCTCATGCAAACAAACGTCCTTTCGCATGCAATTCGTGTAATTATTCTACATCTTCTAAAAGTAACTTAACAATTCATATGCGGTCTCATACTAACGATCGTCCATTCGCATGCAATTTGTGTAATTATTCCGCATCTTATAAAAGTAACTTAAGAACTCATATGAGGTCTCATACTAAAGAACGTCCATTTGTATGCAATTTGTGCGATTATGCCGCATCGCAGAAATGTCATTTACAGAAGCATGTGTATTCGCATACTAACATTCATTGAAATGCAAAAGAAATAACTATTTTACATCGTACAAAAGTGTCTTAAAACTATGTTTTCACATGCTATGTTTGCATTGTGCATATCCAAATTGAAAACACATACCCGTTCCCATAGTAGAAAGTGTCCATTATGTGCAATTTGTGTGATTAAGCATCGAAAAAATATATTCTACAAAAACATTTGTGGTTGTATACTGACAACTTTTAATTTTGCATAAAATTTGTGTATTAATTATTGGGCATTCTGTTTAATCCCTTACTTAATGCCTCAATCGTTTATATCTCCTTACATACTAACAAATGCTGCATATAAATATTAATTACCAACTGCTCCGTCGTACGGATATGTAAAGACACCCTATAAATGTTCTAGCTTCCCACTTATTAAGTGATTTAACAGCTCAACTGTCGTTCAGTTGAATAAATACCTATTTTAAATATCCAATAAAATTTCAAAGTTCTTAGTACATCGTTAAATACGTAAGATTAAAAACAAACCCGCGTTATAAATTTCCTCAAATAAGTTAAACACCTGCATCAAATACTTCTATGGTTATCGTTAAAAGATTAAAATGGCTGATTATAATTTCTTTGAAATACGTTTCAACCACCGCCATAGTAAAATAAAAACTTTTAATAGTTCATTGTCTAGAGTCTAGACTATTACTGACAAATTTTCTCAAAGCGGTATTTTGTTTTCTCGCAGATGTGCACGTGTACGAGCAATAAAGCTGTTCCCTTGTTAGCAACTCTTGGGAGCCGTTATGTTATCTCTTGGTTGCAAGCCGTGTTCTACAAATGCTTCGCAGCTGCTTTATTGAAATGACCTGCAGGTGTTGTTCTCAAAATACGTACATTTTGTGGTTGGCAATTGTGTTGAAACGAAAACACGTTGTTTTCTAACCGAATAAATACAGAATATGCATTAATAGGCTCTAGGATTTTATACAGAGTTCTTTACCGTATAGGAACTTTGTAACGTCGCGGTGCAATTTAAGATGATTTGTTTTACTTCTGTGATTACTACATAACATAGTCTAGTGCAATAGTTTCGTAGTGTATCCAGTTCACCGGCAGGTGCATATGCACTTTTCAGATCTATTACGATGTAGGCAGATGTAGGCAGCTACCCTTCCTAAGATACAGTTACTTTGCTTTTTCTCGATGCTGTTATGAATACTAGCCACTTATATTATTGGTTGATAACCACGTACATTTATGATTGTATAAACTATTCTTATAATTTATTTGTATGACTTTTATTTACTTATTTATTTGTTCTATGGGCAAACCCCATTTTGCAATTAAATGAAATAATAGCATTTCATTAACTTATACACTGTAGTACCTATGGGATATGTGTACTAATCATGCAGATATGCAAGTGATAATTAAATTAAAAATAATTTTTGTAAATAATAACTGTCACAACTTATATGACCATCTCTTTTATGCGTTGAAGTTTGTTTTGCTCCGACGAAGTCAAAGTGTGCGATGTGTAATGCTTTTCTTTATCTTTTATTTATTATATAAATGCTATTAATTACCGGTAACACAAAAACGTTTCAAGTAATCCAAGTTTTAACTTATCTAATTATTCTTCCATTTGGTTTTTAAATTTTTATGAATAGCCTAAATACTACTTCAACAATTGTTTGATCTACATACGAACGTTAGGCTCATCGCAATATATACGCGGAATGTTCCATCGTATGACTTCAAAAATATAGCTGGAAATAAATTTTTAATGGGAATAATGTTTCGTATATTTAAATGCATTTAGTCAGGTAGGAAAAGGACATCTGGTGCTACGAATTGTAGATACGCTAATAGGCAATCGTTGTCTACAAGCTTGCTTCGCCATTTATGTAAGAAATAATTTTCATAGCAAAGTATAATGGTAGAGAGCCAAGCAAAGCTTGAAGTTACCTAACGATCTTTAGCCGTATATTGGAGTATAATTCAATGCTTTCCCGTTACAATGATTGAGCGCCCAATTGAGCATTTGCGTGCACAGATGCGTCGAACGCACATTTCCGTTGTGAATACATTTCTTGTGCTTGGAGCTTAAAATCAAACCGACCCTTGTCCCTGAAGCTTCGACCATTTATTTTGTGCATGAAGCTCAAACTGGAAAAGTAAGGTTAGGTTTGTTCGCATTGTTTATAGAATTTGGTGTTCTCAGTTCTCAGGTATGCATTTTCGAATAATCATGAATAAAGCTGGCTCATCCACTTCTAAAGACAAGACAATATTTTAAGATTGCATGGTGCTGAAAGTGATACCACATACGAGATTCGTTTAGGCAGTGATCATTTTGAAAAGACTTGTAATGGTAAGTTCCTGAAATTTGATGATAACAATTTCTAAGTAAATTTCGTGTTTTCGAGCAGATATGGAATTTGCACATCGTTAACTGCTGGATGTGACAGAGGAGAAGCAAACAGAGCAGGTAGAATTTAGTGGTAAGAATATTAAGCAGTTGCAGGATATTTATACTTATCAGAATTTTATTATGCAGATGAAATTAATTGTAGGGAGAAAACTCAATCTCTTGAAGCCTTGATTATGGCAGAAAGTTGTCAAACACACATATGGAGCCATGATGCTGTATTATGTTTAATTAATTCCATGGAAGGAAACATGGATTGCCTTTATCGTCCAAAAAAGAAAAAAACATGTGTGGGATAATGTTGCAAATGATATTCTAAGTGCAGGATTTGACTATTGTGCCAATGCATGTTACAATAAATTGCGTAGCCTGGTGCGTAGTTACAAATCTACGAAGGATAGGGGAAACAAAACGGGTAGTGCAATTACACGATTTTTTTACTTTGACAGGTTAGATGAGCTTTTGGGCAACAAGCTATCCATTAAATGTTCACATGTGCCTTGGAGTCCAGTGCTGATAACACTATGCCAACATTAAATTTTATTGTACGTAACAGCAACAGTGAGTCTGAGGTCCATACTGACAGTAATATTGAAGTTGTTGCCCAAAATGTAGATAAGTCCCCCATAACAACACCCCCTGCAAAAAGAAGACGATTTTCCTTCGAATTGGCAAAGCAGCATCGATATGATGAACGGATGCAGTTAGAACGAGAGAAATTAGATATTGAAAAAAGAAAACTGAAGGCACTTGAATCTTTGATTGAAAAATTATAATCTTATTTTGTATTGTTTTTTATGATTAAATATAAGAATATTTAATTTCAGGTTATCTTTCTTTTGTTAGTTATAACACTCCAAAACCAATAATACAAATGAGAATATATTTACAAATATGTTAATATCACTTACAGCATATTGTATGAATTTGTAGCAACAAAAACTTCAAAAATTTAAATAAGAATTGCTTTGAAATGTTATATTGACCAAAATTCTAACATACAATAAAAAACTGACATTGTAGAGCGCAAAGTACAGAGTTAAATATTTACTTGCCTTCTAAACTTAAAACTAAAAACACAAACAATTTTGTTATAAATTTCATTATTTTTATATTTACATTTAACTATGTTACATACTAATACTTTCCTAAATATATATTTTTTACAGTCTTTGTGAAACAAACATAAATCTATCAGTATCCAAACATTTCATTGAAAATCTGCATTCGACATATATCATGGTAAAAATTTTCATCTGGACGATAGTTACAATTTAAATCTTCATCAATATTTGGTATAGGAAATATTGTATGGTCTTTGCCGAGAATGCATATATTGTGTATTGTGCAACAAGCCATAAGTATTTCAGAACATGTCGAAATATTGATACTTGACAAGAACTTTAGTCTTCGACATCTACCCTTCAACGGTCCAAAAGCTTGTTCTACAACAATCCTTGTAGATGAATGTTTGAAGTTGAAGATTTTTTGATTTTCACTCAAATGTCCATTGTCCCTAAATGGGTAATAAGCCAATTAGATAAGGGGTAAGCAGAGTTTCCAATTAAATGGTATTCACCAAAGTAATTTAGGTTCTGTGCATTTGCATAGATGCGTGAGCGCCGAAGAAATCTGGCATCATGTAGCGATCCTGGGGAGCCACAAACCGCATCAGTGAATAGTTTATTGTGTGTAACAATCCCTTGTATAATTAAACTGCTATAATTTTTTTTATTAATATACGATTCATGATCTCTTCTCTGCTTGGTAATCTGTACATGACAACAGTCAATTACAATTATTACATTTTTTCTGAAACGTTCAGATATTTCTTCTATTTCATTCTCGTTTGGCCAGCAAATATACAGATTGCTTAGACTCAAAAAAAACTTTAACACCCTCTGCAAAGTTCGATGACCCGAACTCATACCTTATACCAAACCGATCAGCAATCTGTCGAAACGTCTCAGTGTTGCTCAAATATCACAATGTTAATAACATTGCTTTCTCAGCTGAAATTTTTTCTGAACCAAATCCATGTTTTGGTAGGTATGCGGTTTGTTGCAACACTTCTAAAAGACAAAGTTATAAACCACATTAAATTAATATGTAAAACACTACTTGTTGCCAATTAATCGATATACAGTTATTTTATTCAGACGGAAGTGTTGCTGAAATTGCTTGTCATCATACAAATGTGTAGTGACTTCAACAAAATTCTTTATTTTTTGCTTTAACTCGTTTATTTGCCACATCATTTTCCGAGTCGGACTCTGAAGTAGATATGTCTGGCATACTGTTTGCCAACTGCTCTACCACCGCTACAAGTAATTAAATTATAAATAAGAGCATTAAAGGATATACTGTTTACCTCTTACACATAAGCGATTTTTATGTTTGTCAAAGTAAGGTTAGACTCGCCAGACTGCGTTCACGCATTTAAAAAACCTTCCACTTACGGGTTCGAGCTTCAAACACTTGCGCACCGAACCCAAGTGCACGAAGCCCATTTTCTAATATAAGTAGAAAACACTCCTTGTCGATTGAAGACTTGAACGATGGTATCATACTTAAATTCTTATTTTATCATCCATCTTCTCATTAATAAGTAAGACCTAATCACTTATCAACAAAAAATAACATAATCCTTGAATTTGAGGTTTTAATTTGCAATGTTCTATTTAAAATTTTGTAGAATATTTGAAATTAAAGTTACAGATCTCTGTAATTTTACCCTATGATTTAGTTTCATAATCGCTTTAAAGATTTCGCTACTGGAAATATAAAATATCCACAAACACTAAAATAAGATGGGCACGTTACACTTCGTTTATTCTCTCAAGAACTTGAATCAACGGTCATATCGACAAAATATATTCCAAATAAATTCTGTTTTATTTGCGACATTTCATAGACATTCTTTGTACATATAAGCATGGTATTATACTAGGCAAAAATAAATTCCACATTAAAGTTAACTACTTTAGTGGTTCAATACATATTGTGACATCTACTCAAGAGTGGCGACATTTCTGGATGAATAGGGCAATAGTTTACTATTTTATCTTAGCTGCAACTTCTGACTTGTAGAAACGCCGCCTGAAGACCGAGTTCAAATAACTATATATAATATACAATAACATTTTGTATTTAATTCGTTACCAATTACATGTAATCGACCCAATCGATAGTTAATTCTGGAGTGAAAATTATTTTGTAGAATCTGTTGCATTACTAACAGAGAATGTGAGATTAAAATAAAATGCTCTTTGCATTTAACCAAGTCGACGGAATTAGTGGACGATTAGTGAAATATGCTTTTTTGATAGACAATTTGTGCGATTATTATGCTTCACGTATGTGATCTCATCCTCAAAGACTACCCAGTGTATGACTTTTGTATCACCAAAACAAGACTACAATTAGATTAAACGGTCACATACTAAAGAACATCTGTGATTTGCAATTTATGTAATTAATCTCCATCCTATAAGAACGCATTAATATGGCCTCACATTTTAACGAACGCTCACTTACATGCTTTTTATGTACATATTCAGCACCTTTTAAAAGTACGTTGATAATTCATATGCGAACTCATACTAATGAACGTTCATTCCCGTGCAACTTATGTAATTATTCTGCATTTCGAAAACATGATTTGAAAAGTCACATGCGGTCTCATACTAGTGATCGTCCATTTGCATGCAATTTATGTAATTATGCTGCAACTTCTAAAGGTATTTTGAACATTCATATGCGAACTCATACTAATGATCGCCCATTTCCATGCAATTTCTGTAATTATGCTGCATCTAGAAAATGTAATTTGAAAGCTCATATACGAATCCATTATAATGATCGTCCATTTGTATGCAACTTATGTAATTATGATACATCTTTTAAACATAATTTGAAAACTCATATGCGGACCCATGCTGACGATCACCCATTTGCATGCAGTTCATGTAATTATACTGCTTTTTTTAAAGCTAAGTTAAAAATTCATATGCGGACCCATACTAATGAACGTCCATTTGCATGCTTTTATGTGATTATGCTGCATCTTGTAAACGTAATTTGAAAACTCATTTGTGGATTCATACTAACGATCGCCCATTTTCTTGCAATTCATGTAATTATGCTGCAACTTCTAAAGGTAGTTTGAAAACTCACATGCGGTCCCATACTAACGATCGTCCATTTGCATGCACTTTATGTAATTATGCTGCATCTTGTAAAGGTAATTTGAATGCTCATATCCCGACCCATACTAATGATCGTCCATTTTCATGCAATTTATGCAATTATGCCGCATCTTCTAAAGGTAATTTGAAAGCTCATATGGGAATCCATACTAAAGATCGTCCATATGCATGCAATTTATGTAATTATGCTGCATCTTGTAAACATACTTTGAAAACTCATATGCGAACCCATACTAATGATCGTCCATTTGCATGCAATTTATGTAATTATGCTGCATCTTATAAACCTAATTTGAAAACTCATATGCGGACCCATATTAACGATCGTACATTTGCATGCAATTTATGTAATTATGCTGCATTTTTTAAAGATAAATTGAAAATTCATATGCGAACCCATACTAACGATCGTACATTTGCATGCAATTTATGTAATTATGCTGCATCTTTTAAAGATAAATTGAAAATTCATATGCGAACCCATACTAATGATATTCCATTTGCATGCAATTTATGTAAATATGTTTCATTTTATAAAAATAGTTTGAAAATTCATATGCGAACCCATACTAATTAACCTCCATTTGCATGCAATTTATGTAATTATGCTGCATCTTGTAAAGGTCGTTCGAAAATTCATACGCGAACCCATATCAATGATTGTCCATTTGGATGCAAAATTTAAAAAAATTGGCCGTTATATTGGTATTTAATTTCTGAACAATATTGGACGTCTCTTGTTTAAACGATTTTAAAGATTTAGCACAGACGCAAGGTTATATCAAGTTATCAGCGATTGTTTTGATCCTAGAACAACCATCAAGTCAAAAACATTATGGTAGTGCGCATTTTAGGTGCATGAGAAGCATATAAAAATTACAATAAGATGTCGTTGCTTTTCACAAAAGGCTGTAGTGGTACATTTAACGTTGTGGAATTTTTATGCTTTTGACATAATTTGATTAATATTGGACCGATTTTAATGATTCCAAATATTTGAACTGCTCAAAAGATTCTGAACAAAAATGCATGTCTTGGACTTCGTCACAAAGCTAAATACTAACCCGAATGCAAAGTTCTTATTCAGTTTATTTTTGCCTACTGAATTACGAGAGTTAAGTGTTTGATGTGGTCATACACTTAAGGGTTCACTAATATATAAGTTATTTTATTTTTAGATATTTTTTAATTAGCGCACAAAGTAGATAGTTTTTATTTGTTAATTAATATTCAACAACATTTTTGAATGCAGTGTAATTGAAAGGTAGATACCGATAATTTTATTCAATTTGTATGTCCTTCATTATTGTGCCACAACTTGGTAGATTCTTATTATTACATGAAGATTTGTATTGCTATATTATAATAAATAGAGGCTCAACTTGAATTTTCTACAAATAATACGTAATTTTTTAAAATAATTATATTTATTTTTGAAAGTTTACACTCGATAGCTATTACAAATAATATGTGAAGGTTTATCAGACGTAATCCCAAGCTATTCTGTTTGCGTCCTAAATAATAAAACATCCAACTGTTATCACATATAGTTGGGACCAAATAAGCTTGCGTGTGACACATCGCAATACATAGAAAGAAAATACAACTATAATATAATATATGTTACCTGTGTTTACTAATCTCACGGTTATAAAACAGGATAGTTACAAAAAGGTGCGAAATAAGTTAGTCGCTTCCGAAAACGATTTTCAAAAAAGAATTTTTTATATGCGTAAGAACATTACATCACTGAAATCGTACATATTTTGAGTCTTAAATCTAGCGCTACTCTATATTATTTTTATCTAATGCTTTTGAAATACGTAACTACTCCAGCCTTAAATGAGAACTATTGGGAACCAGAGTTCCAAAGTTCAGGAAAGTTTCTCATGCTATGTTTTGTGCTATCTTCGTTTACATTTTTAGCTAAGGTAAAGTGGGGTAAATGTGTACCACAATTTTTAAGTTCATTTAGGTCCGGTTTTTCAATTCTGGTTTAAACTGAGTTTTACTGAACCAAGTTTATTTTCTGATCTCAGTTCAGCCCGTTGTCGGTATTTTAAACTTCAGTTTAGCTGAACCTAGATTTTATTTTCTTAAAATTGGGTTGGTAGGAGATTTACCAAACGCGACTGCGTTAATAGTTTGACGATAATTTTGTTGTTGTTGACATACTGAATTGTAATTCTTTTAAATTTAATAAACATTATTTAAAAATGGATAATGCTAAAAGAGCAACAAATTTTAGTAGAGCAGAGGAGCAACTATTGGGCCATATTTTAGTAAAACACCATCTACTATATTTCTATATTACTTATTTTGTTGAAATTACATAATTTTAATAATTGTAGATAAATCGTTAGTGGCAAAACACCGAAAAATATTGGAATGTAAGAAAACGGATGCTGTTTCATTACAAGCTAAAGAAGCAGGGTGGAAATTGCTAGCTGATGAAATTAATGTTAATAGCAATACTTTTCAAAACCACTTAACTCTTCATCGGAAATACGAAAACTTAAAAGAGCGATCCAAAGAAGCATTTTCTGATGAAAAATGTTACAACCTAGGTACAGGAGGAGGTTCTGCATGGGTCGTTAAAATTACCGAAACGGATCTGCACATTAAGGAAATGTTAGGTGCACAAGTGACAGGCCTATAATCAGAATTTCATGATGATGTGGAAGGCAGCGCGACTAAAGGTTTATATTATATTTTATTACGCAAAAAAGTTCTAATAATTATTTCCTATCTCAGAGCAAATAATAAATCACGTTGAAGGTGACGACGAAAATGAGTAGTGGAATTCGCTTATGAATCACAATTCTCCGATACACATACCACTGAAATCGTTGGATGCAGTAGTGCAACAGTTTGTAAGATATTTTATATATATATATATATATATATATATATATATATATATATATACATTTAATAATAAAATATTTTTTTCCGTAGCAAGTACAGTACCTTCAACAGGAGCACCTAGAAATACATGGGCAACTTACACACCCAGCATGTTACAAAAACCTAGGAGCATGCAGTTGATGCCAGCACCATTACAACACAAAATAAGTAAGCATTCTCAATTTGTATTTAAAAAATTACTTATACAGTATGTTGTTTTTAAGTAATTGAAGAAACTTAGAGTGGGACAAAGAAAATAAAGAACCTTCTGCAAAACAGAATATCCGTAATAGGCCAAATACAAGTATGTAAAATCATTTTTTTACTCTAATATTTAACTGTATTTACTGTACATAAGCTCCACAAGAACTAAGCGGAACAATACAAGTAGATGCCTGGAATTCTGTTGCAGAAACAAAATTAGAATTAATAAAAATGCAGAAGCGAATTTTAATAATGAATATGGAGCATAAAAGGTGGAACATGCACTGAAAGTGCAGCATTTAAAAGAAGAATATGAATTAAAATTAAAATCGCTCCAATTAGATATTAAGATAAAGGAGAAGCAACTTAAAGAATGTTAAACAATATTTTGTATTTACCATTATGTACCTATATAGAATAACTTATAAAAGTGTATCATTAGTGTTAAATAGTTACATGATTTACAAGGCCGTAGGATGTATGGTTCAAACGCTGGATTTTTTCAGTCACATGATTACAAAGATCCTCGTTTATTTCATTTGAAATTGTCAGCGACGTGTTTCTACACATAAAAAGACAATCACAATATCATTTACAATTCTACTCCATGCTTAATTATAATCAAAACAGAACTGTTTGTCTTTGAGTATAGCCTGAAATTGACAAGTGACTGCATAGGTTCAGCGTTTCAACTACATGTTATTGATGTATAATAATGTGTATTATGTTTAGGTTGTAATTTTTTGGGTAAGATTTGTTTTAGTGTTCTTAAAAGTTTCTGTTATTATTTACTTACGGGTTTTGTATTATGTATTTACTTAAAATCTTCCTAACAACTTTATATTTCTTTATACCTGTTTATTAATAAAACATTATCAGAATTTAATTTTATTTTACAATATTTGTGTACTATAAATTACATACAATCAAAATATACAGTATTTAATACCTACCCACTGAGCAAAAAACAATACTTGAATATTGCAACAACATTACAGTGTAAAGTAGCAAAAATACATTATAAATTTAACGTTATGTGCATGTCGCAGCGACAATGCAACTAACTTCACAATTATAGAATTATGCAATATTGTTGCAATAATCTGTAATGCTGCATGCTTAGTGGGTATTAAACTTAATTACCTACGTGTAAAATGCTAATTAAACTAATCTCTAAAAACTACTCATTAAATAAATTGTTTCTCTTAAAATTGTTAAGATGTATATTGAATCGTGCGCAGAACCCGGCTAAAGTGCTACTATATTTTGTATTCTTAAATCTGATCCAGCAATAGTTTGAACATTAAAAGAAAAAAAAATTCCTATTTCTAAGCGTTTCCGCATTGTCGCCCCCGGATAATTGAATCTTAACGTGGGAACAATCAAGAGCACCTATACATCTAAGAAATCTAGCTATATTAAAGAATTCTTGACGAATTTTCAATATTTCCTGATTAGTGCTTGGCATCTTAATATAGTGTGGGCGTAGTTGTGCTAAAGCACGAGAAATTTTATAAATTGCCTTGCTTGTAGTACTCATGAATTCCCATAAAATCACCAACAGCAATAAGAAAGGATCATGTAGCATAAAATCGAATGGTTAAGAGCACCATTATAACAGGCGAAATTGCACGATTTCTAAAAACAAATATTGACAAGTCTATACATTTTAAATGAAATATATATTACCTATTAGTATTGGAACTAATTGCACCACCAATTTCATTTACAATCCTATAAACAGTTTCTTTGGACAGGCGAAACCTCAAAAAGAAATCATAATTATCCCACCTTCAAAATGGTCTGTTCTTTCTCTAATAGTGGGTAACCTCCTTGGCCTAATCAAATAATTTAGATACTCTTTTTTATCTTCATCCTCTAACATAAAATCAGCCAAATCCAATTCCATAATTTAAAAGTAAACAACTACATATATACCTATTAACATACTGACAAATCAGAAAAGTTATTGAGGTTAGGTTTATTGGTTTAAACCGTGGACAACGAAGGATCAAGTTTAAACTAAGTTCACTCACTGAAGTGGTATTGAAAAAACTAATAAACCGCAGAACGTAGTTTTAACTATGAACTCGGTTTAAACCCCAATTGAAAAACCGGCCCTTAAACATCCAAATTTTAAAGGCAGTATTTTTAATGTCAAAGCCTGCTTGGGGTTATATGAACATAGGAGTATTATCTACTCGTATACAACATTACAGTTGCATACATTAAAAAGTTTTCAATTTACCGCTATTTTTTATTTTAAAGTCCATATTTCACACTTACCTGCAATGTGGGGTAAGTGTGTAAACAAGTTGCAATTACTACGTCAACAGCGTGGTTTTGATATGGGGCAAGTATGTAAATGTACCATATGTTAGCTCTCAGTATTTTCTTAAAAAACTTTATTAAACATTGAACTCTTACATATACGAACTTTTAATACTGAGCATACAGACCCTTTACACATGCATTGAAAAGTAATATTAGCAATAACATAAAAGGAGTATTTAATAATGAGTATTCACTTCTTATTGAATATTATAATTATCAATCCCAAGTCCAAAGCGGTGTAATCCTCTCTTTGTTACGTTTGGTTTAGGAAGTATCATTACAATGTCTTCGATTGCAATGTAACAACGCTCCTCTGGATCAGCCCATATAAAAGAATGTGAAGGATTGAGATATCTTAAAGGTATTTTTGTAATAAATTTTACTTCTATTTCATCATCGTCCTTTTTAATAGATTTAATTTGGCCAATATAATGTTTCAGAGTTTTTTTAGTCGCGCACACAAACGGTATCCAATCTTCAATATCTGGATCGGCTTCATGCATGTCTTTTTCTACTGGTAATTCATATTCTTCATAATCAATGTCATTATCGCTCTCTTCACAAACAATTTCCTTTTCAGATGAACTTTCTGGGTCAGAAATATCTATAATTTTTCTCTTTTTTGCGCTGTAACACATCATAACTGGTAAGAGTTTCTGCAGCGCTTGCTACTTTTCTCTTAGGTTTCTTAATATCATCTTATTTAGGTTGCTTCACCATACCCAAGAGGAGTTCTAAAAAAGTAACGTTTTTTTTGTATGCCGGAAGTTGAAGGCATTTCCTGAATAATTTTTGTATTTGAACCAATGGTCGAGGATGGTTCTGATTTCTTCTCTTCCGATGGAGTACTTATATTTTCTTTGTTGGGATTTTCCTTAATGCTGTTATGTCATCTTTTCAGTGCCAACGGATCGTACTGTTCTTCTGATATAACGCTAGCATTGAAGGGAAAAATACCACCCTTTATAAATCGATTGGTAATAATATTAGGGTTTATACCAGTCCATATTTTCCCAACCAGTTGACTGAAGTGTTTCTTTGGTATTCTCTGACCGTGATGGTGCCGTTGCCATTGGACAAGTTCAGCATCCCATTTTACCTTTAGTGATCGCATGACACATAAGTCAAGTGGTTGAAGTAAATGACTTGAATGAGGCGGCAATTTCAATATAACAACATTGTTTTGTATGGCACAATATTAATCGTTCATCAACATGTGATACATGACCATCACATATTAATAATACTGGTCTCGTATCACCAATTTCTTGAAGGAAGCTCCTTTCAAAATTTCTTAAAAATATGTTCGAATCCATCCAACCATTTCGAGTAGCAGCATATCTAGTGCCTGGAAAACATTTGTCCTCTGGGGCAATCCACTCGTCCCATATGTTTTTACCCTTAAATATTATTAGTGGAGATGCTTTGTGACCTTCTGCGTTTGCTGTCAATAACACTGTTATATTTTCACGCCCTGGATCTGCTGTCGTTCTTGAGGATGCACTTCCTTTTTGTCCCACGATTTTAGTTTTTGATGGATCTAAACAGAAACCGGTTTTGTCCAAATTCCAGATGCGATATGGTTTGTCATTTAACTCTAACTTTTCCAAAGTTTCTTTTAACAATTGAAAATACTGGTTTATTACAAACGGATATAAACACTTTTTGCAAGCATATTCTACTGATTGAGGCTTCTTGAGGGATAAATTATGTCTTTTAGTAAAACCCAAAAACCAGTCTTCCCCGGGTATATCATTTTTAAATGTAGTTTTTAAATCATTGCACTTAACATACTCCCCAACAATTATTATGATCTCTTGTCTACTTAGCCCCCATCCCCACTTTTCCATAGTTTTTAAATTTTGTGCCAGAATTTTCTCTTCTTGTAAGGGAATGGCTGTGCTTTCTACCTTATGCACCACTAATTTTCCCTCGTAAGCCCCTCAAGTGGTAGTTGAGGGTCATCATAGATATATTATACCTTTTGCTGGCAGCAATAATTCCATTGTTAACTTCCGTCATGGCTCGTTCTAAATGTTCTATAGTATAGGACTTTTCCCTGTTACTTTTCTAACATACACCTTTACCATGTTTATATAAGTATACCTGAAAATTTACTTGCATTAGCAACAAAATCACTGTAGTACGTTCGACGAGGTAAGTGTGTACATATTACACACATACCCCTGAAAAATAATATACACTTTAACTATGTTCAATTTTTATAGAGGAAGTGTGTAGTAGCATTGAAAAACTTCAAGTTTCTAAAGTTTTAAAAAACTAACATCATCATATTACAATTTAGTCCTTGCTTACCTATCTTATTAATACAAATTCAAACAAAGTTCCAAAATGATACTGATTAACAAGGACTTATAAGACAGTTGTCCACTACACACCTCTCACAAAAGACTGAGGTTGGATAAAAACACATTTCAATGTTAGTTACGCAGCTTATGAAGATGTTGTAAAAAGGCAACAGATGACGCTGTACGCAACGTAAGATTTTACAGAAATATTGAATAGATACACACTTGCCCCCTATACACACTTACCCCACTTCACCTTACTAACTTCTTAAAAAAATATCTATAAGTTAAATACAATATCAGTAAAATAATAATGACATACAAAATTATCGTGTAAAAGCTAACACTCCTAAAATTCACTACAAAACCTTCTGCTTTATTTAATACTAGTTTATCATTTTCCAAAACTAGATAGACCTCGTTAGGTTCATTGAGATGTATCGGATTTATTTTTAAAGGTTTAAAATCAAAGTTTGACATTTTTGAATTATTTGTATAAAATTCTAAGCGTGGTAATACTATATTCTTATAGCTAGAAATTTCATTAACAAAAGTTTTAAACACTTATTAAGTGCTTTATATTTAATTTATGATGAGACACGTTGCGTTATATCAAGTAGGAGCGAAAGATGAAAGGAACAATTGTCAAAATGATTGTTTTTTTTTATATTTTATACTCAAAAATGAATTAATGTTTTCAATAAATACCAAAAGTTATATGCAGTCTGACACGTGTTATTAGTAACATTTGGCACTAGCGAGAAACAAAACAAGAATCAAATGGTCCTCTCACCGAAGTTGAATCAACAATAATACGTCTCAATATTCATTAAGGAAATTACGCACAAATCTCTGGTGAGCCTGTCTGGAATAGAAAAATTTCTGGCAGAAGGAACTACTTTCTGGGTACAGGTATTTACCCTCATCTAGATTAAAAATCACGTAAAAAGCTGTAAGTGAACACCTTTTTCGCAAATTACATTTGTTTCCCCGTAAATGTGCTCTTGTAAGCATATTCTCATTCAAAAATTGAAATGCATTATAAAAGAAATTGGTTTGAGTGTTGCTCAATGCTCTTAAAATTGCCGTGCTTAAGTAAGTAAATTATAAAAGCTTTTTAATCACTCCACCTTCATATCATTGAACAAATTACAGTCATTGCAAGTTACGTATACAAAACCCTCAAAAATTTGAGTTGTCACTAAAGATAGTCTCACTAGCAAAAGTTGTTACGTTGAAAACCCTGCAAACAATTTTTCCTGCATTTATTTTTAAAACGCCCTAAAATTCCTCAACAAGTTCGATTTCCCGCCATTTGAATTAGTGTTATTTAATAAAATTTCTGAAGTAATTACTCTATACAAAAGCGTGCCTTATAAAATCAAATAGCTGCTTAGAAAACTTTACGTTACAAAGCAGTTGTAATAAATTCTAGCACCTGCAGTGATTACATTTTAATTAAAAGCTGCAGCTTTCTTCTAAAAGATAAGACCACTTACCACCTGCCTACATCTGCTTACAATGGACTTGTTATCTGGTATTCTGCAGCTGTTAAGATGTTACAAAGTAATAGGAATGTTTTCCTTTGTTTAAAACCCTTTGATAATTGCGTTATCTGCTTGATGGCAAGCTGCTACAGTTTGTATTTCGGCAGCTGTTGCCTGGGAATTCTACACGCATAATTTTTTGGCGATATCTTTGAAAGCCAAATTCCCTAACCCCATACATGATTCTGGCCTTATAAAATAGAGACCGTGCTTTGAAAGAGACCATTAAAGATTAACGATTGAATACCATATCCTCTTACCAAAGATACATGTAAAGTCGCTGTACTAAAAGTGCTTTCTTAGTATAAGTGAAGTTGGTGGTTCCAGCATGCAGCCAATAGAGAAATGCAGCCGCATTTTTCCAGCCCTTAAGATGAGACCAGCACGAAGCTGATTGTTCATGGTACAGTTTCTATTTCCATAATTCTTTTATGCTGCCGTGAAGAATAGACTTTTCATTTGCTGCTATTGCCTATAATTATCCGATGAATTGGCACCACCACTTACTTATAAATTTAAAACTAGTTGACACTTGATTAATTTGAGTTAGGGCGTCTAATTTTAATGTTATATTCTTTCTGAGGAGGTGCACTTCACAAAGCAGCATGTACATATAATTTAGGCATATTTCTTTTTCTAGATTTACTGTACAGTTTATGCTTAATTTTCTTTTATATGTATGTAGGTAAACTATTAAGTAAGTATTTAGATTATAAGATGTTATATATATTTTGCTTACCAATTTTTATATGTTACGACGCTTTGTTTACAATCACGATTACGCAACTTATTTGTTTTATGGATTTGTAAATATTCTTTCAAGATTCGATGTTAACAATATAGTTTTAAAGAGGTTTCCAATGTATCCTTTCTATTTCACCCACGCCCCTCTACGACCTTTTTGAGCTAGCCCAAATTCTACCTTTCTGTCCCCGTTTTGTTGCGGTGTTCGGCGTAAACGATTTCTCTACTTACTTTTACTGTTTTCTTTTGTGTTTGCGCAAAATACCGTAACAAAGTGATAACGATAACTATTGTAAAAATCTCTTAGTTGTGCAATTATTGTATATTTACTCTATTAGATTTAATAAATTAATTTTTATTAATTAATGCTCTCAACGATGGCGACAGAAATTCAAATTTTCACTAGAAAACGAGCTGTGCTAAAACGAAAAGTAGCAAATTTCCGAACCTTCCTTGACATTTTACATGCAAGTAACTCTCTTACTCACACTCAAATAACCGAATTACGTGAACGGTTAGACGACGTCAGGTGTTTACCAAACGCATTCGACGAAATTCAGACTCAAATTGAAGCTAGCGCTGAAGATTTTGAGAGTGAACTTGAACAATGTGACGTCTTTGAATAAAACTATTGCACTTGGGTGGCGGAAACAAAAACTTTGTTAAACAGCAATGTAAAACTCTCTGAAGCACATTCCGTTTCAAACCTTAATCCCTCAAACGCAAACAACTCACCTGGACAATCTCCAAAACCACCTCATTCTGTTAGCTCAAGCCCTAATTCTGTATCCAAACAAGCAACCAATGCACCTTTCGTACGTTTACCTGTCCTAGAACTGCCGCACTATAATAGCATGTTTCAAACCTAGTGGATAGAATTTCGGGACACTTTTGAAAGTATAATTAAATACAATACAAACCTCAGCGACATATAGAAGTATCACAATTTAAAATCCTCATTAACTGAAAAGGCAGTTGACGTTCTCAGAACACAAGCTTTCAGTGCCGATAATTATGGGACAGCGTGAAAAATGATATGCAAAAAATACAATGATAAACGAGGTCTTATCAAAAATCACATCAATGCTCTATTCTCCTTAGAAAACGTTCAAAAAGAATCCGCCATGCATATCAGGAAAATCCTTGATAACACTTTAGAATATTCCAAATTTCTAAACTCTTTGGTAACCCCAGAAAAACTCGGTGAAGTCATTTTGACCCAAAATCTAGTACCGTTTTTAGACCCAATAACTAAACGCTTTCGAATTCTACTTCAAATGTACTTTGTTGCAATATGTCCTCAGATCTTGCAAGTGTATAATATCAACTTGCAAAGTTTTGGGATACTCAAGAATGCCCTATCAAAAAACCCTTGACAATAGAAGAAAGTGAATGTGAAAAATCACTTCGTAACAAACACCTACAGAAATCTCGATAATCGATTTGTTGTCACTACTCTTTTAAAAGAAAACCCTTCAAAATTAGGTAATTCTTATGACTTTGCTAAACGTTCTTTTCTCTCTCTCGACAAGCGTTTAAAATCAAACGATTCTCTTCAGTAGGTATTTATGGGGGCTCCTGCTGACTCATTTCCACCAGCATCCTCATTTCCACACACATCTGGACCAATTAGTTTTCTTCGACTAGCCATTTTTCATCTTTCGAGATAGCATCTTCCGAGATAAATATATCTTGCATTTTCATCTTAGCATTCTCATTTCCTCCCACATCTGGACCAAATAGTTTTCTTCGACTAACCATTTTTCATCTTTCAAGATAAATCTATCTTGTTTGGTATCAATTAATATTAGATTTTTCTCAAAGATATAACTGGAAATAAATTTTCAATGGGGATGATGTTTCGTATATTTAAATACATTTAGTCAGGTAGGAGAAGGATATCTGATGCTACAAATTGTAAATACCCTAATAGGCAATCGTTATCTACAAGCTTGCTTCGCCATTTATGTAAGAAATAATTTTTATAGTAAAGTATTGTAGCGGGCTAATACTACCGCGTTTCTTTAATTTAAAACAAGTAATAACAAACGTCTTTATTACTTACTGTTCACAAGTCTAATTAACAGTATATGCCTTATTTATAGATGTTTTCAGTCCACTTAACAATGAAGCACTATTACACTAATGAATTTACAAGCACTAATATCTTCTTAAACTATCTTCTTTACCATAGGTTCATTAACAACACTAACACAACTATTTGGTTATACACTTCTATTTATTTATGTATACTACAAGCTGCATGCACATTAGACACAACATATCACATTTATGTACACCTTTAAAAGCTCAAAACTACTACTACTTTACAACGTTATAATTTATATACGACATTCTAGTATAGACTGACTCTTGCATTCATTAGCGGTCTTATATATACTCTGGATTACAAGGATGACTCATGCTCCCGCAATTTCTAGAAGAATTCTGGAATCCTTGAGAAGGCGCTGTGCCCCGAGCGTTTGTATGTTTGACGGGTTGCCTAATAGTGGATCGCAACAGTATGATGGTAGAGAAACAAGCAAAACTTGAAGTTACCAAACGATCTTTAACCGAAGATTGGAGTATAATTTTTGTTTGAAGACTTCATCGATGGTGTCATACTTAAATTTTTATTTTATCATTCATCTTCTCATTAATAAGAAAGAGCTAATCACGTATCAATAAACAATGACCTAATCTTTGAATTTGAGGTTTTAATTTGTAATGTTTTATTTGCAATTTGCCCATTATTTGAGATTAAAGTTACAGATCTCTGTAATTTTATCCTATGATTTACTTTCGTAATCGCTTTAAAGATTTCGCTACTTTAAATTTAAAATATCCTCAAAACACTAAAATAAGATGGTCACGTAAGGTTGTTTATATTGACAAAATATATTCCAAATAAATTCTATTTTATTTGCGATAATGCATGGTAACTGTTTGTGCATATAAACATGGTATTGTACTAGGCAAAAATAAATTTCACATTAAAGTTAAATACTTTAGTGGTTCAATACATTATACATTATTGTGACATCTACTAATGAGTGGCGGCATTTCTGTACTAATAGGACAACAGTTTACTAGTTTATCTTAGCTTCAACTTGTGAATTGCAGACGCGCCACCTGAAGACCGTGGTCAAATAACTATACATAATCATTTTGTACAAGTTCATGTAATCGACCCAATCGATAGTAAATTCTGGAGTGAAAATAATTTTGTAGAATCTGTTGCATTACTAACAGAGAATGTGAGATGAAAATTAAATGCTATTTGCATTTAACCAAATCGACAGAATTAGTGAAATATGCTTTTTTGATAGACAATTTGTGTGATTATTATGCTTCACTTATGTGATCTCATCCTCAAAGAATACCCAGTGTATGACTTGTGTATCACCAATAACAAGACTACAATTACATTAAACAGTCACTTACTAAAGAACATCTTTGACATGCAATTTATGTAACTAATCTCCATCTTATAAGAACGCATTAATATGGCCTCACATTTTAGCGAACGCTCACTTACATGCTTTTTATGTGCATATTCAGCACCTTTTAAAAGCAAGTTGATAATTCATATGTTAACTCATTCTAATGAACGTTCATTCCCGTGCAACTTATGTAATTATTCTGCATTTCGAAAATATGATCTGAAAAGTCACATGCGGTCCCATACTAGTGATCGACCATTTGCATGCAATTTATGTAATTATGCTGGAACTTCTAAAGGTATTTTGAACATTCATATGTGAACTCATACTAATGATTGCCCATTTGCGTGCAATTTATGTAATTATGTTGCATCTTATAAAGATAGTTTAAAAATTCATATGCGGTCTCATACTAATGATCGCCCATTTCCATGCAATTTATGTAATTATGCTGCATCTAGTAAAGGTAATTTGAAAGCTCATATACGGATCCATACTAATAACCGTCCATTTGTATGCAATTTATGTAATTATGATACATCTTATAAACATAATTTGAAAACTCATATGCGGACCCATGCTGACGATCGCCCATTTGCATGCAGTTTATGTAATTATACTGCTTCTTTTAAAGCTAAGTTAAAAATTCATATGCGGACCCATACTAAGGAACGTCCATTTGCATGCAATTTATGTAATTATGCGGCATCTTGTAAACGTAATTTGAAAACTCATTTGCTGACCCATACTAACGATCGCCCATTTTCATGCAATTTATGTAATTATGCTGCAACTTGTAAAGGTAGTTTGAAAACTCACATGCGGTCCCATACTAATGATCGTCCCTTTGCATGCAATTTATGTAATTATGCTGTATCTTGTAAAGGTCGTTTGAATGCTCATATGCCAATCCATACTAATGATCGTCCATTTGTATGCAGTTTATGCAATTATGCAGCAACTTCTAAAGGTAATTTGAAAGCTCATATGGGAATCCATACTAATGATCGTCCATTTACATGCAATTTATGTAACTCTGCTGCATCTTCTAAAGGTAATTTGAAAGCTCACATGCGGACGGATACTAATGATCGTCCATTTGCATGCAATTTATGTAATTATGCTGCATCTTGTAAACGTAATTTGAAAACTCATATGCCTACCCATACTAACGATCGTCCATTTGCATGCTATTTATGTAATTATGCTGCAACTTCTAAAGGTAATTTGAAAACTCACATGCGGTCTCATACTAACGATCGTCTTTTTCCATGCAATTTATGTGATTATGCTGCATCTTGTAAAGGTCGTTCGAATGCTCATATGCGGATCCATACTAACGATCGTCCATTTGCATGCAATTCATGTAATTATTCTGCATCTTGTAAATGTAATTTGAAAACCCATATGCGGACCCATTCTAACGATCGTACATTTGCATGCAATTTGTGTAATTATGCTGCATTTTTTAAAGATAAATTGAGAATTCATTTCCGGGCCCATACTAAGGATCGTCCATTTGCATGTAGTTTATGTAATTTTGCAGCATCTTTTAAAGATAAATTAAAAATTCATATGCGTACGCATATTAATGATAGTCCATTTGCATGCAATTTATGTAAATATGTTTCATCTTATAAAAATAGTTTGAAAATTCATATGCGGACCCATACTAATTAACGTTCATTTGCATGCAATTTATATAGTTATGCTGCATTTTGTAAAAATCGTTTAAAAATTCATACACCGAACCATATCTATGATAGTCCATTCGCAAGCAATTTAAAAATAATTGGCGGTTATATTGGCATTTAATTTCTGAACAATATTGGGCGTCTCTTATTTAAACGATTTAGCACAGACGCAAGGTTATATCAAGTTGCCAGCGATTGCTTTGATCCCTAGAACAACGTAGTGTCATCAGGTCAAAAACATTCTTGTAGTACCTATTTTAGGTGCATGAGAAGCATATAAAAATTACAAAGAGGTACATTTATAAACTACTATCATATTTCAAACACGCAAAACTTATTTAGGCCGGTGTGAAATTTTTGTTTTTAACATTACAATTTGATTAATATTAGACCGATTTTAATGATTCCAAATAATTTGAACTGCTCAAAAAATTCTGAACAAAAATGCATGTCTTGGACTTCGTCACAAAGTTAGATACTAACCGGATTGCAAAGTTCCTGTTCAGTTTATTTTTGTCTACTGAATTACGGGAGTTAAGTATTTGATGTGGTCATACACTTAAGGGTTCACTAATATATAAGTTATTTTATTTTTAGATATTTTTTAATTAGCGCACAAAATAGTTTTTTTTTTGTTAATTAACATTCATCAGCATTTTTGAATGCAGTGTAATTGAAATGTCGATAAGGATAATTTTATTTAATTTGTGTATCCTTTATTATTGTACAACAACTTGGTGGATTCTTATTATTACAGGAAGCTTTGTATAATAAATAGAGGATCAACTTGAATTTTCTACTAATAATACATAATTTTTTAAAATAATTGCATTTATTTTTGAAAGTTTACATTCGATAGCTATTACAAATAATATGTGAAGGTTTATTAGACGTAATTCCAAGCTATTCTGTTTCCCCTCTAAACAATGCCCTGAATAATAATCCATTCAACTGTCATCACACATAGTGGGGACCAAATAAACTTGCGTGTGACTCATCTCAAGACATAGAGAGAAAACACAGCTATAATAGAATATATGTTACTTGTGTTTACTAATTTCGCGGTTATAAAACAGGTTAGCTACAGAAAGGTGCGAAATAAGTTAGTCACTTCCAAAAACGATTTTCAAAAAAGAATTTTTTATATGTGAGAGAACATTACATCACTGAAGTGGTACTGAGCTCTACCTCTATTTATATTATTTTTATCTAATGCATTTGAAATACGTAACTCCTCTGGCCCTAAATGAGAACTCTAGGAAACCAGAATTTGAAAATCCAGGAAAGTTCTTTATTTCATGTTTTGTGCTATCTTCGTTTACATTTTTAGCTACTAACTTCTTAAAGAAATATCTTTAAATTAAATACAATTTCAGTAAAATAATAGTGACATACAAAATTATCGTGTAAAAGCCAATATTCTTAAAATTCACTCTAGGACCTTCAATTTTATTTAATACTAGTTTATCGTTCTTCAAAACTCGATCGACTGCGTTAAGTTTATTGAGATATATCGGACCTATTTCTATAGGTTTAAAATCAAAGTTTGACATTTTTGAATTATTTGTATGAAATTCTAAGCGTGGTAATAATACTATATTCTTATAACTATAAATTTCATTAACAAAAGTTTTTAACACTTGTAAGTGCTTTATATTTAATTTATGGTGAAACACTTTACATTGTATCAAGTAGGAGAGAAAGATGAAAGGAACAATTGTCAAAATGATTAATGTCAGTTTTTTTTATAATTTATACTCAAAAATGAATTTCTGTTTTCAATAATACCAAACGTTATATACAGTCTGCTGTGTACATATGTTATTATTATCATTTGGCACTATTAAGGAACAAAAAAAAAGAAACAAGTGGTCCCCTCACCGAAGTTGAATCAGCAATAAGGAACTAGTTTCTGTGTACAGGTATCTATCTTCACCTATATCACATCACGAAAAAAGCTGTAAGTCAACACCTTTTTTGTAAATTACATTTGTTTCCCCGTAAATGTGCTCTTGTAAGCACATTCTCATTCAAAAACTGAAATGCAATATAAAAGAAATTGGTTTGAGTGTTGCTCAATGCTCTTAAAATTGTCGTGCTTAAGTAAGTAAATTATAAAAACTCTTTAATCACTCCACGTTTATATCATTGACCAAATTACAGTGGTTGCAAATTACGTATACAAAATCCTCAAAAATTTGAATTCTCACTAAAGATTTTCTCATTAGCAAAAGTGATAACGATAACTATTGCAATAAACTCTGCAATTATTGCAAATTTACTCTCTTATATTTAAAAATTAATTTTTATGAATTAATGCCCTCAATGATAGCGACAGAAATTCAAATTCTCACTAGAAAACGAGCTGTGCTAAAATGAAAAGTTACAAATTTTCGAACTTTCTTTAACAATTTACATGTAAGTAGCTCTCATACTCACACTCAAATAACCGAATTATGTAAGCGGTTAGACGTCAGGTGTTTACCAAACGTATTCGACGAAATTCAGACTCAAATTGAAGCTAGCGCTGAAAATTTTGACAGCGAACATGAACAATGTGATGTCTTTGAACAAAATTATTACACTTTGGTGGCGGATACAGAAACTTTGTTAAACCGCAATGTAAAACTCTCTGACGCACATTCCATTTCAAACCCTAATCTCTCAAACGCAAACAATTCATCTGAGCAATCCCCAGAACCACCCCATTCTAGTAGCTCAAGCTCTAATACTGTATCCAAACAAGCAACCAATGCACCTTTCGTATTATAATGGCATATCTCAAACCTCGTGGATAGAATTTCGGGACACTTTTGCAAGTCTAGTTAACTCCAATACGAACCTCAGCGACATACAGAAGTATCACAATTTAAAATCCTCATTAACTGAAAAGGCATTATAGTTTGAATAAGGACCGCTATACTTGCTGCCACGTCACCAATGCTCCACCCGAAGGTACTACATTGGGTTTAAACGCAAAAATAAACGTGCTTCTAATTAATTCTAACTTCATAATTAATCCACCCTAAATAAAAATCTAACAAACTGAAACAAAAACTAAAAACAGGGTTTAAATAATGGTATCCCTAGCATTGACTTTGAAGTGTGTCCGATCAACAAGACACAAGCAAAAATGATAGAGGGAGGGATCCGTAATACCGGATAGCAGACGCCGGCTCTGCTTACCAGTGCGACCTGAAGGGTCGACTTAAAACTATCTTAATCTAGCGAGCTAATTTAAAATGGATTCAAATTTTCTAAGCAATTGCCAAAAGTATTAATAGTGAATCCATCTATTTTGCCCGCTCTATAAATTTACAAATTCGTTCTCCCTGATCTAAGTATTTTATCCTAAATTTGTTCCTAAGGTTTTCTATCATTCCCTAACTGACATAATATATATATATATATATATATATATATATATATATATATAACAGCTGTGTTATCGGACGTTATATCTATTAATAATATAAATTTTTAGTTGTTGATTATCTTCTTTGGGAATATGTTCGTCCACCAGTTAATAGGAAAAACGCTCATTTATAAATTTGTCGACGTTTCGGGTAATTTATTCCTTAATCATGACCTATGAATATTCGTTATAATACAAATCTATATAACTGGTGTTACTTACAATCTATGCGAGCTTTATTTGTTAAAAAGCAGTACTTCAGAAAACCATAATAAATTAATGACACAGACATTTTTTAAATAAATTAATGACACAGACATTTTTTAAATGTCAGTGTCATTAATTTATTATGGTTTTCTGAAGTACTGCTTTTTAACAAATAAAGCTCGCATAGATTGTAAGTAACACCAGTTATATAGATTTGTATTATAACGAATATTCATAGGTCATGATTAAGGGAATAAATTACCCGAAACTTCGACAAATTTATAAATGAGCGTTTTTCTTATTAACTAGTGTACCAACATATTCCCAAAGAAGATAATCAACAACTAAAAATTTATATATATATATATATATATATATATATATCGATTGGTATTTCTTGACCTTCTTTTATATAATATTACTTAAAATTGTGTTTCTTGGGAAAAAGGTCTAAATAAATAAAAAAATATTTTTTTCACATTATATGCGCGTTAAACAGACGTTTCGACCGTCGCAAGATGGTCTTTATCAATGATGTTTTTTTACCTATAAACGGAGGTTTATATATTATAACGTAGTATAAATTGAGTCATTCATTGAATGGTATGGTACGGTTACTGCACTTTAATTTATTTAATATACAGTTGTACTAAACATTTACGTCACAAATTAAAATATTGTTGATATATATAAATTATGTACAACCTTGATACGAGTTGCTAAACTCTTAGTCAAAATTTAAAATTCTAATTTCTTAGTAAACATTTTAATATACATGTTTACTAAGAAATTAGAATTTTAAATTTTGACTAAGAGTTTAGCAACTCGTATCAAGGTTGTACATAATTTATATATATCAACAATATTTTAATTTGTGACGTAAATGTTTAGTACAACTGTATATTAAATAAATTAAAGTGTAGTAACCGTACCATACCATTCAATGAACGACTCAATTTATACTACGTTATAATATATAAACCTCCGTTTATGGGTAAAAGAACATCATTGATAAAGACCATCTTGCGACGGTCGAAACGTCTGTTTAACACGCATATAATGTGAAAAAAATATTTTTTTATTTATTTAGACCTTTTTCCCAAGAAACACAATTTTAAGTAATATTATATATATATATATATATATATATATATATATATATATATATATTGTAATGTAAGGGGGGGGGTACAAGGCTTCTAAGGGTAGATTTGTGTTAAAAAGGGTGTATGCCAAACAACATGATTCATAAATCAGATCCATAAGTTAAAAACTATATTTTGCTGTACTTTACATATGCTAAAGTATTTACCATTTAGTTTGAAACGCATGTGCCAAAGGTAAACAACATGACTTTATGACGTTGATACAATGCACGGTACTCAAGGTTTTATACTGAGTTGAAATTTTATAAGCCATTGAAAGTACATTTGCCGTCTGAAAACCGGACGCGTCTATGGATATCTACAATCAACCAAGCGTCCAGGTCTTGTGTAAATATTTTGACTTTTCATTTAAATAGAATCAACTTTTGGACGAATTGTAAAATCAAAATTATAAGTGAATAGAAATATAAAATATTATTGGAGAATTGTGAAGTGTTTAGGACCAATGGTAGAAATTATGAATGTATATAAAGACTATAGTGAAGGTATTTTGGACACTAGAGTAAAGACGAATTGTTATTGGATATTGTATGCGTTTAAAAATGTAATTAAGTGAGCTAAGGTTGTTATGCTTATTGCTAAGCGAAGAAAATAAGAGAGATTCTTTTTCGATTATATTCAGTATAAAGACGTGTTTTGCAAACCTGCGTTAAAAGTTGTATAAATAGTTGATGAAATAAATGTTTTTTGAGTTAAATAGTCTGATTTAGTCAAGTGAAAGTATAAGAAGCATCGGTAGTACAAAAGCGGCGATTATAGAAGAATATTTAGAGTGGTTAATAGTGCGACGGGAAAGCGACGATTTAGATAGGTTTGAACGAGATTGGTATTGGATTTGGGACGATTGGTTAAACGGCAGCAGGAGATTCGAGTGGATATACAAAGCAACGACGATATTAATAATTTTGGAGTGATTTGGATAGATTAAAGGCAGTAGGACATAGAGTGGATATTGAAGGAATAGCAGGGAATAGATTGATTTGGAACAGTACGGCAGGATAGATTTGGATTGGATACGGAAAGGCGAAAGGATTGATTGGAGCACGAAGAGGAAAAATAGGAGAGCAGCATATTACAAGGAAGAATTAACGCAGGGGAAGTAGATACAACGGTTTATTCAAAATTCTAAAATTAGGGTAAATTATTTCAGATTTGGGGTCAGCAAAATTGTTAAGAACACCTGGAGGCGATACGCAAGTGAACATCGATTGTGAATCCTTGTGAAGGTGCGTACGGTGAATAAGATCTAGAGCCAGAAACATTTAAAGAAGGCATTCAACGCAGTATAATTCAGGTAAGTACCGTGTAATATCTTAAAACGTCAAAATTAAAGTCAGAAATAGTATACATAAATTAATTTGGCACCAAGCAACATTGATCAGTAAAATTTGGCCTACATAGTAAATAATTCCATATAAAAAGTGGTAAAACAAACGAGTGTGCAGTTTGGTTGGGCAGTGCACATCTACTCACGATTGAACTCACGGTGAGTAGGTGAACGCCCTGAGAAAAAGGTTTCATATAGTCGAGGCATAAAATATAGCGAACAGTAAATAGATAACCAACCAAACTTTGCTAAAAGCACATCATATAGAAGTCATATTATTGAATACTAAAAATTAGGGGCGACGACAAAAAGTCGTGTATCAGAATTTATAAATAAATAAAAGTAAAATTAAAATTATAAAAAAAATAAATATTAGGGCGGAGGGGTGGAGTAATAGCAGCATAAGAAAGTGGCAAACCCAACGTGGAGGCTCGAAAAAAGGCTAGAAAAGTACTAGAGTGAAAGATAGTAAGATACGGGATCCCGAGATTAGGTGGGGCCCGTAGTTTTTTCTTTATTATTTTGCAGAAAACGAGTTCAAAACTAAGCAGCAGAGATGACGGACGCGGACACGAAAAGGATCACGAAATCGGGACGGAAATACGGTGTTGAAATGGAATTAGGGACACATGACATGGAGCTAGACGCAGGGGGAGACATACAGGAGATGGACGTGAGGCAGACAGAGCCGGAGGTGACAGGCATGGACACGGACCAGGCGACGGTACCGGAGGTCGAGGTAGCAGAAACCGCCGGAACCCAGGACATAATGCGGTTCTTGATGAGCTGGCAAACAAATTTAACGAACAAAATGGAAGAATCACGTAAGGAACAAAAAGATGCACACACGGAACTACAAACGAATTTAACGAAAAAATTTGAAGAATCACACACAGAATTAAAGAACGAGTTGACAAACAAAATTACGGAATCACATACGGAACTGACGGATAAAATTACAGAATCACATACGGAACTGACGGATAAAATTACAGAATCACATAACGAGTTAAGGAACGAGTTTAGGACGGCGCACGCGGAACTGACGGCAAAAATGAACTACACGCAGGACTATCTACTAACACAAATACAAATTGTAAAGGACGACATGCGGACAGAGGTACAACAACAAGTAGACAGGGTTGACGACAAGATGGAGAACACACGGGCACAGTTTCAGAGAGACTTGAACGCGACACGGACGGACCTAAGAACGGAAATTAAGACACGTGTGGATACTGTAGAAGAGACGATGATTAGCGGGTTTTCGACACTAAATACGGAAATACAGACATGTGACAAAAGACATACGACACACTACCGAAATTTAGGACAGACGTTGGAGACTATACAAAATGAAAACGTAAATGTTAGGACGCAACTGGACGCAAAACTGATAGACAACGCGACAGTATTGGAAAATAGGGTCGGACAGGAAGTTAGACAGATACAGGACAAGTTGGACGAACTAGAAAGAAGGCGCGTTGGACTAGACTACGGACAGCACGTTAGATTAAACCGGGACGCATTACCAAAGTTTGAGGGACGAAGGACAGAACAGCACATGGGGTTTTTGGACCGACTAGACGAGATCGTAGGGACTGAAAATGAGAGAACAAAACTACAGATAGTGGGGGCGACTTTGACGGGCAACGCCGAAAAATGGCATAATATCATCCGCAGACAATACGACACGTACGCCGATTTTAGACGACTTTTTATAGAGCAATTTTGGAGCAATACACACCAGACTGACATACGGACGAATCTAATTACCGGACATTACAGCAGGACTCACGGCACACGCGAAGAATACGCGATTGACAAGTTTAATCAGGCACAACACTTGACTCCAAAATTGGGCGAGGACGACATTGTACTACTACTAGCAGGACATATGGAACCGGAAGTTACAAAGGTGGTAGTGGTACAGAACGTCAAGACATTGAGGGAATTCTTAGGGGTAATGAGAAACTTTGATTAGCGACAGCACTGGAGGCGAAAACGCGGACAAACTATTGGGAGCAAAACAGGGGTTATAGGGAAGACAGCCGACGACAACCGTACCACGAAAACCGACCTAATTACAGACAGGACAACTTTAACCACGGACATCGGAATCATTGGGGACACGAAGGACATAGACGACCTTATTACAATAGGGATCACAGGGCAAATGAATACAATGGACAAAACAGATATCAGCACAGCAACGACGAGGATGACGGCCGGACTACTGGGGGCGGAATACACAATGGAAACAGCCGGACGGACAGGGACGTAAACGTCCAGCATATGACGACGAGCGCAATGACAACGGACCCAGATAGGATTGAGGTGGTGCAGATTCACGAGGCGCCACAGGAACAAAAAAAAACGCGAATTTTTGGACGACCGACCGCTTAGGGATAAATGTCGACGTGTGTTATAGTATAAGGGATTTATTGTTAAATAGTTATATCTTTAATAAAAAGAATTTGTTGTTTATAAATATTAGTTTAAGGGATTGTTTATATGTTGCTTTAGTTGATAGTGGTTCACAGTTGTCGCTGGTAAATGAGAATGTGGTAGTAAAACATGAAGAATTTTTAAGGGACGAATAGGAACAATTGATGGGGTTAACTTATGGTCAGCGATGAACAAAAAGCTAACGACGATTTATAGTGTTATCCGTGTACCGATATACATAGGGAATAAAGAAGCAGGAGATGCAGAGTTTTTAATTACAAAGGGGTTGCAGCTAGATTTCATATTAGGAATGGATTTTATAGAGGATTTTGGGTTGAATATAGATGGAAAGGATAGGTCAATTAGGATATTTGATAAAGATAGGTTATGGGTGGTGCCTACGGTTAGTTCAGAATATAGGAATGGAAATGATATAGATAGTACAGGATTAGGAATGATAAAAGAGGATAATTATGGACGGTTTGAAGTGAGATTATGTAATATGTTTGCGAGATTAATTAATGATGAACAGATAGGGAAAGTGAGTAATGAAATTAGGGTGAAGCTAGAGGAATTGTTTAATAAATATATAGGCTTGTTTAATGAAGAGCCAAGATTTGCGAGGCGGTATATGCATAAGTTGGAGGTCACGGAAGACAACGGGTTTAATACAAGGGTGTATCCAATTCCGTTTGCCATAAGAAATAGGGTTAAAACCGAGATAAAAAAAATGTTAAAAGAAGGTATTATCGAACCAGCGAAAACTCCATATGTGAACCCAGTAGTTATAGTACCTAAACCCAACAAAAGGGATATAAGGATTTGTTTGGATGCGAGGAAGTTGAATGCGATTACGAAACCGCAGTACGAACAACCACAAGGGTTGGATAATTTGTTGTATAAAGTGTATGAGATGAAGATTTTCAGTAAATTAGATTTAAAAAATTCATTTTGGTTAATTCCGTTGCATGAAGACAGTAAAAAGTTTACAGGGTTTAGTATCGAAGGGGAGATTTATATGTTTTCTGTAGTTCCGTTTGGTTTAAGTAGTTCTTCAGCAGCACTTGTAAGGGCCATGCAGAAGCTGTTTAACGAGTATGAATGTTTCTGTTCGCATTATGTGGACGATTTGTTGATTTTTTCAAGGAACGAGCAAGAACACCTGGAGCATTTAGAAAAGGTGATCCAACGACTGGACGAAGGGGGTTTGAAGCTGAACGTGGAGAAATGAGAGTTGTTTAAGAGCAAGGTTACGTATTTAGGGTTTGAAATTAGCGAACAAGGGATGAAAATTTGTAATAAAAGATTGGACGAGTTGAAAATATTGCGCAACCGAAAAATGTAAGAGGATTGCGAGGATTTTAGGGTTCTAAATTATTACAAAAGGTTTATACCAAGGTATTCTGAATTGTGTGTGCCGTTGGTGAGTTTGTTAAAGAAAAAAAAAAGATGGAAGTGGACTGCTGAACGAGAAAAAGCGTTCCAGGATTTAAAAAGTGCGTTTTATACGGAGTTGGCGTTAAAATATCCAAATTTTAAAGACGATTTTATTTTGAGAACGTATGCGTCGAAATATGCAATCGGGGCTGAGTTGGTGCAGATTCAGGACGGAGCTGAAGTACCAATTGTATTCATTTCCAGGGTATTAAAAGACTGCGAAACCAGGTATGCGACGGCAGAGAAGGAGATGTTGGCAATTGTATATGCAGTGAAAAAGTTGCGTTTTTATTTGTTAGGTAAGAAATTTTTAATAGAATCCGACAACACGGTGGTAACATTCATGAAGAAAAAGGAGTTTCTAAACAGTAGGTTGTATAGGTGGGCATTGGTGTTACAGGAATACGACTTTGAAATTAAGCATAAACCAGGAAAGGAAAATGTGACGGCGGATTTTCTAAGCAGACCGCAGGTGGAAGCGAATCAAAACGTCAAGGGTTGTTTAATTGCTTTGCAGGAGTTCAGGGATGTTGGTCGGTGGACGAACGCCAAGCTTATAGAGACGCAGAGGCATAGTGAGGTGAGCTCGATACGCGAGAAATCAACAAGAGAAAATATGGAAGAGTACCGGGGATTTACCATCGTAGGGCAGTTTGTGGTAAAAAGGATAGGGGATGCAGAGCTAGTAGTGTTATCCAGAGACGCGGCTGTTGAAATTATAGACGAAATTCATTTAAAATTTGGACATATAGGCATCAGAAAAACATTTTTGGTATTCAGAGAGGCGTTTTATGCACGAAATGATATCACGGTGGTTAAAGAAAGGATCAATCGGTGTGAAATTTGTATTCTAGGTAAAGACAAGAACGTGGTGTTGCAGAATATACCGATGAACGTGAGCGTAAATGGACCGTTAGAATTGGTAGCGATTGATTACTTGAGCAACCTGATTACGAGTGAACAGGGGTATCGACATATATTGGTGATGGTAGACGTTTTTTCGAAATTTGTCAAATTATTTCCGGCAAGACGAAGTAACACGGTGCACGCATTGCAGTCGATTAGAGAATTTGAAAGCCAGGTCGGGAAGATAAAAAGGATTTTGGTAGACAATGCGACGTAATCAAAGATTCAGGAACGGGTTAAATAGGGCAAATACTAAGGTATCATTTAGCAGTATACGGCATCCGAAAGCAAATCCATGCGAACGTTATATACGGGAGGTAATAAAATATCTACGGTTGGCGACACAGGAGCATCACGACAGATGGACTAGATATCTGCCACAAATTGAAAATTTTATGAATTGCGTACCAAGTTCGGTTACGAAAACATGTACGGTAACATTGATGCGAAGGATTATACCAGCTAGACCATGGAGGGAGGAAGTCGAGATACAAGACATCACAGAGTTGTTGGGTAGTGCTAGGCGTAGAATTGAAAGGATGCAGCGTAGGGACATCGAGCGAAGGTGTAGAAAAATTAAAAAAAGGACGACTTTTGAAATAGGGGATCTGGTAGTAGTAAAACAATTAAGGGTTTCAAACCGCGACAGAAACATTTGCGCGAAGTTGTTGTTTCCTTATGAAGGGCCGTACAAGATCACGCGTATTTTTGCCAAAGGAAATACGTTTGAGCTAGATAACATGACAGGGGGATATCGCGGGCGTTTTCACTTGGAGAATTTATACCCATATAGAATTGTACAGGAAGAGGGTTTAGTAGGATAGTTTATTATGTGGTTCATGCAACGGAAAGTTTAGTTTTAGTTTTTGTTTTTTTTTGTTGTTTTGTTTATAGTATAGGTTAGTATATAGCGTAGTAAGATAGATGTGAGAGAAAAGCGAATAGGGGTTGACCAATTGAGATGTAAAAATGCGAGAGGGTGATTTTAAATAAAAATTAGAAATTTATGCACACCAGGGGAAGAGAAAAAAATATACGAAATTTCCAATTTCATTCAAAATCAGTTGGGCCAATGTAATGTAAGGGGGGGGGGTACAAGGCTTCTAAGGGTAGATTTGTGTTAAAAAGGGTGTATGCCAAACAACATGATTCATAAATCAGATCCATAAGTTAAAAACTATATTTTGCTGTACTTTACATATGCTAAAGTATTTACCATTTAGTTTGAAACGCATGTGCCAAAGGTAAACAACATGACTTTATGACGTTGATACAATGCACGGTACTCAAGGTTTTATACTGAGTTGAAATTTTATAAGCCATTGAAAGTACATTTGCCGTCTGAAAACCGGACGCGTCTATGGATATCTACAATCAACCAAGCGTCCAGGTCTTGTGTAAATATTTTGACTTTTTATTTAAATAGAATCAACTTTTGGACGAATTGTAAAATCAAAATTATAAGTGAATAGAAATATAAAATATTATTGGAGAATTGTGAAGTGTTTAGGACCAATGGTAGAAATTATGAATGTATATAAAGACTATAGTGAAGGTATTTTGGACACTAGAGTAAAGACGAATTGTTATTGGATATTGTATGCGTTTAAAAATGTAATTAAGTGAGCTAAGGTTGTTATGCTTATTGCTAAGCGAAGAAAATAAGAGAGATTCTTTTTTCGATTATATTCAGTATAAAGACGTGTTTTGCAAACCTGCGTTAAAAGTTGTATAAATAGTTGATGAAATAAATGTTTTTTTGAGTTAAATAGTCTGATTTAGTCAAGTGAAAGTATAAGAAGCATCGGTAGTACAAAAGCGGCGATTATAGAAGAATATTTAGAGTGGTTAATAGTGCGACGGGAAAGCGACGATTTAGATAGGTTTGAACGAGATTGGTATTGGATTTGGGACGATTGGTTAAACGGCAGCAGGAGATTCGAGTGGATATACAAAGCAACGACGATATTAATAATTTTGGAGTGATTTGGATAGATTAAAGGCAGTAGGACATAGAGTGGATATTGAAGGAATAGCAGGGAATAGATTGATTTGGAACAGTACGGCAGGATAGATTTGGATTGGATACGGAAAGGCGAAAGGATTGATTGGAGCACGAAGAGGAAAAATAGGAGAGCAGCATATTACAAGGAAGAATTAACGCAGGGAAGTAGATACAACGGTTTATTAAAATTCTAAAATTAGGGTAAATTATTTCAGATTTGGGGTCAGCAAAATTGTTAAGAACACCTGGAGGCGATACGCAAGTGAACATCGATTGTGAATCCTTGTGAAGGTGCGTACGGTGAATAAGATCTAGAGCCAGAAACATTTAAAGAAGGCATTCAACGCAGTATAATTCAGGTAAGTACCGTGTAATATCTTAAAACGTCAAAATTAAAGTCAGAAATAGTATACATAAATTAATTTGGCACCAAGCAACATTGATCAGTAGAATTTGGCCTACACAGTAAATAATTCCATATAAAAAGTGGTAAAACAAACGAGTGTGCAGTTTGGTTGGGCAGTGCACATCTACTCACGATTGAACTCACGGTGAGTAGGTGAACGCCCTGAGATAAAGGTTTCATATAGTCGAGGCATAAAATATAGTGAACAGTAAATAGATAACCAACCAAACTTTGCTAAAAGCACATCATATAGAAGTCATATTATTGAATACTAAAAATTAGGGGCGACGACAAAAAGTCGTGTATCAGAATTTATAAATAAATAAAAATAAAAATTAAATTATATAAAAAAAAAATAAATATTAGGGCGGAGGGGTGGAGTAATAACAGTATAATATATATTACTGTGATACCTCACCATTATTCGTAAACTAAGGTTTTCAAATCAAGCCCCAGCGTTGGGCCGTCAAGAATATGCTGTGAAACCTTCAAAAATTAACAGGTCCGTTGACTTTCTTCTGATAATCGCCTCTGTACTCTTTCCTGCTCACCTAGTTAAAACTTTCATCGTCATTCATAAAAAAAACAAACACATTCCTACCACAAACATCAACGTTAACTCTATTTACATTAATATTCATAATACATTAAAATTTCAAAATTAAATTTCAGCATAAATTTCAGTATCATAGAATTTCAAGTTTAAATTTGTCATCATTTTAATTTGCATCCAGAATTAAAGTCCTTGTAGGATGCCTACTAATTATATTAACAATATTTGCAGACCTGAGTCTGAGTACAAAGGGAGCATCTCCCACCCCTTTACGTTAATCAAACAAGTTAGTCTAATTGAGCTCAAAGACAGACCCAAATTTTCATCATAATCAAGCACTTAAGCTGCTAAATACTCCTTTTTACTTAAACAAGAAAATGTCACCTTAAAATTAAAATTTTGTTGTTTGTACAAATTCACTACTGTCCATTTTTGGAGCAAACAAATTATAAAGTTATTCAAAACACACCAAGACATCAAAAATCGAACAACAAAGCATAAGTTACCTGAAGGTTAATGCACTCGTGGCTCCAATGTACATCGTCCTTTGTTAATCACACCATTCCAACCGGGTTATGTTTACGGCTTCTGATTCTGAACGCTTTTAAAATTTTCTACACCACCATTCATCTAAAGTTGTTTCAGAGCTTCTCAGGAACTCATCTAAGTATATCCAAAATCTTGTTTTGTGGATCCAATCACGATTACGAATAACATTTGACTATTAACACCCCCGAAAAATAGCAAAGAAATTCATACTTCTTTCACGCTATACCCAAAAACTGCCTACTTTTGTTTATTCATTTATCATGTACTAATTTCGATAATTGGTACAGTAATACTCGCAACTTTAACTAGACTTTATTACCTTGTATCTTCTTTTCTAACTGCTCTAATGCATAACAACTTGTATCGTAGCACGTAAAGAGCAAACTATTTTAAAGTATTCAATAATCACAAAATATAAGAGCAAACTGTTTCAAGTATTAAATCAAAATCGAAAATCTAAGAGCACTGTTTAAAGCATCGAATAATCAAAAATCTAAGAGCACTGTTTAAAGCATCGAATAATCAAAATCTAAGAGAGCGAAACTGTTTAAAGTCCGGGTATATATAATGGCTAGCCTGTCCGTCGGTTTTGTCCCCACAACGGACAATTCTCAGAATTTCGCATTCTACGTTCCATTTTCGACAGTCGGGCACAGCTATTCTACTAAATTTGCATTCGCGCCAGTTAAATCTCAGAAATTTTCCACACGGCACGCAACGTCTGAGAACAACTAATTAAATTTTATACAGAAATGTTATTTTTACACCTCTCATGTTTGCCTCTTATTTTCAACCAATCGTGACTCTCGCGACGCTACACAAATCACGCCTTTAATTATTAGTGTCTCTGCTTGACGCATTTTCTCTTTCCTTTTCTACCTTGGTCTGAGTGGTACAAATCGATATTCTTTACTATCCACGTGGACTCGCGACGTGACTTTTAAATAAACGCTGTTTTGGTATTTCGTGCTAAAGCATCCGACCGTTTCCAATATACGTAGAATCTATATGTTTATCTAAACAAATTAAACTGAAGTTGACTTTTAAAAATACGCAGGTGTGTTCAATCGTAACATTTTAAATAACACTTCTACGATTTGAATATTCCACGTATTCTAACTTTCTAGATATATTTGTATGCTAGCAACGCGTCTCATAGTTGATATTATTGGGTTTTTTAAAAGCTTTTATGCCTATTATACCTTAATAATCGTTCAATTAACTCCAATTAAAATAATAATAAATGGCATTGACTTCTACCCTTTAATTTTTAGTGAATCCTAATTAAATATTAATTATTATTTGTACAGTTTGTTTAATCCTCCTTACTTAAAACTTGAATTAATTAATATAAATTTTGCACGTAATTTCTATTTGTTTCTTTACTTGGAATAATTAAATTACATACAAGTTGAGCATTTTAATTCTGCTTCTTTTTATAGAAAGCGTCTAGTGAATAATTTAAATCCCTTATTTTTAATGAAACGAATAAATTTTTATGCTTCACGGTTTTAATAATGCGTACTTTTTCCCAAAGCTTCCTTATACACGGTGATTAAAATTATTTGATGCAATTAATTAATTTTCTACCCTGGTCTAAATATGAGTAATATATATATATATATATATATATATATATATATATACAATCTTCTTTTCTATATATACTGCGGCCAAAAATTGGCGACAGAACGTCAAACAAATCAAGCCACAACTGAAAAGGCGGCTGTTCTCAGAACACAAGCTCAAAAAGAATCCGCCATGCATATTAGAAAAATCATCGATAACACTTTAGAACATTCCAAATTTCTAAACTCTTTGGTAGCCCCAGAAAAACTCGGTGAATCATTACAACCCAAAATCTAGTACCGTTTTTAGACCCAATAAATAAACGCGAATGGGAAACTCAAAAGGATAATGACAAAATACCTGCCTTATCCGAATTTATGTTATTTTTAGAACAAAAAGCAAGCATATTGGAAGCGTTAGAAAGTGAAAATAAATCCCACGAAAACTATACAAGCCGTGATTATAAAGGTTTTCTTAAAACTAAAGCTACTAAATCCTTTGTAGCTAACAACACTCATTGCAATTATTGCAATGGCTCTCACTCAATATACATGTGTGAAAAATTTAAATCTCTAAAAGTAGAAGACCGAATTTTTAAAACAAAAAAGTATGCATAAATTGTCTTACCCGTAGGCACATTGGGAAACATTGCAAGTCCCAATTTCCATACCGGATCTGCAAGTCGAAGCACAATTCTTTACTTCATATTGGTGAATCTCCACTTCGTTTTTCTGATACTAGTGCTCCAAGCAATTCCAATGCTCTTCAAAAATCACTTCTACGGCTAAAGAAAATGTTGCCGCTCTCTTTACTTTTGAACCATAACACTGTTTTTCTCTCAACCGCTACAGTCTTGATATTAGACTTTAATGGTAAAGCTCACGATGCCTGTTTATTGTTGGACTGTGGAAGTCAAAGTAACTTTATTACTCGCGAATTGTGCAATAAATTAAAGCACAAATGTGACGATATTCAGATGAATGTCACCAGTTTAACCATTTTCAACTCGAAAATCAATGCAATATACAATATTTCTTTAAGGGCAAGCATAACTCGTTCAATTTAAAAACTTGTTTAGTAATAACAACTATTACTGGCAGCATTCCTAGCGGTCCAATTGATACGAGTCATTGGGTACTTCCATCAAATGTGAAATTGGCAGATCTCCATTTTAATCGCCCAGGTATCATAGACGTGCTATTAGGTGCAAGTTGTTTTACGATTTATTGTGGGCAAAGGACAGCCTAAACCTCAAAAAACTCTTTCTAGTTGGGTTCAAATTCTACTTGAAATGTACTTTGTTGCAATATGTTTTCAGATCGTGCAATTGTACAGGATCAACTTGCAAAGCTTTGGGATACTGAAGAATACTCTCTCCAGAAACCTATGACAATAGAAGAAAGTGAATGTGAAAATCACTTCGTAACTAACATCTACAGAAATCTCGATGGTCGATTTATTGGTACTATTCCTTAAAAAGAAAACCATTCAAAATTAGGCAATTCTTATGACTTTGCTAAACGTTCCTTTTTCTCTCTTTCTCTCGACAAGGGTTTGAAATCACACGATTCTCTTTGAAATCGGTATTCTAATTTTATGAAGGAATATCAAACGCTGTCTCTTATGACTTTGGCCAAGACAAAAATGCTGACGAATAACTTTTTTTTATCTCATCATGCTATTCTACGAAAACAAAGTTGTACTACTAAGCCCCGTGTTGTTTTTAATGGTAGTGCTCCTTCAACTTCTAGTTATTCATTTAACGATCTTCAAATGGCCGGTCATGTAATCCAACGGGATTTATTATCTATTTGCTTAGCTTTCGCTCTCATTGATTTGCAATATCGGTCGACATTCAAAAAATGTATAGACAAGTGCTTGTTAATTCTTCACATTGGCACCTCCAACAAATATTATGAAGAAAAAGCTCTAATGAATAGCTTCTAGCCTTATTACACTTTAGATGGTGAAACATTTATATGGTGATAGATACTTCCTAAAAGCCGGTAATTCAGTTACCAAAGTTCATAAGATACATCGCGCAATGAATAAGGCGAGTGACGCCTCTAGCGGAGGAAAGCGCAAATCTTTTACAGATTTGGGGCGCGGCCATCCACCATGACGTCACCAATACAAATTACATTGCGCCATAACCGGAAAAATATAAAAAGTTAAATAAACAATTAACAAGAGTTCATATTCGTGAACAATTTAAACACGGTATTACTCACCCCGGAAATCCGAACTCGGCGGGGTTGAACCAAAGTTGGCCTCTATCAGGGCTCCATGTCGGAGGGATTAAAGATGTTGATTCCTCTGGATCTGCCAGCGGCGCATGTACCTCAGGGTCGTCTCGGGTCCAGTAGCCGAAGGTTGCTGATTGCCTACCTATGTAGGGATCGGAATGAGGAACAAGGTAGAGGTCGACAACAAAAGATAATGAACAAAGGAAATCTACATAGGTAAAAGCTACGATACGATACCTCCCAAACGACCACACACCTTGAAAATTCGGGCAAAACAGCCACGATTCAGGGCGTCACCCAAACCTCTCACCACTTTGTCCCCACCCTTTGTCTGGTATTCCTCTACCCCTCTAGGGATAAGCACACTGCGCAAGCTCACTACTCTGACGTACGGAAGTACCGCCTAGTTCATTTAAAATTCCCGCGCACTGCGTATTTGAAATTATGGCGCGAAACTCCCGTATATCAAAAAACTAACCTAAAAACATGTTTAAGTGCAATGGCACGTAACAGCCTATAATTTAGAAACTGCAACCTATGGTACGACCTCAACCTCTTTTTTGGCAATTTGTTGCTTGCGCGAATTAGGCACCGAATGCAAGGACACTCACCCTGAACTTTCCAAATTATGGAAGATTTTTATGTGGACCACCTCCTCACTGGTACTAATCCTCTCAAAGAAGCACAAAAACTATGTAAAAACTTACCCAAAGTTCTTTCCTCTGGATGTTTTCCATTAAATAAATGGATATTGAATGAAACTCTTGTTTTAAGGAACATTAATATTTGCGACGTGCATCCTGAATTTTTGCAAATTGGCGCTCAAAGCCACACAAAGCTCTTGGTTTGTATCGAAATTTTAAACACAATAAGTTAGCATTCCTAACTTCCCCTTTCGAAACCAAACGCAAAAGATCATTTCTTTCAGAAGTCGCTCAAATCCTCGAACCCTTTGGATTGCTAGGTCCCTGCGTTATAATTCCCAAACTTCTATTTCAGCAATTGTGGTTAAATAAATCTAGATGGGACGACTCCGTATCTCTTGATTGGCATCATAGTTGGACCCAATTTCGCTCTGAATTTCATAAATTGAAGGTGTTAGAAATTCCCAGCCATGCCATATGCATCGATCCCAAAATTATTGAATTTCATGGGTTTTGCGACGGGAGTTTGCAAGCTTACGGTGCCTGCATTTACATCAGATCAATTAATTCTGACGGTGTAATCTTTTGTCATCTTCTTGGTTCAAAGGGTAAAGTAGCTACTTTGAAGACGCTCACAATTCCTAAATTAGAACTCTGCGGAGCCATACGTCTCTCAAAATTAATGTCTGTGGTAACTAATGCCTTAAGGTACAGAATTGATAATTGTTATCTATGGACAGATTCTATGATCGTACTTGGTTGGCTAAAAACGCAGTCGCATCTCTTAAAAACCTTTGTGTACACTGAGTAGCTGCAATTCAGAATATTACCTGATTGCACTTGGTCTCACATTACAACCCAGAACAATGTAGCCGACATATTACGTCGTGGTTTAATACCATCCCAATTGAAAACGTGTAACATTTGGCGGAACGCTCAAAAATTTCTCTACAAAACTCAAACAGAATACTCGGAAACAACGATGTCACGGACAACTTTCTAAAAATAAAAAATACAATTGTCATAAATATTTTCCCTTCGCAAATTATTCAAATTTAAGTAAACTCGAAAGAATAATCGCGTATTGCTTACATTTCAAACATAACTGCTATGGTAAGCCCGAGTTGAAGAAATTTGGCCCTTTGACCTATAAGGAAATCAACTCTGCTCTTATGCATTTAGTAAAAATTTCTCAATTAGAATTTTTTGGTGAAAAAATGAAGTTAATAGGTTTTCAAAAGAATTTTCCTTTTCGTAGTAAACTAATAAGTTAATCCCCGTTTCTTAATCATGATGGTTTCCTGTGGGTAGGAAAGCGTATTTAAAATTCTGACTATGAATTTGATAAGAAAGATCCTATCCTTTTGGATAGCCATCATCACTTGTCAAATTTATCGGCTTTACGTGAACATGTTAGACTACTGCATTGTGGACCCCAATTGTTTCTTTCCCATGTTAGGGAACGATTTTGGCTCACTAATGGTAGGAACTTAGTTCGAAAGATTGTACAACACTACTTGATCGATTAACACTTCCCAAGAACTTTTAAGCTATAACAAATAGCTACAGTTTATTAGAATACTGTCTTTCACTTTTCTGCACTTTTGTATAACAAGTAAATTATGAGGCACTGCAATGATCCATTTCTTCTTCGCCAGTTTTTGAATTCTTTTTGAGGTTATCTTTACAGGTATTTAATGATAATTGCGTATATTATCAGCGTATCTTATTAGCTCATTTTACTGGAAATGTTTTAAAAGCTATTAAATAAGCTAATCATTTTCAAACAATGAATAAACGCTCCAAGTCGAGGAAGCGCTACTATAGACAAAGCATTAAAAATAAGTAAGGGCGATTTACATAGCTATAAGTGAGAGATATTAGAGGTACGTTTCATTCTTAAAAAAGAAATGAATAATTTTACGACCGTGATAACTTTATACTAATAGCGAAATAGGGGTAATTATTACATCTGCCGTAAATAATTTTTAAATAAAAAGGAGAAGAGTCGAGAATATGACATGTTGAGTTTTTTTAGTATATGAGACGGAAATGAATTAGAACAGAGTTATTGATTCTAACGGCAAGCAACATGTAAATTTCGAGTAAAGATTCACCTTTAATTCATTTTACGACATGCAATATGTAACATAGAACTTTGAATAATTTTGAAACATAATTATTGTTCAGAATACTACAAAAATTAAACGATTTTCGATATGAATAATCTTGGTACAAGATCAGCTGCTGATTTTAATCGATTAAAAGTAAATGCACTTTGAAAACTGTCATTTCTATATCAAGAATGGTTGTAAATAGAAATGTGAAGAGGAACCAGGAAGTATTTAATGCCGTTAATTACAATAGAAATGAAATTTCTATAAGAGCTGTTTGACAATATGCTACGTACCTAGACGTTGCCGGAAAAAAAGTAAATACCAAGCTAACTATCAAACGCGGAGAGTGGGGTTTTGCCTACATACCAAAAAGAAACAAAGAAACACATCGCTAAAGATTATCTATTAACAATAAAAATAAATAAAGGGTTCTGTACAAACAAGCAAAAAAAAAAAATTAAGTGTTATTATTTCACAGCAAACAATTATTTTGTACGAACAATTTAGAAATTTAGATACGAAGTGCGCATCTCGTATTTCACACAAAATAAAATTAATCGGTAGTAAATCAATATGGGAGAGCTTTTGTCAAGCGTTTTTAAAATTTCATCTAATACTTTTTGTAAAATATACTAGTCAGTAAAGCAAACAAACATGTGCGTTCTTTTGACAAGCATGCGTAAAAATAGTACATTGCACCTGTAGAGCGATAATATCAAAACGCAGCAACAAACAATGGTCCTGCAGTGTCACGTAACTACACCAAACGTTGATACGGAATATGCCATTGACACACACAAAAGAAAACCAGTTGCATACCTGTAGGTGTCCGGATACTTAGCTCGCAAGTCATCGGGGGTGATTCAGCACAGCAACGCCATGGTCGTCAGAATACATTTACCCTGGTACCATAACTGCAACAGCAGGTCTACGAACAAAATCAGTTGGTCTACAAAAAGAAAAAACCCATTTGGCCTCCAGCTAAAAAAAGTAATCCACGCTAGACACCTATTAGTTGTCGAACAAAAAAAAAACAAACGTGCATTGCTTTTGAAATACGGTGACGTATACCGTAAAAAATATTTCGACGTTCAAGCTGTAGAATCAAATTCAACAATAGTTCAACTAACACGAATTCGAACTGCAAACCCTCGCTTATCGAAGCGCGATTGAAACTGTAAAACCCGGGTTTTATCGGATAGTGCGCGACCTTATTTCAACAAGTCTTTATATCGGAACAATAAAGAAAAGCATTATACGCGGTTGTAATGTGTATCAAGATAATAGGTACCTAAAACAGGAGATAAACTATTTAATTGTAGCATAAACTTGTCATTTCCAAATAAATAAGTTTAAAATGAAAATTTGTATAAAGCGTATTTATTATTAAGTATGTTGCAGGATTTAACAGATTACCGGATACCTAAAACAAGGCATAGACTATTTAATTTATCGAATAAATATTCGTTTTAAAAACAAAAGTTATTTGAGTTGAGGAATTTATTCGAGAGCGTGTTTATTATTAATTATGTTGAAAATAAACGTAACAAATACCAACTGCAAGTATAATGTTGTACTTTTTTGTAACCTAATAGGATATTTGAGTAAATTAAGCTAAAATAAGACTTAAATTTTATAAAATTATTTGTTAAGGGTATAATTTATAGCAATTGTGAAGTCAGAGTTCGAAGCAGTTTGATGTTTACTAAATTATTCGTCCAGCGTCGTTGGTCAATTACACTGACAACCGATGTAATAAAGGGATAGGTAAATTATTCCAAGAATTTTAAAAAGAAAAGATTTTTGTAACTCACATAGAAGATGCTTGAGTTCTGTACTTGTTAACAAGATTAGGGTGAAGATTATTTTAATAAATAGGCAGGTATTAGATTAAGTTTTTTTGTATAAGTTTAAGCTGTACTTTGTTTTTATAAGCGTTATTTATATCTGTCCATTCTGAACGGATCTGCACCCTAAAGAAGTTCTAAATTACTAAAACGGATACAATGCCTTGCATGTTTCAGTGAGGTAAATAATGAACTTTAGGTCCAACCAAATTAATGGGGTCTTTAATGAGGAACCAGACTAAGACAGGTCCCCGAAAGAGGGCAGTAGTTCTTTCGGTATTTAGAGCGGCAGAGTCTATAGGTGTCGGTATGGCATTCTAAGACACACTACTGCGATGTGGAAGGCAACGGATAACCACCAAATTACCTGCCAAGTACACAGTGAACTTAATTGTTACTTATGATGATGACATCTTCTAGGGTAAAAGATTCCGGAGTTAAAATAGCCTCCATTCGGATGTCTGGAAGAAGACTACTTCGGAGGATGTGATTGGAAAACTTAAAAGAAGAGCCAGAAACATTTTGCAATTCGGAGCGTGAAATGTCAGAATTATGAAGCAAGTAGGTAAGCTAGAGAATTTGAAAATTGAAATGTATAGGTTTGCGTTAGGGATAGGGTTAGGGATCAGCGAAGTTCGATGACTAGAGTCGGGGGATTTTTGGAGCGGAGACTTTAGGGTGCTTCATAAAGGATCACAGGAAGGAAATTCGAATGTAGGGATAGGCATACGGAGAAAAATAGAACACTGTGTAGAAGACTACTTATAAAAGAACGAAAGAGTATTCATGGTTAGATTAAAATCTAAACCGGCAGATACAGTAATAATACAAGTATACATGCCCACCTCTAGCTACATTGAGGAAGAGGTAGAAGCTCTACAAAGATATCGAAGACATATTAAGATTCAAAAGGACATGAAAATTTAATAATTACGGGAAACTTTAAGGAAGTGCACGGCAGGGGTTGGGAAGGAGCAGTAGTAGGTTATTTGATTTATACACGAATTGACAGGGTAAATTGGGTGGTAGAATTTTGCGACAAAACACAATTTAACCATAACAAACACATAAGGAGATATCAAATAGATTACATTTCGATAACGGTTTAGAAATCAAGTAAAAGACTGTAGAAGCCACCCAGAAGCAGATGTAGACTCTGACCACAACATAATAATTATGAAAGCCGTACTTAAATTTAAAAATTTGAAAAAAAGACTGGGAAAAAGCACTTTTGACTTTAAGAAACCAAAAAATAAAGATATCTACAAAATATTTAAAAAAAGTTAAACGAATTGCTGAAAGCCATCTGGAAAATTTCTGATACTAAAAAAGTAGAAACAGATTGGAATAACATTAAATCCGACTTAGCTATGACGGACAGAGATATTCTGGGGTATAATCAAAAAGAAATTAGGGGAATTTATATGCAGAACAGGAACTAGAAGCATCAGAACAGGAATCGGACGTTGAAAATGATGACTTGGGAATCCTATACTTAGAGATGATTTTGAATTACCATTAAAGAGTCTAAACAATAATAAAGTACCGGGTATAGATAAAGTGCAAGAAAAAACTCTAAAAGCAGCTGGACAAGCAGTAACAGAACGCTTCTTCCAACTTTTTGGTTATATGTATGAGACAAGCGATATACCCAAAGTTAACGTACCACCCGCATTGATGGTTTGCGTTACGAGCTGGGGCCTTGTACATTCTGCAAACCATACCAAACCATGATCAAAGAAACTACAAGACCTTAACATCAAGTCTGGAAATGATGTACAGCGACTCTCATTTGCAATAAGTGTATCATGCGCAAGTGAAAAACTGCTACCAAAACACTAACGAAAATTTGCGGAAGTTTTTAACAGATATTGCTCACCTGGTGAGACCAGCCTACCCAACAGCACCAGCTAGCCTTCTAGTGGGCAGTGCAGATCTTCATTGATGAAGTACGCGACAAGAAGATCGAGCAAGCACTGCGGATGGCCCAGTCAAAGACTTTACTTGATGCGTTGACTTATGACTTAGAGTTTGAGACGGCAATGCAAGCGACGGATTTAAACTATGGTAAGAACCAAGAGAATGTGGAGGGGCTGTATAATCTGAGTAAGGACCACCACACTTGCGGCCATGTCTCCAATGCTCCACCCGAAGGTACTATATTGGGTTTAAACGCGACTGATTGCGTGCTTCGTATAAATCCGGCTTCGTTAAATATAATTATAAACTAAGGCTAAAGTTAGTGCTTAAAATAAATAAGGGACCAAGACGCCCGAAGAGCGGATTGAGTCAAAGAGAAAATTAAATCTTAAAAAAGGACTTGAGGAACGGAAATTAATAGAGGAGGTCGACGAAGCGGCGTAAAAATCAACCTGCACACTTTCTGCCTTGAAGATGGTCGTCCGCGTCGCGCGGTGTTAAATGTGACTTCGTTGATCGAAATACAGTGATCAATGATGACTGGCATGCAGTACAGTTGCAAAAGAAATAGAAGAGTGACAAAGACCTAGGTATTATTCTGCTGAAAGGTTAGAGGAAAACGTTCAACCTGGCAAGACATAAGCCCGCTGACTACTACTCTAAAGTCCTGATGGGCACAATGAGATTATCTAAAAATAGAGAATAAGATATTGGCGCGATCCTCAGAGATTGGAGATAGATGAGTTCCTAAAAAAGGAGTGTTGAAAGTTATATTTCCATAACAGAGTCTAGGAAGGACACTCCGGCGTTAGAAAGACCCTAGGAAAAGTCTGAGCAAGACCTTACTGGGCAGATTGTGAAAACGATGTAAAAGAGTGGTGCCGCAAATGTTAATTGTATGCGCCATTTGGAAACCGTTAGGCTCCAACGAAGTAGTACGGCGTGGAAAGCCACTTTGCGGGAGTGGCAATTAATATTGCTAATCCATTACCTGAAATCGATTGCGAGAATAAGTACAACTTGGTGGCTATGCACTATTTTACGAAGTGGACCGAAGCGTATGCCATACTAACCCAAGAGACTGCAACCATCGCTGACGTACTGGTAAAGGAACTGTTCTGTCGTTATGTAGTTTCTATGGAGTTGCATGCCGAACATCTGAGAGACTAGGACTAATACTTAGATCCATTTTTAATTGGTTATCGAGCTTGGGTTCATGAGAGCACTGGACAGACGCCTATATGTGCTATGTTGGTACGCGAGATACGCGTTCAATCTTGAGTTTGGGTATGTAAGCTCGGAGATGACATTGTGGGCGAGAGGTACGTTAAGAAGCTCGAACGCAAGATGCACGACATCCATGACGACATTAGAAAAAATATCAAAATTGCAGGCGATCGAATAGGAACAGATATAACATTAAGCTACAGGAGTCTGGTTTTCAAGAGAGCGAACGCGTATGGCTATACAACCTTAGACGGAGGCGTGGATTGTCGTAAAAAAGGATCAACGACGTGATATATCCGATTCGTAAGCATTTAAATGGAAGAACGATAGTGATGCATGTTAACCGATGAGTACCCTATGATAGTGAAGTCGCTGGTAATGCCGAAGAACGGCAAGAAATGAGACGAACAAATAGTTATGTCAAATTATTGGTAATATTGTTCATCAAAGAAGAAAAAATGTTGAATACCAATGTCTTTTTCAAAATATATAACGCCTACATATCTCTTAATATTTCACTAATAATAAACTTATCTTTCGATTAATGTCCTATGTCGAAGAAAAAAATGTCAAAAATGTATATACGTCCACGTTCACATATAAATTATGCCGAATCGTATAGTTTCATTCGTCTAATTCGGGTAATGTTCACACCACATAAGTTTTTCTATTTTATAAAGCAACTGCTACAATCAAAATTTCCAAATTAATGGCGCGATGAAAAAATCTAGTTTCACTCCCTACAAACGATCATAACGACAAGTTTCGCCCGCAAGCGTTGCGATATTTATCTTGCATCAAGCAAAAAATTGGCAATTTTTCGTATGCTACGTATTTTCTTTTGTATATCTGTGTTTCGTTCCACTTTCTAACTACCCGAACCTCTTTACATCTTTCAAATTTCTACACTAATGTCCCTTTCAATTAGTCCATTCACTTGCGTATAGTCCAAACCCTCCCGAATTCCCCCAATCTATTGTATCATACCATTTTGGATGTGTTGAGTTATGGTATGTAAACCGCATACGTTTGCGCTTCCAGGCTAGAAGAATGTGTATGTGGTTAAAACGTATTCACGGAAGCGTATCTTCCCCCTTTATCTACAAACTATCGTAAATTACTACCACGTAGGTACGTCACGTTGTCACTTATAAAATTTCGATGCACCAGCCGATGACGTAGACTTGAGCAGCAGGAGAGTGCCTTGGCTTTAGTAAAAACCGGATATGCGCCTGGCCTGTTTTGTTAACTTGTGCGTTTTACTCCTGACGGCAATCTATGCAGCCGAATTTGTAGACGTAATACTATACGTCCATTTTCATGCTTGATTGACGAGGCGAGAAAGTTACAATAATACCCTAAGTTGTAAGTTTATAACAAACGAGTTAATTGATATTGAACAAAGAGTGACAAATCTTTGCTCTCGAAGTGCTGCTAGTATCAGAAACTAGTTTGCAGAATATTTTGAGGGTATTGGAACTGTTGGAAGGCAGTGGGAGAAGATAGAAGAAAAGTAATCTAGTTTGTTTAAAAAATACTTGTACATTTTATTTAATTTTAAATTAAACGAAATTTATTATGTATGTGTCTTTTAATTTAATTACTTATAATTTAAATACATACAGTGTGTCTGTTTTTTTGTGTCACAGCGAGTATCTCGGCTACTGTAAGAATTTCAGAGAAATGTTATATACAAAAGTTGTGTAACTTTTTATTTGCAATAATATGTCAATATAAAAAAAAACAATGAAGCATCAAATTTTTGAGATACAGCAAATCGATTAAAATTTTAAATGGAACTTACACATTATTATAGCATATTTTGAAAGTACTTGAAATTTTCTTTCCAACGATATATCACTCAATAGTAATTATCCAATCAATTAAACGTAGAAATCGATTATTAAATCGCGCTTAACATCAGGCGTCTATTTGAAATAATCATTCAAAACAGTGGACGGTGAAATAATTGATAGCGCTTCTTGACAGTTGTTCCTTAGTAATTTAATTCCTCATTGTTTATCTTCATGTTTGGTGCAAAATGGATCGGATATGGAGGTCCCATAAACTGGCCAGCAAGATCACCAGATCTTTCTGTTTTAGCTTTTTTTGTTTGGGGATATCTCACACAACATGTTTATGTAACGCGCCCAGAAAGTCTTGATATACTTAAAGATCGCATTCGAAGAGCGTGTGGTCAAATAACACCATGTATGTTGCAAAAATTTAATAATTAGGTACGTGTTAAGCGATATTTAATAATTGATTTCTGTGTTTAATTATTATTAAGTGATATATGGTTGGAAAGAAAATTTTAACACTTTAAGAATATGTAATAACAATTGGTATGTTCCATTTAAAATTCTGAATGTATTTGCTGTTTAATGTGCGGCTGAATATTATATTAAGTATAAATAACCACTTGATTACTGTGTTAAATATTTAATATAAACAGATTACATATTACATTAATCTTGTCTAGCATAACGAATAGACACGACATCACATACGTACTTTGACGTATTGACCTTAGACCTATTACTAAAAGGGATGTGTTCCCAAACACTTCGCTACACTAAACACCTCCCCCTTAAAGATTAAGTTTCACTGCCGGTTTGATAATGCGCCCATATCTTGATCTATTATAACTAATCACAGGTTCGTTCTTATGGTTATTATCGACTACATTATCAAATAACAAATTTAAATCATAATTATCAGAATTGTCATTATTAACAGTACATAGTTTGTCATTAACATTTGTTTGCGATTCATCATAACAATTTTCAGGATACAACTCAGGTTGAAGTACAAAGTCGTCACACTTATGTTTGGTAGTAGATGGTTTTAGCTGGCTCGTGTTACGACGTACTATTTTGTTGTTGCTATCCTTACATATCCAATATGATTTTGGTTCAATTGCTTTTTCCCATACTGTAGCTTTATACCACACTTTATCTATTGAACTTTTTACAACCACCTTATCCCCCTTTTTAAATTCTCTTTCAGGTTTTCGACTAGTTTTATCATAATGTACTTTAGTTTTATTTCTCTGTTCACATAGAGATTTATAAATTTGATTTTGAATTTTAGGTTCAAGTTTATTTTCTGAAATTGGGAGTTCTGAACGAAGTACTCTACTTTGTAAAATTTGAGCTGGGGATGCATTTAATCCAATTATAGGCCAGTTATTATATTCTAGTACAGATTCTCTAAAATCGGTTTTATCTTTATAACTTTTACGTAATATTCTTTTCCCTATATCAACAGCTTTTTCGGTTAAACCGTTGCTCTTATGGTAGTGCGCAGTACGTGTGAATACTGTAATATCTTTACTTTTATAATAATTTTTACATTTTATAGAAAGAAAGGGTAAATTGTCAGCGATTAGACATTGAGGGTACCCGAAACTACTAAAAACATCTTGCATCGCATTTATTACTGCGTCAGAAGTTTTATTTGGTAAACGACATATTTCCAACCAATGTGAAAAATAGTCCATTACAATTAGGTATGGTTTAGAACCGAATTCTAAAATATCGACTCCTACTCTGCTATATCGAAGACTTGGGACAGGATGCGACATAAGTTTTTCTTTAAAATCGTTTGGCATATATATTTCTCACATATCCTACACTTTTTTATGAAATTTGTGATATCTGAAGCTAATGTTGGCCAATAAAATAATTGTCTAGCCTTGTGGATAGTTTTGTTTATCCCTAAATGACATTTATGAAGAACATTTAAAATGTGATTTTGAAGACTTTTTGGAACAATCAATTTGTCGTTAACTAACACTAAACCTGCTTCTACATACAAGTCATCTCTTAAATTATAATATGGTTTACATTTTTCAGGTATTTTATTAAACTTTGGTCATTCACCGTAATAATAATCAGACAGTAACTTTAAAACTTCATCGTTGGCTGTTGCTTTTCTAAATTTAATTCTCATTTCACTAGTCATTGGAAAATGTTTAGTTACAACATGAACCATTTCAAGCATTTCGCGATCAAAAGTTTTCTGTTTTACACTAGCCCTAGACAACATATCTGCGAATTGAACTTTATTGCCTGGCACGTAATATACATTTAAATTATATTTTAACAATTTTAGTCTTAACCTTTGTAAACGTACTGAATTTTATAAATTGGTTTGTTCATTATCGAAATTATAGGTTTGTGATCGGTTTGAACGTCTACATTAGCACGATATATAAATTCGTGAAATTTTTAAGTACCGAAATGTATAGCTAGTAACTCTTTTTCGGTCTGACTATAATTAATTTCATGTTCGTTCATGGTACGTGACACACAAGCTACAAGCTTTAATATATTTTCGTGTTCTTGAAACATACAACATCCTAAGCCATTTTTAGATGCATTGCATTGAAGTACGATCTTCTTTTTCGGATTATATGATACCAATGCAGGAGAATCAGTAATTAATTTCTTTAATTTATTAAAAGTCTGTTGGTGGCTTGGTAGCCAACTCCACTCAACATTTGTTTTTAATAATTCACATAACGGACTCATGTATTCTGACATATTTGGTATGTACCGTCGTACATAATTAAAAGATCCTATAATTCGTTGGAGTTTACATTTATTTTTTGGACTTTCTAACTTTTGTAAAGCATCTATACGTCCCTGATCTATCTGAACACCCAAACTTGAAAAAATTTGGCCTAAGAATTTAACTTGACTTTGTGCGAATTGAAATTTATCTACATTAAATTTTGTATTTGACTCTCTAGCGCGTGTTATCACTTCTAATACTGTCTTGTCGTGTTCCTCTTGCGTAGACCCAGCGACAATCATGTCGTCATGACAAATAATTAAATTTTCAATATTTCCAAAAATACTTTCAACTTTTTCCTTAAAAAAGTCTTGGGAGTTTGACAACCCTTAAGGTAATACAATATATCTGTATACCCCAAAGGGAGTTGCGAAACAACATTTCCAAGAAGAGTCTTCATCTAAACTTAAATGATGAAAACCCTCTGATAAGTCGAAAATTGTAAAAATCTTTTTACCGTACAATTTGGCACCTATTTCTTCAATATTTGCATTAAGCCGTGGCTTCCTAACAATACTTTTATTAAGATCGGAAGGATCTAAACACAATCGTATTTTACCGTTAGCTTTTTCTACTAACACGATTCTATTTATACTTACTCTAACATCTATATTCTCGACTTTTCGATTAACAAGCCTTTTTAACTCGTCTTCGTAGGCTTTTCGAATAGCCAATGCTACTTTAATTGGACGGTAACAAACCGATTTAAAATTTTCATTTGTGGTTATACTACAATTACCAGGAAACCTACCAGACCCAGTAAACACATCTATATTTTGCTTAATAAATAATTCTGCACTAGAATTATTCTTAACTTCAACATTTCTAATTCTTTTAATCATATTCATTTGTAAGCATGTCTGACCACCAAGTAAAACCTGATTTGCATCCTTCACAATAACAAAATCCTCATAGCAATCTGCCCCTCTAAATTTACAATGCAAATTAACGATGCCAAGTGCTTTTGTGGTACTCCCTTCAAAAGCTATTAAAATATAATTGATTGGTCTAACCCTAAATTGGTTATCTATACTTTTAAACATTTTAAGTGGCATGCTATTCACATCAGCACCTGTATCAAGTCTAGTTTTAAATTTCCTATTTTCAATCTGAATAACCTCTTCCCACAAACTAATCTTATCTATTGTCTTAAGTCTACAATTACTTACTAACATTTCAGTTGAGCTATTACTATCATGCTCTATGTTTCTTACATTCTTAACAACACATGATTTAGCAAAGTGATTCAATATACCACACTTTCTACAATTTTTTCTATAAGCCGGACATTTACGTGGGCCGTGCTTAGTTTGACAACGCTTGCAATTAAATTCATTGTTGTGCTTATCATTATTAAAATTCTCACCTTTTTTTTACCTCGAGGCTTATACTTGCCCCTTTTTCCAATATTAGTGGCCTCATATACCTCTTTCCGCAAAATTCCAAATCCATCGTTGGTGCCTTGTTGAAATTGTTGATTCTGCTGCTTACTTTGTTCGCTTGTTCTACAAAATTGTATTGCCTTTTCCAACGTAAGTTAATCGACACGCAATAAAGCTTCTCGAATAGTGGAGTCCCTGATCCCCATTACTATTTTATCGCGGAGTGCTTTATCCTCTGGCGTTTGGTTAGCGGCTACAACGTTATAATTACATGACTTAACGAGGTACTTACAGTCAGTTAAAAAGTGTTCGAAGCTTTCGCCTTCCTTTTGCGTTCGTTGTAAAAAATTATACCGCTCAAAACATTCATTTACCCTTGGATTAACGTATTTATCCAGCATTTCCATCATATAGTTACAATTGTTTTTTTGCTCTTCAGGTGTTGTGAAAGTTGACATAATTCTAGCAGCTTCCGTGCCCATAATATTTCTTAAAATTGATAATTTAATTTTATCGGCAGCTTCGTGCTGACCAATTGCGACCATGTAGTCTTCGAAGGACGTTTTCCAGAATGACCATTCAACCGAAGCATTTTGTCCTTGTAAATCAAAATCAGGGGGCAGTTTTACTGGTCCTGCGCCCAAACTCAAGCCTAGATTTGCCATATTTATACTTAGTTTCATGTGGTTTTACAATTAACCTAAAAATTTCTAACGTGGTTTGTTAAACTTCAGCCTTTTACAAAAAATTTCGCAGCGCCATGTTTAATGTGAGGCTGAATATTATATTAAGTATACATAACCACTTGATTACTGTGTTAATTTAATATAAACAGATTACAATCATATTACATTAATCTTGTCTTGCATAACGAATAGACACGACATCACATACATACGTTGACGTATTGACCTTAGACCTATTACTAAAAGGGATGTGTTCCCAAACACTTCGCTACACTGAACATTTGCTATATCTCAAAAATTTGATGCTCTATTGTTTTTTTTAAATTTGCCATATTATTGCAAATAAAAAGTTACCCAACTTTTGTATATAACATTTCTCTGAAATTCTTATAATAACCGAGATATTTGCAGTGAGACGTAAAAGCAGACACACTGTATACATAATACTATTTTCTAAGGGCCATTATTATAGGTACAGTTAAAATCTTCAGTTTACTTAAACCTTAAACTAAAGATTAAGCCACAGTTCATTTAATGCAGTTTTATAAGTTTTCTAATCTAGAGATTAGTAAATCTTGAGGTTGGAATCGCAGCTAAATTCAGTGCACTGTCAATTGTCAGTCAACTAACAATAATAAATTACAATACAATTTACTCTTTTGCATGACGATGTATGTAGAAAATAGGCGCGCCTCTAATTTTACGCAGTCTAAAGTAAATGTTTTGCTTTCTGTAGTAACAAAATACAAGCATATTGTGGAAAACAAGAGAACGAACGCTGTTACTTGGAAAGAGAAACAGAATGTATGGGAAACAATTTCCAAGAAATTCAACCTTTTGTGTGGCTGTATTAAGTCTACTAAAACTACTCGTGGTAAATACAACCTAAAAAAAACGCAAAAAAGAAGTTTGCAGAAGAAAGGATAGAAATTTATAAAACAGGTGGAGGTCCTACTAAGCATGTAGACATCACTAACACGGATGTCAGTATTAAGGAATTACTTGGCGATAGTGCAAATGGCCTGGAAAGTCAATATGATGATGACAGTTTGGTGTTTGAAATTGTTAACGAACAGACGACACATTCAACACCATCATCACAAACAGAGATGACTGAATGGTCCAGTTGGAAACCGTCTGTCTTAAAAACCCCCAAAAGTCTACCACTTTTACCTGTTTCTGAGATTCAGAGTTGTTCAACAACCCAAATTGTCGAAACTGAAACACCAAGTAAATATTAGTATTTAATTTTTTTGTATATTTCTAAATGCCATTTATTTTAGTGAAAAACAAAAAAAAAATACAAAAAGAAACGACTTGACAATGGACTGTAGAGTCAAAATTAATACACTTGCGGAAGCTAAGCTTGAGTTGAACCAGTTGCAGCAAGAAGCATTACGACAAGAAATGTCATTCAAAAAAGCAGAACATGATTTTAAATAGAGACGGGATGAAATGATGCACAAATTAAATGTTGAACATTTACAATACCAGTGTGAAATTTTAAAGAATCAGTTGGCTCCGGATGAGCGATCTGATTAATATTAGGACTCTGCTTAGTTGAACCTATATTTGAGTACAGTTACCCCTCGTTTTCCAAAAATTACTTCGTGCTTCTTTATTTTATATGCCTTGAATCTCGCAACTCAAAATTGTACCAGAATTGTAACAAAATATAATTGTCGACGCTGATTTGAAATATTATATTGACCCAGATTTGAATTATTCTTATCAACGCATACTTGAATTATTGCAACTTGAAGTATTCAGAAATACACCACACATTCGAAGTGTTATATCTCAGATTCGAAGTATTCAAAAATGTACCACCATTTCGAAATGTTATATCTACCAAAATTTGAATTATTGTCATCAACACGTTCACAGCTTCGAATTATTATATCACAGATTCGAAGTATTCAGAAATGTACTACCAATTCGAAGCCGTATTATTATAAATATTTAGTTTAAATAAATTACCCCAAATTCTACTGCCGTTAAACGGCAAAAGAAGTCTTCATAATCGTTGCACTTAATCACTGCAACATACACTTGATGTTCTATTAAATATTAAATTACGCGTGACTTTCTGGTTGGCAGTGACGAAGCTTCGCCCTGCATGAGTTGTGAACTGACCCGTCTTATTGCTCTCTGTTAATATAGACTCTTCCCACTTACATGTGGGCTGGATTTTCAAGCAGTTTTGCCGATATCTCAACCAACCAGGTCTTTAATATTTCCTGCATTTCGAAGTTGTTTCTGATGTAATTTCTCCGTGTAATATCTATTTGCTATAGATACCTAGTTATCTTTGCCAGACGTTGTTTTGTATAGATAACTACTTTTTGGATATTTGAACAAAATGAATGTTGCAACCTTAATTCTGCTTTCATTTATGTATTTTTATGCGTGTTTGAAAACTGCGTTTTCTTATCAAAAATGTTTATTGTTTCAGCGTAATTGCATAACTTTGTTAGGTTTTATCTCTTATCTTCGTATTTGTTTTATAACTAATTACAACACTTCTCAACGCGTGTTTAATTACATGTACTATCATTTCTTCTGAATACGCGTTCAATTGTTGAAAGATATGCTCAATGGCATTACTTAAAATTAATAACGGTCTATATACAGAGTGTTAAATACCTGCTATTTACATAATGTTTGAATTACCTATTTTTCTGCTAAACACGCGTTCTATTGTTGTGAGATATGTTTACTTGCATCGCTTAAAGCTAATTATGGTCCATATACAGGGTGTTAAATGCTTGCTATTTACATAATGCATGAATTACTTAATTTTTTGCTAAATTAATGCAGTTTTCTGATTCCTATTGCAATTTATGGTTACTACACGACCCTTGCTACTCAATACATCCCTAAACAACCCCTTATCACAGCAATATATACATAATAGGTAAATTTAACAAATAAAAATTATAAAATATTTTCTACAAATAAGCAAAATATTCATTGATTAAGTTTTGTCCAACCATAGCTCCGTTGCCTTGGGGTACAAGAACATCAGATTCAGTATTATCTTTATCCTTTTTTTCAGGTCCCTCTGGTAAATCGTCATTACACTCAATAGCAATATTGTGCAATACTGCAGTAGCTACAATTATTGCTTGGGCAGTTTCAAGCTTCAACCTAATACCCACACTAAGTATTGGCAATCTACGTTTCCACACTCCATACTGCCGCTCTATAACATTTCTCGTACGAATCCGAGATTCGTTATATAAAATTTCTGCAGCAATACGTGGATTTTGTAATGGTCTCAATAAATATTCGGATAAGGCGTACCCGGAATCCCCTAGTAAATAACAATCCTTGTAAGTGCCTTGTTCAAAAGCTGCCTTTATCCTACTATAATTAAATATTGTGCTATCATGAGAAGCGCCCAGCCAATGGGCTACTATATTAATTATTTTCAAAGTAGCATCTGAAGTGGTTTGCACATTGAGTAAGAAGTAGCCTTTCCGATTTCAAAAATTCTCAGCATTGTCTCCACCTAAAAGACCAATAACATAATAAGGTTTGCTTTAAATTATATTCACTATAATAATAAATACAACAAACCTGGAGACTGAAGTCGCACGTTTGTACAATCAATAGCGCCTATTACTTTAGGAAATCTTGTAATTTCAAAAAAGAGCAATTTTGATTGTTAAATTTCCTCTGGTGCTGGCATTTTAATGTGTCTGCGAGAGAGCGACGCAATTGCTCTAACTGTGTAATAGATTACTTTTGACGCAGTAGGTACATGTATTCCGCCAAAATCTCCAGCAACAATCAGCATGCTCTCCATTGCACAAAATCTTAATGTAATAAATATTTATAGTTGTGGAGTAAAAGCATGATTTCTAGAAAACGATAAATAGTAACTTCAATAACTTACTTTAGATATAAACTACACACTTACTGGTTTGTAGGTCTAATTAGCAAAGACTCTACTTGTTTTAAAAGTTCTAAAACCGATTCCTTCGATAAACGAAACCTTTCTATAAACTCTTTGTCATTCCATATATCCATATGATTAGGCCGGTCTCTAAACACTCTTGGTTGTTGGGGGGCTTCTACTACATCAATGATATCTTGATCATCATGTCGTCTATTAAAATTTCAACTATTTCATTAATTTCGAGCATTTTATAACAGTTATAATCACAAATGATAAAATTATGCTTGATAAACTTATAGCGTTATTAATTTATTTGGACGTAATAAAATACAGTGTTTATACACACAAACCACTAACCTTTAGTTTAAATTCCACATGTCCACCGATTGCCGTTTAAACTTTAGATTCTAGATAATCTAGAGGTATAAAACCAAGTTAATGAATAATCTATAGTTTAATCACCAATCGAAAGTTTAAACTCAAGGTATAACAACGGCCAAATATCTTTCAAATATTTATATTAGTTCTATAAGACGACGTATAACTATTACTAACTAACTATTACTACATATAACTAACTTACAAACTCTAATTTCTCTTTAACATTTCTTATTGTTACATCATCTAGAAAATTTTATTTGCAGTTCTGGTATACTTACTTCTATACTTACATCAAACGGCAAAATTCTTCTAACGCTAGCAAAAATACATAGTACACCATATAGTATTACAAGCACACAAATTGCACGTAAATGGGCGTTTGCAAGTATGGAATCACACATGTGTGTTATATATTATTTTTTGCTAACTCGAAATATTGCTAACAAATCGGTGTTGGTTAGTATGTAATTGTATTAAGTCTTTGCAAATAAATTTTTTGTAATGCACTACAACTACACAAAATACGGAACAATCGACGTTCATTAAAATGTAATAGCATATGACTTTTAGTGTCTTTGTGATAAGGAAAAATCACACAAATTACATTCCTATTTTTAAACGACATTTTTGTGATGAACAACAGTTACATAAAAAAACATACAACTGGGCATTTGTTGGAAATATAAACGATTAAAGCATTTAATATTTATACAGAATACTTAAAAATTACTACATAAATTTTATGCAAAATTATACTAGTCAGCATGCAACATCAAATGTGTTAATTTTGATATATAAACACACAAATAGCAAAAAATGGACGCTCACTACTATGTAACCGGGTATGAGTTTTCAATTTTGATGTGCATAGTACGAACATAAAAAGCATGCACATGGAGCTTCCTTAATATGTCAGAACATTATGTACTTTCAAGGCACCTTTATAGAATATAGAATGGTTATATATGGTGCATTTAAATGAATATTATTTAGTATGGGAGTACATATGCTTCTGTAAATGACATTTCTGCCTTGCCGTATAATTGCACAAATTGCATACAAACGGACGTTCTTTTGTATGCAACCGCATATGAATTTTTAACCTACCTGTAAAAGATGCAGAATAATTACATACACTGCATGCGAACGGACGTTCATTAGTATGGGAACGCATATGCCTTTTCAAGTTTGTTTTACAAGATGCAGAATAACTACATAGATTGCATGCTAATGGACGTTCATTAGTATGGCACCGCATATGCCTATTCAAGTTCGTTTTACAAGAAGCACAATAATTACATAAATTGCATGAGAATGGCCGTTCATTAGTATGGGACCGCATATGCCTTTTCAAGTTTGTTTTACAAAATGCAGAATAATTACATAATTTGCATACGAATGGACGTTCATTAGTATGGAACCGCATATGAACTTTCAAGTGACTTTTACGAGATGCAGCATAATTACACAAATTGCATGCGAAGGGACGCTCATTGTTATGCACCTGCATATGAATTTTTAAGCTGCCTTTGAAAGATGCGGCATAATTACATAAGTTGCATGCGAATGGACGTTCATTTGTATGGGACCGCATATGCATTTTCAAATGCGATTTAGAAGATGCAGAATAATAACACATATTGCATGCGAATGGACGTTCATTTGTATGGGCCCGCATATGAATCTTCAAGTCACTTTGACGAAATGTAGCATAATTACACAAATTGCATGCGAATGGACGATCTTTTGTATGCAACTGCATATGGATTTTTAAGCTAACTTTAAAAGATGCAGAATAATTGCATAAGTTGCATGCGAATAGACGTTCATTAGTATGGGACCGCATATGCATTTTTAAGTTGCCTTTAGCAGATGCAGAATAATTACATATATTGCAAGCGAATGGACGTTCATTGGTATGGGAACGTACATGCATTTGTAAGTTCGCTTTAGAAGATGCGGAATAATTACACATATTGCATGGGAATGGACGTTCATTTGTATGAAGCCGCATATGAATTTTCAAGTGACTTTTACGCGATGCAGAATAATTACATAAAGTGCATGGATAGGGACGTTCGTTAGTATGGGACCGCATGTGAATTTTTAAGGAACTTCTACGTGATGCAGCATAATTACATAAATTGCAGGAGAATGGACGTTCGTTAGTATGGGATCGCATATGAATTTCCAAGTTGCCTTTAGAAGAAACAGAATTATTACATAAATTGCACGTGAATAGTCGTTCGTTGGTATGGGAGCGCATGTGCCTTTTCACGTTATTTCTACAAGATGCAGAATAATTACATAATTTGCATGCAAATGGACGTTCGTTAGTATGACACCGTATATGGGTGATTAACTTACTTCTACAAGAAGCAGAATAAGCACATAAAAAGCAAACAAATGGGCATTCGTTAGTATGTGGCGACATATTAATGTGATGTTATAGGATGTATATTAAGTACATAAATTATATACCACCGATGTGGCCGTGTAATGTCATTGTAAATTTTTTGTGGCACAAAAATTAAACCATAGAGTCTTTGGGGGTGATAACCCATACGTGAGCATAATAATCACATACATTGTCTAATATCCAAAACGTATATCGCAATAATTTTCTAACGTCTATTATAATGTCGACTTGGTTGAATGTTCACAAGCGCATTTTATTTTAATTTCACATTCTCTGTTAGAAAGAGAACAAACTCTACAAAAGATTTTCCTCTCCACAATTTAGCTATCGATCAGATCGTTTACATTAGCTTATTAAGTGAACTAATTAGAAAAAGTTAATTGTAAAATTATTTAAACCGTCCTAATTTTAGATACAGTATTTCCGTAATTAAACTGACATGTATCCTTATGAGTATATTCGTCATTTATGCTTAAGACTTATTCTCTAAAATATTATTAATCTTACAGCCATTTTAATTATTGCTTTATACTCCTGTCAGTTAAGAAGGTAGTAAATGGCGCATGAGCTTAAATCATACCTACCTGCTCAAAAATACTCTAGTTGCAATATTTGAAAATTTTCCGGTGTCAATTGCATATATTACAAGCGGAGATAGGAAAAAAGAGGTAGATGTAGACCTAGATCAGATAGTGATAGATGAAGATTGTGCAAATTTCAGGGAAATCTGTAGGTTAGTTCAGAATAGGAAACAATGATGGTCCGCGTCTAACCAGTTCCAGGACTGAAGACCTAATGATGATGCTGATTCTTTTTGCATTACAAGTATTTGTTCTAGTGGTAGAAACACCACCACCAAATTATTTTGTCATTCCTCAATAAGCACAGTATTATATCCGTATAAATTCGCACAACATAAATTATTATAAGGCGTTTGTAGCATGTTTAATTTCAGCGATAATTATTCGCATTGAATTACGAGGATAATGCGCTAAGCGTGCCTTATTCCTTATTAATCTTCTTATATTAAAATATCTGTGTGACATAAAGTTACTTCGTCAAGCATCTCTAGCTGTTTCTTTCGTATTCCCCACCTCTAACGTCGCTATCATTCGGTTCTTGCTTCGTCAAGTTAGTCGCTCGCTAGTAACCGCCTTATCAAGATGTATTCCCGGCTAGAGGCAGGCGACCTTCGAATAAATTATTAATGTAAGCAGGTCAGGTCGTGCTAGACCTGAAACTATTTTGATACCTTCTACTAACGCGCGTCATGTAGAATTCATCATTTAGGATTCGTCACTTAAGATTTGTCAATTTAGAATTTGTCTACTAAGAATTTGTTAACTAAAAATTCGTCAACTAAGAATTATGGATGTTGGTTTTGATTGCAGTCGTCCCAAATTAGAAATGGCTAGTAACCTTGCTTAAAGAATATGAATTTCCATCTCGATTTGTCGTGGAGCAACAGAGGCAGTTTGGTTCGTTATTAGATATAAGATATTTCATTCATGTGTTTTGAATGTCATAAAAATTTGATAAACAGACTATCATATAAAGCACGTAAAGTTGCTATTATGTTTTCAACATGTAATCTGTGTAATTCTTAATTATTGTTAAACTGGTTATATAAGCCGTAGAACGAAATTTTGTCAAGTTAGGTTTATATATTACAAGCTTTGTTCCATCTGAACCTTAGAAAATTTCAACGTATGTTTTCGACGTCATACTTTTTTTGTGTTGCACAGTTGACAGATGTTGTCATGAAAGCAGATGCTTCGTGCAGCTGTCATTGAATTTAAACTAAACATTCCTATTTTTGTGATTAGCATTTATCTACATGTAAATTATAAAATCTAAATCTGAAAATTTAAAGACACGCTGTGTAAGAATCTAGAAATTGTAATCCACCTGAAAAGATTTGCCCAGGTTAGAACGTTAATTCAGTGTACTATGCCTACAAATTATTTTCACTCAAATGTTTAAAGCAGGTTCATGTTTGAAGTGTAGTTGGTTGTTTTAAAAAGTCAAAACCTTGACTTTGATATAGATGTTAATGATGAAATTTTTTTTTACTTGTTAAAAAGTTCCGAAATTTTAAAAAAGAGTTTTTTTTAATAAACAATTAGTTAAACTTTGAGGCTTTTATTTTGGTCAAATGCGATCAAATCTGATTACACAAAGGTAAAATTTTTGAGTAATAATTTTGTGCCAATATCATATTGGATATACATTTTTTTATTTTCGATACTTTTATAGGACACAAATGGTGTTCTACATTTTTATTTATTTAATCTTTGCAATTTCTTACAGGAGCTGAGTCTTATTTTTGTAAGACAAGTTTTTGTTAACGAAGGCGATCGTTTTATATTTGGGTTTCCACGTCCGCCCTTAGAACTGTGCTCTGCTATTATCGTGATTATCTCAGGACTTGGTGGCGCCTATTTAATTTAGTTTAGCTTTGGTTTGCAAACAAAATTCGACTTACCCCCCCACTTCTTATTGTTCTACCCAGAATTAGACCCCTAGCTATGTCGGAAGATTTTTGTTCACTGACGCCCATTAAGAAAAATAAGTTACACTGGCGCCACAACATATATATAAAAACAAAATCAGTTATACTGGCGCCCAACGTGGAGCTTCGAAATTTGTTTGCTCAAATTTACTATTGGCTTCGAAATTTGTTTTGGCACAAATTAAGTTGTGACATTGACTTTCGTTTAGTCAGTTAATTACCTTAGCCAAATTTATTTTTAACTTTAATTTTACTTTGGCCTAATAAAGATTTTATTTGATATTATTTTGGGCAAAAATCTATTTTTACCAAATTCACCTTTTTGACTTTGACCTTTCGTGGTCCAAATTTGCTTTGGCAATTTGCTTAAGGCTTGAATCATTTAGATTTATCAATTTAATTTCATTAAAATATTAGACTATTGTAACATTCGTGTCTTCTATTAAATATGACTGCTCTACCATACAAGCGGCAGAGCCTCGATAGATTACGAGGGGTTCCTGTTTGATGGACAAACCCAGGGTAAAAGGATGTTGAATGGCTTTGAGAGAAAAGGATCCCTCTAAAGAGTTTTTCCAGCCAGCTAAGTTTCTTCAACTTAGGGCAGAGCTATGAGCTAGGGTAGTAGGATGGTATACGAAAAAACAAAAGGAGTTTTATTGGACGCCACCGTATCTTAATGAGTGTTTTATAAGGAATTATTCGAAGATCCTATACGGAAATCTTTGAAAGAGAAAAACATTTACGACAAGCAACATATACAACAATACTTACTGTGGTTTCTGCAACCTGGAATAAGAACAACGGTCTCGTGCTATCTGAAAATTTAATCACACCTAGACATTTTCCAACTAGGGCTTCATGAGAGCCTAGTCACTTTATCACAAAAATAATTATATGTAAATAACTAATCACAATTATACCTTCAAGAAAAACTTTTAACATTAACACTAATAATACCTTCCTTCAGTACTATAGCTTCTAAATTATAAACAGTTTGTTTTTGTAGGACAAGCTTCAAAGAAAGAACATTTTGAGATAACTTAAAAAATTTTTTCTATTAATTTTTGTTTTCAAAAAAATATTTATATATACATTGTTTATACAACTTATTTATACGGAGACTTTCGAAACAGTTCCGTGGAATAGTGTTTTATTAAATGCATAAATTATTTTAGTTTTCAGTAAGAAATATGTTACTTTTAATTTACGTTACAATGACTTCATTTCACTTGGATATGATCCTTTCCAGTTCACAAAAAAAATTTACATATTCAAAAGTAATTTCTCAGATTATGGTTACACATTCTTAATAACAATTTTTAATAAAATCAAAGGTCAAAGAAAGTACTTATTGACGACATTGAATTATACATCAGGTGTATTATTACCATGTGTTATACATTATAATTCGGCAAACATTTCTTATCTTATCACATGTTCGATAAAGCAAATCCTTTAATACAACTTTGTAACTTCAAACATAACATTGCACCAAGATCTTAAAAATGTTAAGGTCAATTATGCCTTAATCAAATACTAAACTTTTAAACTAAATTTTAAATGAAACAAATTAATTGAACTATGAACTTTAGCAAAAAGTTGGAGAATTAATTTTAAACAAACTTAGGTATAGCTTCTTCGAAAATTTATCTGAGCATTTAATTGAAAGTTTCTTGAAAAAAAATATAAGAATAAAAATGGAGGGTGACTCACCGCTAATCATTTGCTATATCTGCGTCCTTACTCTTATAGTTGAGCGTAGCTGACACAGGGGTCCGGATTTAACCTTCGTATTAACCAATAACATGTGCGGGTTTCTACCTTCTTGCTTAGTAACAATTGAAACTGCTTTTAAATTTCCATAACTTCTTTGCTTGTAACTTGAATTTAATATTGTAAAAATTCGGAATTATAATTATCTCCATATTTAATGATAGTTAGTTTAATCCTTAAAACGCTAAACTAAAAAATGAATAAAAACTTGAAGATCTCAAGAACTTCAAAAACTTGCGTTGAAATGAAACGAAAGAATAAAAATTTGGGGTAAGCTTGTGCAATCTTTCTTACCGTAAAAATATTTCCATCACCATTTTAGGTCGATGCTATTACCAAAACTAAGACTAACTTATGGAACATGTTGACTCCACTTAAATAACTGGTCGGGCGGCATGTTTGATTAAAAACGTGCAAGCTCCGAAAAATACGTGTCTACGGACTACATCTGATATTAAAAATGACCTATTCCACGAGGCAGCCATCTTTCTACTCGTATGTGCGGTAAAGGGGGATATTGACACAAGATACAAACAACTAGAGTTACTTGATGTGTATTTTTGCTATTCTAATGTAGAGGGCGTACTATGTATGAATAAAAGGTTCCAATAGAAATTTAACATTTATTGATTAGGTGTATCGAACAAAACTTGAGCATTTGAATAACAGAAAATCGAAATTGTTACACTATTACATATATGTCTGAAAAATTTGAAATTGTTTGTTTACTTAAAAAGGAACTGGAATATGAACTTAGGATTAGAGGTGTAATAAGTGAAAGATCCTGGTTGTTTAATTCGCTTGAGTCAATAAAAAATATTTTGTCCGAATTTGATGATAATGCTACAGATTCTATTTTTAAGGGTACATGGGTTTGAGCTGTCGTCATATCATTTGAAAATTGCTCTTGTGCATAGGCACGTTTGTGGTTTTGATAGCAGATTTTTTATTTAGATCGGCATTGCAACGCAATTTAGTCTAGCCGGAACTTGTCGTCGTGGTTGGTCGCTCAGCAGTATGTTAGTCTAGACGAGACTCAGGAAGAGTTGGTCGCTCAGCATTACGTAAGTCTTGACGAGACTCGAGGTGAGTTAGTCGCTCTAGTAATTTATGCATCATAATTTTTTTGAGTTGGTGTAATTTTTGATTGTTAGTCTAGGTGAGACTCGTAGAGGGTTTGTCATTCTAGCAAATTTTGGCGTTGTGAAGCATTGTAGTTGTTTCGACAGTTCGGTTGGTATTAGGGCGAGAGTGTACTTGAACACTGATATTTTTTTTGTTAACTATCGTCGTGATTAGTTTTTTATTGATGATTCTAAAGCAGGGAAATGGCATGTTAAGGATTTGAAACCCTTTGCTGCATCTGACCTAGATGAGAATGATGATCCTGAAGATTAGTTTCAGTTCAGTCATTTCTTTGATTATAAGTAAATTAGTTGTTTGCTTGTTTCGTTTTGTTCTGATTTTTGATTTAGTATGGTTATAACTTATACTAAATGAAGATTGTCCTTTTGCAACTTATTTTATTTGGAAATTTTGTATGGTTATGGAAACTTGTAGTCCAAATTTAGTAGTAGTTTTGTAGTACGTTGATGTACGTACTAATTTAATTTGACGCGCGCTAGTAGAAGATATTGTTAAAAAGTAGAAATAAGTTGACTATATAAATTGTTAGTCCTGATTTCTACATATTTAGGTAGAGAGAATATTGGCGTATTCTTTCCCTTGATTTTGACCTTTCTTTGAATATCTTTTTGTTTGGTAAGGTCAGAGATTTGCATGGTAAACCTCACCATTTGATCAGTCACTAATAGGTGATGATATTTGGAAATTAGTGATGGTATAATCAGTAGGGTGAAGAAGACTTCAGCCCCGACTGGTTCGGTTTGGCGTTAAGAGTTACGTTTTGTAGAGTATTTGTGTTGAAGTTTAAGTTTAGTAGAAACAAAACTTCTGACACTATGAGTTATAGTGATGATGTGCACTCACCGCCATTTTTGTAAGTAACCTTGTTGGTTAGTTTATCTTGGTTTTGGTTATCACTTTGAGCTGATATCATTTTGTATTAAGATGCTGTTTTGATATAGTAGTGTTTTTTTTGGTTAGTAAAGTTACTAAAACTCAAAGAAGTAGCGTTAGTATTTTTGGAAGTTTGGATATTTTATGTTGTGTTTAGCTATAGTTAGTATGTACTGGCTTCAGTAGGAGTAAGAAAATTCTTGCTCTGATAAAAGAATTCCTTTAAACTTAAATTAATTTTTTTTGTCCCGTGGAGTGTTTGACTTTTTGATTTGACTTCTTTCGATTTTGACCTATACCGGTTATGACTCCCCGATTTTGTTTCCCAAAGGACGTTTGGTACACGTAGTTACCAGCATACTCAAATTTGTATATATTAGTCCCTCTCGTTTTCATAACTTTTGTAATTATTCTGGATAATGATTAAGTAAGTATTCCTAATTCGTAAACTGTGATGTTTTGCAATTAATTGTGATGTTAGTTAAGAGTTTGATAACAGCTCTTATATACAAAAAAATCTTTAGTTTTTAGCTTAAAAATTGTTTGTTATAAAAGATTTTTTTTCTTTTGGTAAAGGGGTAGTGTAACATGTTTAATTTTAGCGATAATTTTTCGCATTGAGTTACGAGGATAATGCGCTAAGCGTGTCTTATTCCTTATTAATCTTCTTATATTAAAATATCTGTGTGACATAAAGTTACTTCGTCAAGCACCTCTAGCTGTTTCTTTCGTATTTCCCATCTCTAACGTCGTTATCATTCGGTTCTTGCTTCGTCGAGTTAGTCGCCCGCTAGCAACCGCCTTATCAAGATGTATTCCCGGCTAGAGGCAGGCGACTTTCGAATAAATTACTAATGTAAGCAGGTCAGGTCGTGCTAGACCTGAAACTATTTTGATACCTTCTACTAACGCGCGTCATGTAGAATTTATCATTTAGGATTCATCGTTTAGGATTCGTCACTTAAGATTTGTCAATTTAGAATTTGTCTACTAAGAATTTGTTAACTAAAAATTCGTCAACTAAGAATTATGGATGTTGGATTTGATTGCAGTCGTCCCAAATTAGAAATGGCTAGTAACCTTGCTTGAAGAATATGAATTTCCATCTCGATTTGTCGTGGAGTAACAGAAGCAGTTTGGTTCGTTATTAGATATAAGATATTTCATGCATGTTTTGAATGTCATAAAAATTTGATAAACAGACTATCATATAAAGCACGTAAAGTTGCTATTATGTTTTCAACATGTAATCTGTGTAATTCTCGAATTATTGTTGAACTGGTTTTATAAGCCGTAGAACGAAATTTTGTCAAGTTAGGTTTATATAATTACAAGCTTTGTTCCATCTAAACCTTAGATAATTTCAACGTATGTTTTCGACGTCATACTTTTTTTGTGTTGCACAGTTGACAGATGTTGTCATGAAAGTAGATGCTTCGTGCAGCTGTCATTAAATTTAAATTAAATATTCCTATTTTTGTGATTAGCATTTATCTACATGTAAATTATAAAATCTAAATCTGAAAATTTAAAGACACGCTGTGTAAGAATCTAGAAATTGTAATCTACCTGAAAACATCTGCCCAGGTTAGAACGTTAATTCAGTGTATTATGCTTACAAATTATTTTCTCTCAAATGTTTAAAGCAGGTTCATGTTTGAAGTGTAGTTGGTTGTTTTAAAAAGTCAAAACCTTGACTTTGATATAGATGTTAATGATGAAATTTTTTTTACTTGTTAAAAAGTTCCGAAATTTTAAAAAAGAGAGTTTTTTTAGTAAACAATTAGTTAAACTTTGAGGCTTTTATTTTGGTCAAATGCGATCAAATCTGATTACACAACGGTAAAATTTTTTAGTAATAATTTTGTACCAATATCATATTGGATATACATTTTTTTATTTTTGATACTTTTATAGGACACAAATGGTGTTCTACATTTTAATATATTTAATCTTTGCAATTTCTTACAGGAGCTGCGTCTTATTTTTGTAAGACAAGTTTTTGTTAACGAAGGCGATCGTTTTATCTTTGGGTTTCCACGTCCACCCTTAGAACTGTGCTCTGCTATTATCGTGATTATCTCAGGACTTGGTGGCGCCTATTTAATTTAGTTTAGCTTTGGTTTGCAAACAAAATTTGACTTACCCCCCACTTCTTATTGCTCTACCCAGGAATATACCCCCTAGCTATGTCGGAAGATTTTTGTTCACTGGCGCCCATTAAGAAAAATAAGTTACACTGACGCCACAACATATATATATAAAAACAAAATCAGTTATACGTTTAAAAATAATTATTTCCGTGAATAAAAAAATCAAATAATTAAGCATTAATATGTTAACTGTTGAGTAGAAACACAATATCACTTCAAGAATATTTCTTTCTCTAGATATTATGGAAGAATTAGCAATTACTTTATATTATTTTATTTTAAAAGATTGTTAGAACGTGAAAATATTTTAAACAGTTCAAAACTAGAAACAATGGTATAAATTTTTACAAATTTACCATTTGACTTCCATGATCTGTATATGTAATTCGAAATTTAAATAAAGTAAATAGAAATACACCAACACACATTCTTGCAATGTTAAACTCCGAACTTCACTGCTATGTTGCTTGCATAAAACTTAATGCTCGATTTAAAATGTTAGTTACCATTACAAAGTGGGTGTCATGTGATAATGATTTAGATGTTTAAGTCTTAAGCATACATGTCAAGTATACTAAAAACAATTAATATTAGTTCAATTACGGAAGAAATGCATTTAAAATTTAGACAGTTTGAATAATTATACTACAAATTCTTTGTATTTAGTTCATTTAGCTAATTTGTGGAGCGAAAAGTGTCTTGTAGAATCTTTTGTATTACTAACGGAGAATGTGAGATTAAAATAAAATGCGTTTATGAACATTCAACTAAATTCAACCAAGTCGACGTAATAGTAGAACATATGTTTTGGATAGACAGAGGATTTACGTGATTATTGTGTTTTACGTATGTGGTCTTTTTCAGCCCCAAAGACTGTCTGTGACATTACAGGGCCGTATACTAAAGAACATCTGAGACATATAATTTATGTACTTATTCTGCATCTATAAGAGCACATTGATATGTCGTCATATTCTAACGAACGCCCATTTCCATGTCCTTTATGTGCTTATTCTACATCTTGTAATAGTAAGTTGATAATTCATATTCGGTCGCATACTAACGAACGTCCATTTGCATGCAATTTGTGTAATTATTGTGCATCTCATAAAGGTCATTTAAAAAGACATATAGAGTCCCATAGCAAGATACGTTCATTTGCATGCAATACATGTAATTATTCTGCATTTTGTAAAATACCTTGAAAATGCATATGCGGTCTCACACTAATGAACGCCCATTCACATGCAATTTCTGTAATTATACTGCATCTCTTAGAACTACCATGCAAATTCACACGCGATCCCATACTAACGAACATCCTTTCGCCTGTACTTTATGTAATTATTCTGCATCTCGTAAAAGTCAGGTGAACATTCATATGCGGTCCCATACAAATGAACGTCCATTCACATGCAATATGTGTCATTATTCTGCTTCCTCTAATGGGAACTTGAAAATACATATGCTGTCCCATACTAATGAACGTCCATTCGCATGCAATTTATGTAATTATTCTGCATCTTTTAAAGGAACCTTGAAAAAGCATATGCAGACCCATACTAATGAACGTCCATTCGCTTGCAATTTATGTAATTATTCTGCATTTTTTAGAGATAGTTTAAAAATTCATATGCATTTACATACAAAAAAATGTCCATTCGAATGCAATTTGTGTAATTATGCTGCATCTCGTAAAAGTCACTTGAAAATTCATATGCGGTCCCATGCTAATGAACGTCCATTCGCATGCAATTTATGTAATTATTGTGCCTCACAAAAAAGCAGCTTGAAAAGACATATGGCGTCCCACAGTCAGGCATGCGCATCTGCATGTGACCTATCTAATTACTCTGCATCTTGTAAAAAGAAAAAGTATGTACGGTCACATACTAATGAACATCCATTCGCATGCAATTTATGTAATTACTCTGCATCTCATAAAGGTCACTTGAAAATCCATTTGCGGTACCATACCAAAGGTTGTCAATTTGTATGCAATTTGTGTAACTATACCGCAATGCAAAATGTCATTTACAGAAACATATGTATTCGCATACTAACTAATAGTCATTGAAATGCAATATATGTATTCATATAATCATTCTAAATTCTGTAAAGGTTCCTTGAAAGTTCATATAATCTCATATACTAACGAAGGTCCATTTGCGTGCTTTTTATGTTCGTACTTTGCGTATTAAGCTTAAAAACCCATAGGCGGTACCATAGTAGTGACCCATCCATTTTGTGCAATTTGTGTGAGTACACACACACACCCACGCACGCGCGCGCACGCACGCACACCCACACGCGCGCGCACACACACAAACACACACACAAACACACACACACACACACAAACAAACACACAGACAGACACAGACACACAGACAGACACAGACACACACACACACACACACACACACACACACACGCAC